>CM051355.1:59048749-59648749 GCA_028015215.1 Gynostemma pentaphyllum
ACTTAAGAAGTAAAGTAGTGCATAGTTGTTAGTAAAAGTATGAAGCACGATCACATTGTTGAATAGAAGTCGACAAGATCTGCAACAACAAAACTAAAAAAAAATAAGAAACATGGGACTCCCTAATTTAACAAAAAATCCTAGATAAAAAATGGTTGTCAATTAAATTAAAAAGGAATAAAACATCAAGCCACTTTTTTTCATAAACCACATAATCGGTAAAGAACAAGAAAATAAGCATGCAAATTAAAAAAAAAATAAAGACCTCTTCATAATCTAAATAGGATAAATTTACATTCTACTTTTATTTAAAAACATCAATTGAAACAAAAGAAAAATAAACATCATGAATTGAAATAAATTGATTGAACGTTGTAAAGAAAATAAAAATAATAAGCTCTAACAAATTTAAATTCAAAACGAAAAAAATAAACAACAATGTATAGTAGTTTGATTAAGTTTCCAACCTTTGAAGGATAAACAAATGAGAAAACTTAAAAAAAAAAGTACATATTTGAGAAAATGAACTTTAACCAAAAAAAATATACAGAAATCAAACATGAACCATAGATATAGACACTATGCAAAATGAAAAAAGAAAGAATGGAAACTAATGAAAAGAAAAAAAGGAATAAACCTCACTTGAAAAAGAAGGCGATTGATGAGAGAGAGAGAAGAGACGAAGTGACCGTGAATACATCGAAGAAAAGTTAGCCCTACCTACTCCATCGTCGATTCGATTGAAGATCTGAAAAATCAAAGGCTTCCTTGTTTGGAAGAGATGAGAGCTTCTAGGAACGAGAAAAAAAAAGGATAGATGAGGCGTGAGTGACGAGAAAAGTGATGGAAAAAACGTGTGGGAAAAAAAGGGAGACTGTGCAACAAAAATTTCATTCTTATCATCCTTATTTTTTAACCAACTGTCACCTATCTAAAATCCTAGTGTCACCTAATATCATTTTTCTTACAGTGATCACTGTTGATAAATTTAGTTTGATATTCGATCATTTCTCGTAAAACGATACAATTGAGATATTGATCAAATATCGTGGCCCTGTCTTATACAATCAACATTGTATATGATACTTCCATTTCATATCACCCACATGAATGATCCGGATAAAATCATTTATAAACAATACAAAATGGACAACAATGTTACCAGAATAAAGTTCTCAAACGTTATCCATTTAATGTAGATACTTTAAGTTACTTATCTCGACTTTAATCTTCTTACATGAATCACATACTTAGTCACGATTTCATAAAAGTAACTTAGGGTTTTACTATTTGAATGTTTGATATGAATATATACATATATTCCTTATATCGTCAATGAATCAATATAGATAAAAGAAAGAACTTATGTTTATTTATTTAATTTATTCAAAATAAATTATCTTTATTAAATAATTACAAGTTCTAGGATATTATTCCTAACAGTGAATCTATTGATTGATGGTATATGATTGAAAGTTTGTATATGTGAATCCCCTTGATGAAAATATTTGTAGAAACGTTTTTAAGAGAGATGAGAGATGAGAGCTAGAGTTTAGTTGGAAAGAAAATGAAGTAAGGTAGAGAGATAAAACTTTTGGGGGGGGGGGATAGAGTAAGGATATTCATATTTTCACGGGTCATGAGGTCAAAAAAATTAAAATGGTGAGGGGAGAGTCAAATAACCTTATAAGAGAAATTTGGAGGTTATTGGGATAAATTTCCCATGTTGAAGACGTCGACAATGGATTGTTTATCTAGGGTTGAGTTTTGTTTAATGTGATTCCTTAGTTGCTAGAAATAGTTATGCATCTCCACTTTTTCTTTCCAACCTTTTTCACTGTTTAAGGTTTTTTCATTTTATTAAAGTTTGCATTTTTTTTTATTTTAAAAAATATAATTTTTTGAGTTCATAAATGAATTATTTTCATTAAATTAATGTTTTATTTTCCTTAAATTTTTTTCTCTTGTACTATTGAATGATCAATATTATTTATTTTTTTTTTCTATTTGAGATATACTAAATTATTCAATAGTTTTTTTCAATTTGATTAGTTTTTGCGATTTTGATAAATTCGTTACATATTAAATTCAATTAATTATATAATAAAAGTGCTATTTTTTAAAATCTTTTACAATTTTTAAAGTTTATAATTTAAAATATATCATTGTTAAAAATACCCCTTAATAATGTCAATTTTTTAAAATACTACTTAAAATTTCGCTTGTAAATATTAAATTGAGAAATTCTACCATATGACCATTTTTAAATTGTTCATGGTTAGGCATTGGCTTGACTAGGGCGCGGTAGGTACGTAGGAAGATCTCTTTACTATAAAGATGGTCAATACCTTTCAATCGGCTCTCTTGAATCTAGTATACCCAAGATGGCATGAATACAAGACATCCCTGTAAGATCTTATTGCCTACATCCACACGTTCTTCTCATTAAGTCAACTATGAATCGTTGACTTAATGTTCCAACTGTAAAAATGTTCCATCTCGTAAGCTCCGTCACCACCATCATGTGGAATGTAACTTGATATATTAATCTTTATTTTTTCTACTTTCTTCTCAATCCTTGGGCAAATTGTTCTCTCTCTAAAACGCATACCATCCATCTTTCTTTGAAATCTCTTCATCAAAAATCGTCTTATTGTTTCAAGCATAGAAATAATAGGCTTATCTCTAGCACATCGAATGAAGTTGTTGAGACTCTCAGCAATATTATTAGTTAAGATGTCAGATTTGACTACTGGACTAAACACATGTCTAGACCACGAACATGGGTCAAGCTTCTGTAACCATTCATAAGCCTCTTTATTCAAGTCTTTAATCCTCTGCATACTTGCTTGAAATGAACTTTCAGTCGATGCTCTAGCTGAGGCCCACAGAAGATCTTTCAAAGCCTTTCCCTTGAAAAGTTTGTTAAAATTTACATACAAGTGCCTTACACAAAACCTGTGTCATGCGATAGGCATCAAGTTCTTGCATGTCTCCACCAACCCCTAAAAAAAGTATTGTATATGGTTATAAAATAATATATTATAAAGTATAGTGTATGGTCAACTAATAGAGTAAATATACTTTTAAAAACATTACCTTTTGTTGATTTGACATTATCATCCAAGAGTTATCCTCTATTGAACCGATATCCTCTAGTAGTATTGTTAAAAACCATGTCCATGATTCCTTTGTCTCTGCCTCAATAGTGGCGTATGCAATTGGAAATATGCCATTGTTGGCATCTTGACCAACAATGCATAAAGTTGCCCGATGTAGGTTCCTTTCAAATGACATCCATCAAGGTAAATTATGGGTCTAATTTTTTTAAACCCAATTCTACAAGCATTCAAACATACATATAACCTTTGAAATACATTCCCATCAGTTTTCATCAAAATCGTTGATCATGGATTCCATTTTCTTAATGCTTCGCAATACGACCAAAGCTGACCGTATTGTTTTTCCTCATCCCCATACAGGGCCGGTCCTAAGAAAATAGAGGCCCGGTACGAAAATATGGTTTTAGGCCCTCTTTTTTTAGCGAGTTTTGTACCCTCTGTTATATGATATTTTTTTAACATCATTTATTGAATGAAAGAAAAATAATAAATTTATAAAAATATTAAAACTATCAAACTTATTAAAATAAATAATTCTAATACAAAACATGTTCATTATAAAAAAATGACAACAAGCTAGATAAATCGATGATATAAGAGGAAATTTTAAAAAAAAATCAAAATTTTTTATATTAGAAAAGCTAAAAATACTATTCGACGTAATTTTATCATAATAACTAAAAAATTATTTTAATTATAATTAAATAAATTCAAACTAAATATTTTTTTTATCAGTTTAATTTAAAATCATTCAATACATATAATAATAATAAATAATTAAAAATTATAAGAAAAAAAATATCATGATATATACTTTAAGTTATATAATTTATATATTATACATTTTAAGTAGATAAATTAATTTATAAATTCTTTAATCATATTTAAATAATTTCTTTTTTCGCCCCATGTCTTCCGAAATCTTGACACAAAAACAAAATTTATACAAAAAATTAAAAAAAAAAACACAATAAACACCTGCCACGAGTCGAACCTGGATGAAAAGGCAACGCTCTATTAGCATGGCCAACGCGCTATTAACAATCATTGTTAAATTTGTGAAAACGTTTATTTTTATAGTATACAATTTTTATTTTATTTTTTAAGATTTGGGGCCCCCTTGCCCTGGTAGCACAGCACCAGGGCCGACCCTGCCCATAAATAATGGCAAGTGCCATCCTCTTTGCCCGGTAACACTTAATTTCAAAAACAATGATATTGTAATCCCTTTTGAATTTACCTATTAATGCAGTCAATGGCCAATCAGGGTCATCTCGAAAGTTCTCAATATAGGTGTTGGCAATCCATCTTGCATTCACTTTCCCATTCACCATGACATTACTACAGTCCACATGATCTAGGTTAAATGATTTGATTTGGAACTCACTTTTATCTTGGTTTAAAGATGCATGCACCCTCCAACCACATAACTTATTAGTGTACGATCTTATACTATACACAGGGTAATTTTTTTGTAAATCATTTTTATAAAATGGAATTAGTGTTTCTTTAGAAAAACTATAATGTGTGTTAATTTTTTTTCTTATGAATCCTTATGTTATTTTTTTCTTCTTTAATATTTTTTTCAAATCCTTATTATCTCTTTCTTCTTCACTAATTTTATGATTCATTGATTTAAGCATTTTCAAAACTCAATTCCCTTTCTTATTTTCTTCTTAATTTAATTAATAAGTATTGTTTGGGTATTTGACATACTAGATAGGTAAAAAAAACCTTATTTTTATGGGTAAACAAAAAAACTTATTAAAAAAAAGTTACTTGCTGGATTAACCATAATAAAAATGCTTTCTGAAAATTCTTAAACCATTTGCTAAAACCTTAGGTGGTGTTTGGTAGGGTGGAAAATAATGGAAAGGAAAAGGAAAAATGGAAAGGAATGCCATTCATGTGTTTGGTTGTCATTTTTTTAAAAGGAATTATTTCCATTTAGTAATTGTTTCCTTCAAAATTGATGGAAAGGCTTTCCTTAGTCTAAACTAAGGAAAGTTTTTCCTTTCCTTCTCCCTTTCCATTATTTTATCTTTATTTAATAAATATTAATATTGCTAATATATTTATTATATAATATATCAAATAAAATATAAATAATTATGTGATAGTAATATATTTCAATAATATACAGTAATGTAATATATCATAATAATTATAAAATATTATTATTTTCAAAATAATAATAATTATTAACATTTTATTATTTAATATTAATAATCATTAAAATATTAATATTATTAACAATTAACAATTAACAATTATTATTAAAATATTAATAATGATTCAAATATTGTTTTTTAATTATAATTATAATTAGAATATTATTATTTTAATAATATTAATTAAAATTTTATTTTTTTAATAATATTATTTAGAATGTTATTTTTTTAAATAAAAAATATTATTATTATTCTAATATTAATAATAATTAAAATATTATTATAACGTAAAGGATTTAATTTCATGACTAATTCTATCATTCATTCCATCATTTAACCAAACAAAGTAGTTGATTTCATTAATGATTCAACTCTTTATTCTTAAAATTGTACCAAACAAAGTAATTTACTTTTATATAATATGTCAAATATAAATATTAATTAGTGTCTAATCCTATTATATTTCAATAATGTAGTAATGATTTAAAATATTATTTTGTTTTATTTTATTAATAATAAAATAAATATTGAACAAAAATATTTTTTTTATTAACAATATTATAATGACGTTAATAACATATATAATAATAATCAATGACTAAATAAAATTTATTTAATTTTTTTATTGATATTAAAAAAATTGTGAAATAACTAATTATTGATCAAATTTACAATATTATAATTGAGTAATTGTTTACAATATTAAATGATAATTAGTGAATATTTATGTTTATAATAAATATTCTAAAATAATATTTGAAAAACATTATTTAATTAGTTAAAATAATATTACATATTTAAAATATTTTTTAATTATTTATTTGATTCATTTGAAGAATATGTCATCCATTCATTGGCTTCGTTTGACATTGATTTTTGACAGCTTGTTAGAAAATTTAAACTGTTTTGAGTGTTTGGTTAAAGAAAATTTCATAGATTTTAAAAAAATCTTATCACATAACTGCCAGATTTTAGAATCAGGTAGATATGTGCTTTTGCTTTTCAAAAGCAATTCCCTAAAATTTCTCCCCACTAACTACGTTGAAAATCCTAAATCTATTTTATAAATCTAAAAAAAGTTTGTACACTATATTTATGCATAATTTATATTTAAATTAATATAAATCAAAATTGATTTGTAATAAACTTTGATCAATATTTTTATGCAAACATATATATTAGATCTTAAATAAAATTTAAAAAATAATTAATAGTTGTAATAATTGTATAATTTTAAGAATAAATAAACATTTTTATCAAATAGATAATATTTTGCTTAAAAAAATTAGATTGATAATATTTATTTTGTTTCTTTATGTTTTCTTATATAGTTTTTTATTTTTATGTTTTTATGAATTATTGTGATTAAATTAATATAACTTATAGTTAGATTATGATTAAAATCAAATATTTATTAATTTTAATTTAAAATCATAATTAATACACATTTGATTTTAAATTAAAATTTTGAGAAATATAAGGTTCATAATAATAATAATGACATTATAAAATAGTTAATTATTCTTTAAATCAATTTACTAAACATTATTTAGATATCATTATCTCACAGTATTTTTAGAAGTTGAATTTACCAAACAAGGGCCTGTTTGGTTTGCAATCCAGATTCAGTTTTATGAATCTGGATTGAATGAATAAAATGAATCTGCTTTGTTTCGTGTTTCGTTTAAAATCCAGAAAAAAGCAATTTGGATTCAATTTCTTTTTTAGGCTAAAAAATGAATTCAATTAAAACAAGAATCCAAAATATCCAACTCAAAAACTGAAAAACACAGATTGACCTCACCCACACAATTTAATCCACTAGTTTGAACACATGAGATAAAAATACGAGTCGGGCCCATTTTCCAGATTTGGGTCAGGTCGGGCCCGTTTTTCGAGGTTGACCCGGTCCGTTCTAGCTTTTATTTATTTAATTAAATTTTTAATTGCATGTTTTTAAGCTGATTTTTAACTTTTTAAACTTAAACTTAATTCTAAAGTGATGGAAAAAATGTTAATTTATTTTTTCACTATATCCTATTTTTTATTTATACTTTGTTTTTATAATTATATATAAGATTAATTTAAATATAAAAAATAAAATAATATATATATATATATGTTTTGGAGGTTGTTGCTCACATTTTTCTCCACTTATTGTTTACTAATGTATGTAATACTATTTGAATAACGCTATTGGAGGTTTTTAATGCCCAAATGGTCTCTCCATTCAGTGTGAAAATATTTTTTCAGATTCTCTTTTATTGAGAAATTCTCTCTTTGGTTGCACTAGGTTATTATGAATTTTAGAATGGACCTCATTGTGTCTTGTATAGTTCTCATTTTGGAAGAAACTGAGTTGTTTTAATCTAAAGAATTTATTTGATAGACTTGCAATGCTTCTATTATCTTTATTATAATTTTTTTAAAAAGAAAAATTTATCATAAGAATGAGAATAGTTATAGTTGATGCGGATAAAGATGTTTTCAATTTATAAGTTATGTATTATTAGTTTTTTCAAACTTAAAAATGAATGATTTAAAGTTGGAAGTATTATTTCACACTGTTCTGATTCACAATCTGATTTTAAATTTTTTGAGTAACCAACCAAACACATATTTCAAATTTCGAATCTCAATTATAAATTAGAATCATTACCAAACACAGTTTCAGAACCAACAAATTCACAGAATACAACTCTGAATTCATTAGAATCCACTAAATTCAAATTCTGCTTTTCAGATTGCATACCAAATTTTTTTTACATAAGTTGAATTTACCAAACACTAATTTGATTCATGAAACAGCTGATTTTTTTCTACAGCACAGTTGACAGCAATTATTTCAAAAGCTACGGCAATACCAAACTAGCCCATTATTTAAACCGAGCAAAATAATTGATTCATTTAAGCCCTGTTTGGTATGCAATCTGAAAAGCAGAATTTGAATTTATTGGATTTTAATGAATTCAGAGTTGGATTCTGTGAATTTGTTGGTTCTGAAACTGTGTTTGGTAACAAATTCAGAATTTATAATTGAGATTCAGAAATTTGAAATATGTGTTTGGTTGGTTACTCAAAAAATTTAAAATCAGATTGTGAATCAGAACAATGTGAAAATAATACTTCCAACTTTAAATCATTCATTTTTAAGTTTGAAAAAACTAATAATTCTTAACTTATAAATTGAAAAGCTCTTTATCCGCATCAACTATAACTATTCTCATTCTTAGGATAAATTTTTCTTTTAAAAAAAATTATAATTAAGATAATAGAAGCATATTGCAAGTCTATCAAATAAACTCTTTAGATTAAAACAACTCAGTTTCTTCCAAAAGGAGAACTATACAAGACACAATGAGGTCCATTCTAAAATTCATAAGAACCTAGTGCAACCAAAGAGAGAATTTCTCAATAAAAGAGAATCTGAAAAAATATTTTCACACTGAATGGAGAGACCATTTGGGCATTAAAAACCTCCAATAGCGTTATTCAAATAGTACTACATACATTAGTAAACAATAAGTGGAGAAAAATGTGAGCAACAACCTCCAAAACATATATATATATATATTATTTTATTTTTTATATTTAAATTAATCTTATATATAATTATAAAAACAAAGTATAAATAAAAAATAGGATATAGTGAAAAAATAAATTAACATTTTTTCCATCACTTTAGAATTAAGTTTAAGTTTAAAAAGTTAAAAATCAGCTTAAAAACATGCAATTAAAAATTTAATTAAATAAATAAAAGCTAGAAACTGACCGGTCAACCTCGAAAACGGGCCCGACCCGACCCAAATCCAGGAAAATGGGTCCGACTCGTATTTTTATCTCATGTATTCAAACCCGTGGATTAAATTGTGTGGTGAGGCCAATCTGTGTTTTTCGATTTTTGAGTTGGATAATTTGGATTCTTGTTTTAGTTGAATTCATTTTTTAGCCTAAAAAAGAAATTGAATCCAAATTGCTTTTTTCTATATTGTAAACCAAACACGAAACAAATCAGATTCATTTTATTCATTCAATCCAGATTCATAAAACTGAATCTGGATTGCAAACCAAACAGCCTTAAGGATTCCACTCATTCCATTTTTGGCAACAAACATAATAACTGATTCTTTTCCTTTTCCGTTCCATTCCTAATTTCATTCTTTTCCTTTCAAGCAAACCAAACGCCACCATTTCTGAAATTAGATAAACTCTGGTCAGCATAGAGCGAGTGAGAGAGAGAGAATGGCGGGTGCTTTAGTCGTGAAACCAAGAGTGTTCTTCTCATCATTTCTGGGCGTCGGTGGAAACCAGTTCCTTAAATCTCAGCTACCTCTTCACAAAGTCTTTAACTTTAATCCAGGTTTTTCTTTACTTTCATTTCCTTTTATCACTCATATTCATCAATCTTTTTATTTATGATGATTTTTGTTGTTGTAATTCGTTAAATTTACGACCTTAAAATTATCATTTTTATCAAATGTAGTCTCTGAAATGTCCTAGGTTACTGATTAATTAGAGCTGTTTTTTTTTTCATTCTAATTGGAATTCTAGTCTGAAAGTTACTATAATGTTATGTTATTATTATTCAAGTCGATTTCAAAGTATATCTATATATATTTCTTTCACTTTCCAGGGGGTAAGCATGTCTCAATGCAATTTTCTAGGGCGCTTTCTGGCATAACTAATCTCTTGTTTAATAGAAGGTATGACGCCCCGTTATTTTATGTTTTCGATACATTTTTCTTCAAAAAATTGGAGTTATTTTTTTATTCTTTGGAATTTTAATGCTTTACTTATGTAAGCCACCATTTATGCTGTTTCTCAATTCGCACTATTTGCCTTGGGTGTTTGTTAGAATTCTTAACGAGCTTTATTCTATAGAAATTTTTTTAGTGAAGAAAATCTAGAAAAGATTGGCTAATTGGAAAAAAGTTACTTTTCAAAGGGGGGCAGACTTACTTTGATCCAATCGGGGCTTTGGAATCCCGCTCTATTACTTGTATGAGTTCAGATTACCGGTGGGTGTCAGGAAATGCATTGAAAAATTAATGAGGGGCTTCCTTTGGGAAGGCATAGGTGAGGGTGGTGGCTCTCATCTGTTAAATTGGAACATTGTGTCTCTCTTGCAAGAGGAAGGAGGGCTCAACTTTGGTAATCTGGAAAATAAGAATATCGCTTTGTTATCTGAATGGCTTTAACCCTTTCCTCTTGAATCACAGAGTCTATGGCATAAGATTATATCAAGAAGACACGGTCTCGATCTTTATAGGTGGGATTCGAGGATTATGGTTCAAGGCTCCGGGAGAAGCCCCTGAAGAAAATCTCTAATTGTTTTATTTATTTATTTATTTTATAGGAAACGAGAATTTCATTAAAAAAGCACAAAGGCTTCAAAAGCGGGTGATGAGAAATCGACCCAAACCAACAATTACAAAAATATTTTCCAGTTGGTGTTAATCATAAGAAAATCATAATTTATATTATGTTTTTCTTTCATTTTATCAATGAAATGGCCTTTTGAGGTGTTCTCTTCAAAAAAAAAAAAAAAAAGTTACAAAATTTGGAGAAGATAGGTAATGGCCTTTGGCTCAGATTTGGGAAGATCAGTGGTTAGATTAAACTCCCCCCGGAATTGTTTTCCTTCTCTTTATTCATAATCTTCTTTAAAAAACGCCTCGGTTTTCACCTTTGTGGGTAGGGAGATTGTCAACCCCTCTTTTGACCTTCATTATAGAAGAAACCCTCGGGATAGGAACCTTGAGGATCTCTGCTCTCTTTTGCCTCTTTTGCAACATGTTTCTTTGAGGCTCAATGTTCACGATAAGAGATTATGGACTTTGGATGCCTCTGGCAATTTTTCGTGTAAATCCTTTTGAATTTTTTTGATTTCTCCTCTCCCAACCCTCCCTCCTCCCCGGATTCCCCTTTCTACTCCAACTTGTGGAAGTTGAAGATCCTGAAGAAAATTAAGTTCTTTGTATGGACAATGGCTTATGAGAGAATTAACACCCTTGACTTTCTCCAGTGATCTTCCTCTTTTGTTCTTAGGCCACAATGATGTTGCTTGTGTAAACCAATGTTTTAAAAGTCTTAAGGCGGCCTCGAGGCGTTGTCTCATGAAGAGGCGAGGCGTAAGCCTCAAGGCGGTGTGAGGCGTAAGCCTCATTTTATAATGGAAAAACTAATTAAAAAACATAAAATATAATCACTTTCAATTTTTCATAAAGAATGTTCTAGTTTATTTATAAAAAAGAAAAAATTATACAGTAATACAATTTTGAAAAAAAAAAATTAAAGAAATAGACTATTATTTTAATCCTATACATATACTTTAGTTAATGAAAGTGAGATTGGAAAAATAAATTAAAGGTTGTTCAACAAAAAAAAATGTAAGAGAGGTTAGGAAAGAATACTTTAGTTTTGTTTTTACTCAAGGTCCCCACTGTCAGTTTCTTGTCTGCCACTATCTTCAATTCTCTCAAAGTTGCAAGTTGCAAGTTGAAGTTGAAAACTCAACTCCCCAGATAACAAATGACGTAGGGATAGGGTTTTCCTTCGATTCTCTCAAAGTTGGAAGATGACAAAGAAGAGCAAATGACGTAGGGATAGGGTTTTCTGTCGTAGTACGTAACATACAGACTTAACCTAATGATTGCTTCTTTTAAAATGGTTTATGGGCTTTTTAAATTATTAAATTAAAAGAAGTCCATCGGTGGATTCTGTCTCTTCTAAAGGGACCCATCACTTTTTTTATATATGAAAAGATGAGGCGTGCGATTTTTCCGCCCCTTGTAACCGCCCCAGAGGCTTACGCCTCTAGGATGGGAGGCGTAAGCCTCTTCAAATCCTCCAAAGGCTTACGAATCGAGGCTACTTCTGTCCGCCTCGCCTCGAGGTCAACCGATTTTAACAACATTGGTGTAAACAAGATATCGAGGATTGCAATCATATTCTATGTACCTGTCCTTGTGCTAAGCACGCCTGGGAGGCTTTCTTTGCAGCTTTTGGCTTAAGTTGGGTCTTGAACAAGACTTGTTGTGATATGATATGCGAGGTCGTCCTTAACCCCCCTTTAAACGAATCGTTTACTTTGGCAAGTTGGGTTTTTTAGTATATTATGGAACATTTGGTTGGAAAGTAATAAAACATTTTTCAGGGCACGGAGAGGGAGTGAGATTATACTTGGTAATTGACACATGTCAATACTTCTTTTTGGGTGTAATTTACAATTTATTTTGTAACATTCCACTTTTTGTTTTATTATTAATTGTTGAGCTACATACTTATAATTTGGTTGTGATTTTTATTTTACATCTTCCATTTACTCAATGAAATGGGATTTTGAGCATCTCTTTAAAAAAATAGAGATTTTGGACAAATATTATAACGCTGATTTGGAGGTATTATTACTAACCTTGATGGTATTTCGGTGAGAGAGGGTTCCCCGTAATTAAAACTTTGGTCTCTTAGCCCCACTTATACTTTCTCTTGCAAATCTTTTTTTGATTACTGTAAACCAATTCCTCTTAGTGGTTCCTCTCTCTTCTTCTCCACTTTGTGGAAGATGAAAATCCCGAATAAAGTCAGGTTTTTTATTCGGTCCATGACACTTGGTAAAATAAATACCGTCGTGTTTCTTCAGCGATCTTCTTCCTACACGCTAAACCCTCATTAGTGTAGTTTGTGCAACTTTGGGTCAGAAGACCATAATCACATCATGTGGAAGTGCAAGTTCTCGAGGCTTATATGGCAAAAAAAATTTCAGACCTTTGGTGTGACTTGGGTTGAAAATGATACTTTCCACCAAACTTTGGAGGAAGCCTTACCATACCCTCCATTCAAAGAGGAGGGGAAACCAACCATGGGTTGGCCCAATGGCTAAGAGGTTGTCCTTCCAACCTTGAGGTCATGGGTTCAAATCCATGTGTGGCCACCTACCTAGGATATTATCTTATGAGTTTCCCGATGCCAAGTGTTGTAGGGTCGTGTGGTTGTCCCGTGAGATTAGTTGAGGTGTGCGTAATCTGGCCCGGACACTCACGGATATCAAAAAAAAAAAAAGGAGGAGGGGAAAATATTATGGGGTGCGGGCTTTTGTGCTATCACTTGCGGGTTATGGTTGGAAAGAAATTGAAGAGTATTTAGGGACGAAAAAAGATTGTGGGAGTATGTTTGGGAGTTGGCGCATGTAAATGTTTCCTTTTGGGCGTCAACTTCCAAAATCTTTCCTAAGTATCCTTTAGGAATGATTATAAATTGTTGGCCCGCATACTTGTAATTAAATGGCAGTCTTGGGCTCTTGGGGGTATAGGGTATATGTGTTCTTTTGTTTATGTGACTTTTGGTATTTATTTGCCACTTTATTTGTATTGTTTTATTTTCTCTTTCTTTCATTATATCAATGAAATGGCCTTGTGAGGTTTCTTTTTTGGTTTCGAGGTATCATATATAATCCCTTGAAATAAAAAGAATTTGCTTAATGAGCAAAATGAGGCAGTTGTTAGGTCTAAAAATATGGTTAAGTTGATGCTTTGGTCGAATATGGATAAAGATATAGTGTGAAAATTTTTAGACAGAAATTTGGTCAAGATTTAAGCATATGGAGGTCTTAGGACAAATGAGAACATAATGAAAAATACTACATATTAGTGAATGTCAAATGGTATGTTGTAACTTGTAATGAAAAATTCCAAACAACGTCTCTTGATGTGGGCACATGGTAATTGGTGGTCATGAACATATCGATTATTTCCTCCTGTGCGATAGATGGAATGGACATATAGTTGAAAACTTGAAATGGTATTAGGATGAGTACTCTTATCAACATTTTACATGTGTTTGGATATGTTAATTACACAACATGAATGGGCTCACTTACACACAAGCTCTGATTAAATACATGTGGTATGGACTTATGTGTAGATATACTTTGGATTGCATTTTTTTATTCGGTTTTTGAGGTAGTCATAGCAGGAATCGAAACTTTTGAATGGATGTGCTTGAGAGTTGAATTCATTAATGTTTCCTTTTGCTCAATTTAAGCATCAAACTATTGATAATTTTTATTAAGCATTGGGTGAACCTTTTTCATTGAAATTAATAGAAATTTGGATGAGATTCCAAACACAAAGCGCAAACGCCTCAGACCTGGAAAAGTTTCTCCTTGTCGGCCCGTTCCAAACCATATACCAAGGCCTCCTTATGTTAATTCTAGAAAACCACCTGGCATTGCTAGTGGACATGAGGTGCATGATGAAAAGGGTATAAAATGTATGAGAGCTTCTGGAAGGCTTGCAGCCCAAGTTCTAGAATATGCAGGGACATTAGTCAAGGTATAATTCTACTTATTCTGGCTTGTGGTGGAATAAATAACATTTATCTATTTGATCTACTTTCTCCTACTTCCACAAGATACTTTAAACTCCACGTGGCACATTGCTTTATAGATGACACAATATATCAATTAACAAATGAGAAAAGTTACTAAAGAAACCTCTTAAAAAAGGAAAATAAAAACATGAAAGTACATAGTTTGACCATCTAGAATACACCGAGGAAAAATTAATGCTATAACCTATCACATATTTTGACGAAAAGCGGCGGGTACAACCTGATCAAGCCCAACTTAGATGGATTTTTCTTCACCAACAGATTGCGGGAAAGTTGAAGGTGATCAGACACTACATGAGTTCTAGGCTTACCTCAGACCTATGTAGCACGAATACTTCAGTTTGGGTGATGTATCTGTGTCCAACATGTATCGGATACTCGGACACTCCGGTACTTCTTGGACACGTGTCTGAGAAAAGTAATAAGAGTTGAGATAAAAAAACATCAATATTTTTATTTATTTTGATTCTTTATTTTTAATATAAATATCATAAACTAAAACAAACAAAATTAAAGTGAAAATTATTGTAATGTATAAAATATTCTAATATATCTAAATTAAAATTGTATATTGTAATCAACTTGTCCTTGCCGGGTATCGTATCCTAGTTTTTAGAAAGCGTCATGTCGCCGTGTCTCTATCATGTCGTGTTCGTATCTCATATCCGTGTCTATGCTTCTTAGCCTTAGACTAATGACCCTTAGTTTTGAGTTTGGAATGGAAGAGGTTAGATTCGGCCCCTTCTTATAGATTTGAATATATGTGGTTACAACATCCTAATTTTAAAAATTCCTCAAGATCTGGTGGGGATCCCGGGGTAATGGAAAATGGGAAGTGTTGAGATTTATGAACAAACTACGATCTCTCAAATCGAAATTCAAGGATTGGCACACGAATACATTTGGGGATCTTTAAGCAAAGAAACGCGAGATCACTCTCGTCTAAAACAGTTAGACATTTGGGAAGAAAACAGAATTTTAAGTGGGGCAGATAAGGATGAGGGATGTAGATTAAGAGGAGAATTTGAGGTAGTTAATAGAAACTATGACATCTCTTGGAGACAAAAGGCAAAGGTCAAATGGGTAAAGGATGGAGACTGCAGCAAAACCTTCTTTCACAGGGTGGCTTCTTTGCGTCCATCTATTGAGGCAATGGTGCTGTGATGATGGAGGAGAAAGATATTGAGGATGAGATTATCTCTTTTTTCTTCTCCCTATATGATCATGATAGGAAACCTGTGGCCTCTATTGAGTGCCTAGTAGACTGGAAGCCGATTAGCAGTTGGCAGAGTGAACCTCTAGAGAGGGCTTTCCAAGTTCAGAAGATAAAGAAAGCCATTTTCAGTTGTGAGGGCAACAAGGCCCCTGGGCCATATGGTTTCACCATGGCCTTCTATCAAGAAAATTTAGAGATTGTGAAAGAGGATTTGATCAGAGTTTTCCAGGAATTTATCAATTGACAAGTTTCTTAGTCAAAAGTATAATATTGAACCATACTTTGATTTAGCTGTTGGCGCATGGGATAGCATTTTGTTTTGGTGTTCGTTGGTTAAGTTTGATTTAGTTTTTTACCAATTCACTAGAATTGATCCATTTTATTTTTTGGAGGGAGAAGTGAACTGAACTATTAGACTCTGATAACCAAACCAAACTATCTTTGCATCACTTGTAATATTTTTCCAATCATTATGTAACTCCTAATTTTCATCATATTTACTTGTTCAAATGAAGTATATGAAAAGTTTAGGTAAACAATATATACAAAATTAATTAATGAATGTCTCTAATGAGAATGAATACTAATTAAATAAGTTATAAATTACAAGTAAACAAATTTGAATCAAAAGAATTTTAATTAACCAAGTTAGTTGGAAAGATAATTTAAAATCGTCTAAATTAATTTTAACCAAGTTAGTTGGACTAATTTATATCATCCAATGGCCATGAAAAAGATAAGTGTTATTATCACGTGGGACTTGGGAGGCATGTGCCAAAGGACTAGTAAGCCTTTAATGGATTTTTTTTTTGTGTGTGTAAGGTTTTGCAAAATTTAATAGTCCTTTTGTTATTCCTTTTTAAACTACTTATGGTTCACCCTTTGTTGAATCTCCAGACTCTAGTTGATGTCACAATTTTGATTCTTGCTTCTATTGGCAGCCAGGTGTTATGACTGATGATATTGACCAAGCTGTTCACCAAATGATAATTGATAACGGGGCCTATCCATCACCTCTTGGTTATGGCGGCTTTCCAAAGAGTGTATGCACATCAGTGAATGAATGTATTTGCCATGGAATTCCAGATTCTCGAGTTCTTGAGGTCTTCTCTATAATTATTTAGTTACAACTTATAGCAGTATTTTTTTTTAGATAAGAACAACTTACATCAAAATTGTTGCCAATCATTAGCTTGTCTCCGTAATTGTGATTTAAGACATCATGTTTTTATTTATTTATTTATTATTTTTTTAAATTTTCAGGATGGTGATATTATCAATATTGACGTCACAGTCTATCTAAATGTAAGAATTTGCAAACTTTGACCTTATGTTAAACCTACATATTTGAAGCTGTACATAATTTACACTAACCTTTTTTTTTTTTACCTTGTACTCCTAATCCTTAAATTGTTTTTGTTGTGTTGTATAAGCTTATGTTGCCATTTTCTCTTATAGATTTTTTTTAATTTCAATAAAAAATATGGATAATTATGTAGAAGCGGTGTAGTTGATGTTTTAACACTCCATAGAAGTGAAAACACTCGGTCGTTAAAGCATCAAGGTTACTAAAAGAGTTAAAGCGTTGCAAAATGAGTATTTAAAATTATTGGTAATACCTTAAAATAGTTAGTTTTCCTTAACCTAATAACTTAAGCTTTTGGGTTGGGTAGTGATTTAACATGGTATAGAGCATAATGTCCTGGGTTTAAACTGCTATTGTGTTATTTACTCCCATTTCGTACTATCATGTCGGGCCTTTGTTAATTTCCAAGCCACTATGTTTGGGCTTCATAGCGGGCCTTTTTTAAAAGATGGCATTAACTCTAATCAAACCTTCCAGTCTAGAAACCCTTGGATCTCGCTCCAGTCGAATTGGTGCAGCTTGTGTATGAAGTGTTTGGAATCCACGGAGCAACTTTTATTTGGTTGTAGCTTCTCTCAAACTCTGTGGCAGTCCCTTCTCAAGATCTTTAACACGTCTTGGGTGTTCCACAAGAATCATATCTATAACACCTTAGCTTTCCTTGGAGGCGCCTTGCTCTACGACAAGAAGAAAAGAATTCTTTGGGATAACGGGGTTAGAGTTATTGTTTGAAATGTTTGAATTGTGAGGAATAGGAGATTTTTCGAGAGTAAGTCTAGATCTTGGGAGGAGGTATGGGATATTTGTGTTCTTGAAGGAGTGCAATTGTAATTCTTTTAGTAACTATGCTCCCTCTATTATTGCCTCCAATTGGATGGCCTTTTTGTAATATTGTTTGGCCGCCTTTTTGGCTTTTTCATTCATCAATGAAAAGCTTTGTTTACCATAAAAAAAAAAAGAAAAGGAAAAGCTGGCTGATTGCAATAGAGGTTCTGAAAGACCATCTCTTCCCTATGTCAGCTTGAAAAGTTAGAAGCACCCCATCTCCCAAAGGCAGTTGTGGTAAAACTTTTCCTCTTCCGGCTTGAAGTAATTTTAAGGAGAAAACTGATTTCTTCCACGTTTTTGAGCCATTCCCACAGTTCTGTTGCCATTGGATATCTTCTGTATTAAGCAATTATTTCGCCACTGCATCCAAACTAGAGGATTCCCCACCCTGTCAAAAGTCATTAAAAGATGAAATAATGGACTCAGAGGAAGAAATGTCCCATTGTTCCACAAAGTCAACCTGCTTTTAATAGATTGGGGCTTCATCATAAAACAATAACTTGGCCAAGAGTTATTATATCTCACTGAAACTTGGCTGTCTTTCTATATCTTTCTTTATATCTGAGCTTTAGAGCCATCTTTTTTTTTTTAAAAAAAAGCCGAACTTTCACATATCATATGGACATTCATACATATAACTCATCTAGCGAGGTAGGGAAGCAATCAATGTGTCCTTTTAACATTTCACTGATTAATTTAGACTAGGGTGTTTTGGTTGATCCCTCCTCTTAGGCAACGGGACTCCTTGTGTCCTTGGTCCTTAGGCTGATTTTTTTTAATGAAAGTCTTTTTTTCTTTTATAAAAAATCAGTGTTCTTTTCTGTGTTATTTTAATGAAATACATGTTTGTAGCTATTAAAATTAAGGATGGTATTTATGATCAATCATCATAGGGGTACCATGGCGATACTTCAGCAACTTTCTTTTGTGGAGATGTTGATGATGAAGCCAGAAACCTCATTCAGGTAGCTATTTCAGTTGGAGAGTGTCTTGTCGTACTCACTATCTGCTAATAAGTAGAAATATTTAAGGTTTTTAAATATTGATAACAAAATTGTGGTTTTTACAAGGACTTGTCTAAAACTATTATACATGGTTTATGGATGACAATGTAATCCTGTTCCTGCAAGAATCAAATTTGCTTTATGTTTTATGTTTTTTTTTTCTTTTATTTATAAAAACAACTCAAAAGGCCATTTCATTGATAAAATGAAAGAAACAAAGTAATAGGTACAATATTAAAGCGACATAACAAATCAAAAGCCACATAATCAAGGTACAGTGTATACCATGACCTCAAGGTTGGAAAGCAACCTCTTGACCACTAGGCCAATCAAAATTCTTCTATTTCTTTCTAGCCAAATATCCCATACAATTGCACATCACCTTGCAATCCATAAACGATTCCCGTTATCATTAAAAGAGGAGAAGACAAGCATTTCTTCTAAAGAATGACAAATAGATTCATTGTTCACCCATGATATTCCAAAAGTTTGGAAAAATATTTGCCAAATAAGCCTCGAAATCTTGCATTTCTACATGATGTGATTTAGATCTTCTGATTCATGATTGCATAGACTACACCTGGGATTTAGGGTGAAGGGAGAAGATCGTTGAAGAAACTCAAACGTATTGATTTTTCCCAATGCGTATTGTTTTAGGCTAAAGATTTGTTAAATTTTTTGGTCCATTTTCCTTATTTAACTCTAAATTCCACAAATCTTGATTTTGACCCTGTTTGTTATAAGGAATCTATTGTTCATGGGCCTTATCACCTCCTCCCATATGAGGCCAGCCCATATATTCTTTTTCCAGAAATCCTATCTTACTCTTTTGCATCCTCCAGATCGTCTTCTTTGCTTGAAGAGTCATCCGAAACCTTGTCACCAATTTCTCAGTTTTCTACAACAGTTCAAGTAGATCAAGACTCTACCTCCTCTGATTTTTTAGATGAATCTTGCCATGAACTCAACGCTTCTAAGAATTCTGAAAGTTTAGAATTTGCTGCACATGAAGTTTTTTTTTTCAAAATCAGGAACTTTGCCTATACTTATGCTCTCCCCAAATTTATCTCATGATCCTGATTTGTCTTCTCAACATATGAATTTTGATCTTCACAACACTTCCTGGCTATCATGAAGGAAAAAGATAGTTATGATCTTGCCATCTCACCTGTTATTCAGAGAATTCAATTTTCTGGCTCAAAGGAGAAAACAAGAAAATTGTGGGGAAAAGTCTATTTCAGAAAGAAGTTTCGTTTTGGAAAGTATTTGAAAAGATCTTCAAGGTTAAAGCTCTCCACAAAGTTTGCATGTTATCTACAATCTGGTTTTGGTCTGCAATGTGAGAAGGATATTCGATATGCGCTCTCGGCTGTTCCTTTGATGAACTCAACTAAACAGAATTCTGTGAAAAAGGTTTGTGCTAAAGAGAAAGCTGTGAGTTTATCTTCATGTAAGTCTATTCTTTCTCCTTTAATTCAAAATCAGATTTGTGGAGATTCATATGTGGGTATTTCTTCTTCTGACCCTCTGGGTTCTACAAATACTTTTCATTCTGGAAATTTTTTTGACACTTCTTCTATCCCCATTAATGTCTCCCATCCTTCTCTGAATCCAATTTTGCCCCATCAGGATATTCCAATCAAAAATATTTTTCAATCTCTTTTATTTTCTGTTAATGGAAACAGCTACTCAGAATTTGATTCAACTTTTTCCAAGAATGTCAATTTTTTTAATTCAACATTTCAGGGTTTAAATTGGCTTCTAATTCATAAATTTTTTGAGAATATGAATGTCAAATTTTCTTTCCAACCATCTGATTCTTCTATTTCTTTTTCACTTGGCCATATGGCTGAGGTTTAGTTTTCTTTTTGTTTCTTGTTTTTACACTGTTTGGGATTCATTTGTTTTTGATGCATATTATTAGTTGGAATGTAAGAGGTTTGGGTAAAAGGGACAAGAGAAAAACTATTGGGAACTTCCTTTTTAGTGTAAATCTGGATATCATTGTGCTTCAGGAAACCAAAAAATCTACTTTCACTCGAAGATTTTTAAATCCGGATTCATTTGTTTTTGATGCATATTCCCCGATGTTCGTCTTGAAAGATTAATTAGACCCACGTCGGATCACTTTCCCCTTCTTATTCTTACGGGTAACTTTAATTGGGGACCCTCTCCTTTTAGATTCGAAAATATGTGGCTGGAGCATAAGCTCTTTCAAGAGACTTTAAGTCAGTGGTGGGCTTCCTTTGATAATGACCTTTGGGCGGGGCACTCCTTCATGGTCAAGTTGAAGAAGCTGAAAGATAAGTTAAAGGAATGGAATAAAGAAGTCTATGGGAATATTTTCTCTCAAAAGTCGGCCTTGCAACGGGATATCCAGATTCTTGATGATCTAGATGAGGCGGGGACTCGAGCCACGACCAAAAGATTGAGAGATTTAACTTGAGAGCGACTTTGTTAGATGTGGTGGTGAAAGAATCTATTTTCCTGGCAAAAAAAAACAAGCTCATTTGGATCAAAGGGGGTGATGAAAACTCTAAAGTCTTCCATAACTCTATCAATGGGAGAAGGAAGAAGAATTTTATCAATCAAGTGGTGGACAGGTCGGGCAATCTTTTAATGAATGATCAAGCGGTTGAGAAGGAGTTTATTGAGTTCTTCGTTCAGTTGTTCACTAAGAAGGACGGCTCTAGGCTCCTGTGGAATGTTACAGATTGGGAACCTATCTCTAGGGAGGAGAACTTGAGTTTAGTCAAGCCTTTTAATGAGGAGGAGGTTTTTAAGGCTATCTCTGATCTTGGAATCAACAAGACCCCAGGCCCTGATGGTTTTACAGTGGAATTCTTTAAAAAATCTTGGAACATCATCAAATCAGATTTAATGATGGTGTTCCATGAGTTTTTTGAGAATGGTATAATCAATGCTAGTGTGAATGCAACTTTTATAGCTCTCATTCCAAAGAAGATCGATGCTCGTCACATTCTGGACTTTCGACCTATTAGTCTTACCACTTGTTTGTATAAAATCTTAGCAAAAGTCCTTGCGGATAGATCAAACCGGTGCTCCCCTCAACTATCTCTATTTATCGAATGCCTTCATTGGAGGAAGACAGTTGTGGATTCTATTCTTGTGGCTAATGAGCTTGTGGAGGAAGTTAGAAGAAGTAAGGGTCAAGGGGGTGGTGGTGAAGATGGATTTAGAAAAAGCTTATGATAGTGTTGATTGGAGCTTCTTGCTCCAAGTCCTTAAGAAAAAGGGTTTTTCTTCAAAGTGGTGTAGATGGATGAAGGGTTGTGTCAGTAGTGTCAACTTCTCAATTCTCATCAATGGCAAGGCTAGAGGCATGTTCAAAGCTTCTAGGGGGTTAAGGCAAGGTGACCCTCTCTCCCCTTTTCTTTTCCTCTTAGTGGCTGATAGTTTCAGTAGGCTTCTCATGACTAATCAAGCCCAGAATCAGATCAAGGGTCTTGCGGCTGGCAATATTGAGGTTTCTCATTTACAATTTGCGGATGACACTTTGCTGTTTTCCTATTTTAATATGGCTCACCTCTCCAACCTTGCTAGAGCTGTGGAGTTGTTTGAATCAGGTTCAGGGATTAATGTAAACAAGCTCAAGTCCTCGGTGGTGGGTATTAATCTCACTTCTGCTGATTCTCAAAGGGTGGCTGGTCTTTTTGGGTTTGTGGAAAGCTCTCTCCCCTTAAGCTACCTTGGTATGCCCCTTGGTGGTAACCCCAACTCCTTGGCTTTTTGGGACCCTGTTGTGGACAAGATAGACAAAAGGATTTCTAAATGGAGGAAGCTGCTTATCTCGAGAGGTGGTAGGCTCACCTTGGTGCATTCGATCCTCGGTAGCTTGCCTACTTATTTCCTGTCTGTTTTCAAGGTTCCTGTCCAAGTTGCCAAGCGCATTGATAAGTCTCTTAGAAAGTTTTTTTGGGAAGGTCCGTGATGGGGTGATCACTTGGTCAAATGGGATCTTATCCCCCCACCTTTCAATAGAGGAGGTCCGGCTTTTGGTGGCTTAACTAAGAAGAATGAGGCGCCGCTTCTTAAATGGCTTTGGAGGTTCCCCATTGAGTCCCATCTTCTTTGGCATAAAGTCATAGCTGGTATTCATGGGGTTGATTTTGGTGGTTGGAGCTCTAAGATTAATCCCCGTTGCATTAATAGAAGCCCGTGGAAGGCTATTTACAAGCTTAAATCTTTAATGTCTTCCAATTGTTCTTTTGTTATCGGCAATGGGTGTAAGACTGCTTTTGGGATGATATTTGGATTGGTAACTCTACTTTAGCTTCTCAATTTCCCAACATATTTTCTATTGCTACTTTAAAGTCCCATTCTCACAAGCAACTTTTGGTGTCAGGAGGCTAATGCATGGTCTATTGCCTTGAGAAGAAATTTGAATGATTGGGAGGTGGAGGAGTTCTTGTCCTTGCTAGCCCTTTTGGATCCAATTAAGCCTAACTTTCAGGATGATAGAAGAGTGTGGTCTCCGGATGTCTCCAATGGCTTCTCTTGCAGCTCGGCTCTCAACCTTCTTTGGGATTTTTCTGGGAAAATGAAGGATGATTCCTTTACTCTCATTTGGCAGGACAAGTTCCCTAAGAAAGTTAAGGTTTTCCTTTGGCTGATTCTTAATGATGGTATCAATTCTAATCATAGATTGCAAGCTAGAAGACCCTGGCTCAACCTCAAGCCGGATTGGTGCTGCCTTTGTAGAAGCAGCTCGGAGACTACTGGACATCTTCTTTTTGGGTGCAGCTTTGCAATGAAGATTTGGGAGCGTCTCTTTTTGATGTTTAATATGCACTGGGTTGGTCATAAGAGCCCTAAAACTAATGTGCTTGCTCTCTTGGGAGGTTCTTTGCTTAAAGGAAAAAAAAGAGTCCTTTGGGATAACGCGGTTAGAGCTATTTTGTGGAATATTTGGCTTGAGCGTAATAGTCGTATCTTCAATGATATATGCAAGCCTTGGGAGGATGTGTGGGAGGGGAGTGTCCTTAATGCCTCCATTTGGAGTGCAAATTGTAAATTTTTTTGTAATTATGCTCCATCTAGTATAGCTTTTAATTGGGAGGCTTTTTTGTAGTTCTTCCTTTGCCTTTTTGAGGCTTTTTCATACTTTAATGAAAAGCACTGTTTATTACCAAAAAAAAAATTGTCAAAAAAATTGGAAGTTATTGAGGGTTGTTTTTCTTTGTCTATCAATTTTCTATCTCTATCCTCTAATCTCAATTGGTGGTTCACATGAGTTTATGGTCCTTGTTACTCAGGGAGATTGGAATTTTTTTTGGGAAGAATTGCAGATCTTGCAGGTTTTTTTTACCTCTTTGGTGTTTGGGGGGTGATTTCAATGTGGTGAGATTTGCTCATGAGAAATCCAACTCATCTCGATCTTCTAAAAATATGGAGTCTTTTAATGATTTCATTTCTTTTTATGAACTTCAGGATATTACACTAAGGAATGCAAAATTCACATGGGCAAAAGGTAGAGAATCAAATATCAGACGCAAATTGGGCAGATTTCTCCTCTCTTGCGATTGGGAATATTCTCTATCCTATCAGACAAGAAGCCCTAGCCAAGGTTGCTTCGGATCATTGTCCCATTTCTTTAGTGTCTTCATCATTCAAATGGGGTCCTACTCCTTTTAGATTTGAGAACATGTGGATTCTCCATCCTTCTTTTCAGCCTCTTTGCAAGAATGTTTGGTCTTCTTGTCATGTTTGAGGTTGGGCTGCACATATCTTTCTTCAAAAGCTTGATGCTTTATAGAAATCCTTGAAACAATGGAATAAGGAAATTTTTGGGAATACTGTAAACGATAAAAAAGTGGTTTTGGAAAAGATCCAAAAATTGGATGATTTGGATAATGTTTTGGATGTTTCAGTCAATCCTTAGTTGGAAAAAGCTAAACTTTTAGCTGACCTTGATTCTCTATGCCAAAAGGAACAAATATCATGGAATCAAAAGGTTAAGCCGAAATGGTTCAAAGATTGGGAAAATAATTCTAAACTTTTCCATAGAATTGCTAATTCTAGAAAAGGAAAGAAATGGCTGAATAAACTCATTACTAATGATGGAGTGGTTTTGGATTCTCAAAAAGATATCATCAAAGAAGTCATCAACCATTTTGAGAAGCTTTACTCTTCTGCTGCTAAAGGTTCTTTTTCACTTTCAGGACTTGAGTGGGATCCTATAAGCTTTGACCAAGCTAATTTTTTGAAAAGACCCTTTAGTTTGGAAGAAATAAGAGTTGCTGTTTTTACTGTGATGGAAATAAATCCCCTGGACCAGATGGTTTTTTCATGGAATTTTTTCAAAAATCTTGGGATTTGATTAAAGTGGACCTTCTTAATGTGTTTTCGGACTTTTATAGGAATGGGGTCATAAATTTGCGTACTAATGCTACTCACATTTGTCTCATACCTAAAAAGAGTAGTGCTGCTTCTTTATTTGATTTTAGACCAATTTCTCTTGTTACTAGCCTATATAAAATCATTGCTAAAGTGCTAGCTTCTCGGTTAAAATCTGTTTTGGGAGCTACTATTGCTCCTTTTCAATAAGCTTTTGTTCAAGGACGACAAATTCTAGATCCTATTTTGATTGCCAATGAAGCCATTGAGGAGTATAATCGTAAGAAAAAAGAGGGACTTATTTTTAAGATTGATTTTGAGAAGGCTTTTGATCATGTTGAGTAGGGTTTTTTAGATTTAGTCTTTCTGAACAAGGGTTTTGGTTCAAAATGGAGAAATTGGATTTTAGGCTGTCTAAAAACTGCAAACTTTTCTATTTTTATTAATGGCTGTCCTAAAGGTTTCGTTAAAGCTTCTCGTGGCCTTAGACAAGGTGATCCTCTCTCACCTTTCCTTTTTAATATTGTAAGTGATGTTTTATCTCGTTTGGTGGAAAAGACTATTTCCTCTCAAGTCATTGAGTGTTTCCATATTGGTCGTGACAATCTTACTTTATCTCAACTACAATTTGCTGATGACACCATCTTCTTTGTAGCAAACAAGGATTCTTCTCTTCTCAATCTTTTAGAGGTGGTTAAGTTTTTTGGAGTTTTGTCTGGCTTGAAAATTAATCTTGCAAAAAGTTCTCTACTTGGCTTAAATGTTGACGAGTCGAGAGTTTAATTTCTTGCAAATTCCATTGGTTGTGCTCATGGGAATTGGCCTATTAAGTACTTAGGACTCCCTCTAGGTGGAAACCCTTCTAATCTCTCTTTTTGGCAGCCGGTGATCGATAAAATTTCTTCTAGACTTGATGGTTGGAGGAAGGGTTGTTTTTCTAGGGAGGGTAGATTAACTCTCATTTCTTCGTAGATACATAATCTCCCAATTTACTATTTGTCACTTTTTAAAATGCCTAAAAAAGTTGTACTAATTTTGGAAAGAATTTTTAGAAGCTTTCTTTGGGATGATATTGGGGAAAGGAAAAAACTTCATCTTGTTAATTGGAAAACTGTTTGTAAACCAAAAGTTTTGGGTGGTTTGGGCATTGGTAATCTTGAATTAAAAAATTTGGCTTTGCTTGGAAAATGGATTTGGCGTTTCTCTTCTGAATCAAATTCTTTTTGGGCTTCTTTCATTAAAAGCAAATATCGATCTTTTAGTTTTGATTGGAATTCTTTGATGGTGCATTATGGATCTCTTCGTAGCCCTTGGAAATCTATTTCCAAATGTGTTCCCTCTTTCTCCAAGGGTACAAAAATCATTCTACGTAAACGGTCTTGGAATTCGTTTTTGGGAAGATATTTGGATTTCTGATTCCCCTCTTTCTTTATCTTTTCCTCTTCTGTATCGAATTACTAAAAATCGTTTTGCTACCATTTTCTCTCTTTTTAACTTGCTTTCTAAGTCTTGGGATCTCTCTTTTTTTAGAAATTTTAAAGATGAGGAAATTCTGGAATTTTCTTCTCTTCTTTGTCTTATCTCTCATATTTCCCCTTCTTCCTCTCATGATCGTATTTCTTGGACCCTTCATCCTTCGGGTTCTTTTACTTGCAAATCTTTCTTTTCTTTTCTCTCCCATCCTCTTCCTTCGGATTTTTTCCCTTCCAACTCCATTTGGTTTTCGGGTTTTCAACCAAAAATCCAATTTTTTCTTTGGACTTTTTATTTGGGTAAACTTGTCACGGGGGACGTTTTGCAATCTCGGATGCCCACTTTCTCTTTATCTCCACATATTTGTTTCTT
The DNA here is from genome assembly GCA_028015215.1 of Gynostemma pentaphyllum. Lineage (NCBI taxonomy): Eukaryota > Viridiplantae > Streptophyta > Magnoliopsida > Cucurbitales > Cucurbitaceae > Gynostemma > Gynostemma pentaphyllum. The sequence goes on from CM051355.1 coordinate 59,076,049, forward strand.
GTGTTATAGGAGTTGTGAATCGGCTTCTCACCTTTTTCTTCATTGTAACTACACTAGCAACCTTTGGTTCAAACTTCTTTCACAATTTGACTTGAGTTGGGTTCCTCCAAAGGATGCTCGGGATCTTTTGATTATGGACTTTTTTGGTTTAAGGATTGCAAAAAGGAGGATAATTTTTCTTAAATGTGCAGTGGCTCTTTTATGGACTGATTGGTTGGAACGCAATGCTCAGATTTTTTCTGGAGAATCCAAATCTTGGCATCTTTTATGGGATTCTTTTACTTCAAGAACTTTTAGTTGGGCCAAATTTGTAAATAGTATAGATTTTGATTTTCCTACACATTCCATGTTCTATAAATGGAATTCTTTTATGTAATTTTTTTTACTTTTGTTTCATCGGAGGATTTCTCATCCTCTTGTATTTTGTTTTTATTCTTATTTGATCAATGAAAGTTCATCTTTCTATCAAATTTTTTTTTCCCAATGCCAGAGACTAGATAAAAAATTTGACTCTCTTCGAGATCTTCACCTTCCATAGTGTAAACTAAAGAGTTGAAGAGAATGTAATTCATATATTTACTAACGGCATACACATCATATATATACACATTAGAGTCTAACCTAATGGGCTTAAAAGTAATGGGCCTAACTATGTAACTATTATAATAAACTCAATAATTATATCTAACACTCCCCCTCAAGTTGGAGCATATATGTTAATCATGCCCACTTTGTTACAAAGGTAGTCAATCCGGTGGTCCATTCAAAGCTTTTGTAAAGATGTCGCCTAATTGTTCTCCAGTCTTCACATATCCGGTAGAAATCAGCCCCAATTGTATTTTCTCACGAACAAAGTGACAATCAACCTCAATATGTTTAGTACGCTAATGAAAAACGGGGTTTGAAGCGATATGAAGGGCCAGCTTGGTTATCACACCATAGTTTCATTGGATGCAAGACTGAAAATCCCAACTCAATAAGAAGTTGACGAATCCATATCACTTCACAAGCTGACTGAGCCATAGCTCTATATTCTGATTCAGCACTAGATCGTGATCCAACATGTTGCTTCTTACTCTCCCAGGAGACTAAATTCCCTCCCACAAAAACACAATAACATAGAATTCCTCGTCCAGGGGCACCTTTTAAGTAACACAAAATCTGTTCAGCAGCCTTCCAATGTTCAATAGTAGGTGAGGACAAATATTGACTCACTATACTAACTGAATATGTAATATCTGGATGAGTTACAGTAAGGTAATTAAGTTTTCCAACCAACCTCCGGTATCTTTCAGGTTCTTCAAATAATTCACCATCCCTTGTAAGCTGCAAATTAGGATTCATTGGGGTGCTACATGGTTTAGCCCCTAATTTACCAGTCTCTGATAGTAAATCTAACACATATTTCCTTTGAGAAAGGAAGATCCCTTTACTGCTTCTCGTCACTTCAACACCCAAAAAATATTTTAACGCCCCTAAGTCTTTGGTATGAAATTGACTATGGAGGAAAGTTTTGAGGGATAAAATACCTGCACTATCACTTCCTGTGATGACAATGTCATCTACATACACAACCAACAAAATGATCCTAGCTGCAGAAAACAGAGTGATCTGATTTACTTTTTCTCATGCCAAATTGTTCAACTGCCAAGCTAAATTTACCAAACCATGCCCGAGGGCTCTGTTTCAAGCCATACAACGATTTTCTCAGATAACAAACCTTTCCATTCTCCCCCTGAGCAGGTGGTTGCTCCATATACACCTCTTCTTGAAGATCCCCATGAAGAAAAGCATTCTTGATATCTAACTGGTGCAAAGGCCAACCATATGTAGCAGCCAGAGACATAAACAATCGAATTGACGTGAGTTTGGGAACAGGAGAAAAGGTGTCAGAATGATCAATCCCATAGACCTGAGCATACCCTTTAGCAACGAGGCGGGCTTTCAAACGAGCAATAGATCCATCAGGATTAACTTTGATTGCAAAAACCCACTTACAACCAATAGCTTTCTTACTCGTAGGTAAATCGACCAAAGTCCAAGTTCCATTTTCTTCCAAGGCCCGCATTTCCTCGATCATGGCATTACGCCACCCAGAATGAGAAAGGGCATCATGAACAGTCTTAGGTAAAGAATCAAGTGATGCAATAAAAGAACACACAGAGGGAGACAAATTCTTATAAGATACAAAAGAAGTAACAGGATACGTACAAGTTCGTTTCCCCTTACGGAGGGCAATAGGGAGATCAACTTCTGTGACTGGATCTGACGACGAAGCCTCTTGAACGGTGGTATCTGGACATGAATCTGGTACAGTACGAGGATGACGGGTAAACACTTGAGGAAAGGGAGGCATGGGCAGGGAGATTGGTAGAGGAGGAGGAACAACAGTTGGTACTTCAGAGGGAGGTGGCAAAACAGAAGTCGGTATTTCAGAGGGAGGTGGAACAACGGTAGTAGTGGTGTAGATTAACAAGTTATCATCCTCCTCAGGAGAAATGTACGAGACAGAAGGAGAGAACGGTGTATTTTCCAGAAAAGTAACATCCGAAGAAACCAAATATCTATTAAGAACGGTAGAGAAACATCGATATCCCTTTTGAACCCGAGAATAGCCAAGGAAAATACATTTTAAAGCCTTGGGATCAAGTTTAGAAAGTTGAGGACGAACATCCCGAACAAAACATGTGCAACCAAATATCTTAGGTTCTATCGGAAATAAAGGTTTATTGGGGAGCAAAGAGTGGTAAGGAATTTGACCATTAAGAACCGAGGAAGACATGCGATTAATGTGAAAACAAGTAGTAGAAACAGCATCTGCCCAAAAATGTTTAGGAACCTGCATTCGGAAAAGTAAAGCTCGAGCAGTTTCCAACAAATGTCTATTTTTACGTTCAGCTACCCCGTTTTGAGACGGAGTATCGACACAAGATGTTTGATGGAGAATGCCATGTGTGATCATAAAATTTTGAAAAGTGGATGACATATTCTTTTGCGTTATCACTTCGAAGAGTTTTTATTGAGATATTGAACTGGGTTTGAATTTCAGCACAAAACGTAGAAAAATGAGAAAATACCTCGGAACAAGATTTCATGAAATAGAGCCATGTCATTCGAGAGTAATCATCAACAAATGTAACAAAATACCGAAATCCGGTTATAGAAGCAACAGGACAGGGACCCCAAACCTCGGAATGAACTAACTCAAAAGGAGCACTTGCACGTTTATTGACTCGTGGACCATGACTGACACGATGATGGTTAGCAAACTGGTACGACTCACAATCTAAAGAGGACAAATGCTGAAACTGAGGGCACAATTTCTTAAAGACAGAGAGAGAAGGATGACCTAATCGACAATGAGTATCAAAAGCAGACGATGACGATACTCCAGAACATGCAATAGAAAACTGAGGGTCAAGAACGTAGAGGACGCCAGATTCATGTCCTTTACCAATAATCTGCTTCGTCGTAAGATCCTGAAACAAACAATAAGTGGGATAGAATGAGACACAACAATTTAAAGAGTGAGTAATTTGACTGACAGACATCAAATTAAATGACAAGTCAGGGAGGCTAAGAACACAAGACAAGGGTAATGAAGGAACAGGCTTAGCTTGACCAGATGCAATAACAGTGGAAGTGGATCCATCTGTTAAAGTAACATGAGAAGACGAAGTGTGTGGTTCGAATGTGGAAAGTAATTTAGGATTACCTGTCATATGGTCAGTTGCACTAGAATCTATGACCCATTTGGAGGAAGAAGAAACAAGACATAATGCCGATTTACCTGACTGAGCAATAGCAGTACCGGGGGCAAACTGATGATCCATTTTTCCAACCATCAAATCAGAACAAACTTGTAATTGACCCCGAAAGAAACAAACAATGACCAAGATCAACAAACGGCTAAAGAATTAGCCACAAAAAACGAATGATAGTTGAAACCCAAGTAAAAAACAAAACAGATCTGAAAATTAGCCACAAACCGATCTGACCCAAAAATAGCCAAAAAACCAAATCTGGACAGCACACAAAAGGCTCGTTTCCTTCACAAACAGGCACGAGTTGAACCCAAAAGCACCAAAGAACAACCGGAGATACAATTTCGATCAGACCCAAACAAACGACGGCGGAAACGGACCTCTCACGCCCTCACGAGCCGGCGCGTAAGGAAGGAGGAGGACGGTGTGGTGGCGCCGTGGTTTCCGGCGATGACGACTCGACTCTTCGGCGGGCGGCGGTTCTTCCTATGAGGGTGGTGTCGACAAATGATCACTTTTGATCGAGACCCGAACTCGAACCCTAACCCTCTTGAACAAGAATTCACTCTACCAACTCTCAAACAAAATTAAGGACCTTTTACGCTCTGATACTATGTAAGCTAAAGAGTTGAAGAGAATGTAATTCATATATTTACTAACGGCATACACATCATATATATACACATTAGAGTCTAACCTAATGGGATTAAAAGTAATGGGCCTAACTATGTAACTATTATAATAAACTCAATAATTATATCTAACACATAGTTTCAGTGTTGTTGAGGCACATAGAGGCGAGCGCCTATGGCGAAAGGCGAGGCGCTTTCTGCCTCTTGCGCCTCAAGGTTGTCCATAGCGCACAACTTTAGTAAGGCGTGCACCTTTCATGCTTTTGTTCACCATAAGCATGGCGATACATGGGTGATGCTTTTCAGAAGCCAGACAAGCTTTTGCTAAATCCCATGATAAATCTAAATAATTAAGCCTGTTTTGGAAATTTAACACAACCACAACCTGTCTCTCTCTCTCTCTCTCTCTCTCTCTCGCTTATTGTCTGTCTCTCTATCTACCATCGGTCCCTCTATCCACCTGTCTCTTTATCTACCATGTGTAAGTTAATCCCCCTTCCCAGCCACTAAAATCATAAAAGATAATTTTTAAGTATTTTTTTACTTTTTAGTTATTAATCTTAAATATAAAACCACCCACCTAAGACATTAAAATTCTCTTTAAAATTTCTGTGTTTATCCCTTTATACCAAAGGGTCCAAATAAGGAATATAACCTTTTTCGGTCGTTTACCTTTCCAATTCATCGCAACTAAACTACCATTAAGCAAGCTGTCCTTGGCCGTGTGGCTGAAGAAAAGGGACTTTTTTCTTTTAGGATAAATGACATAAGTATATCAGGTTGAAAATGCTGGATCTATTAGAGCCTAAGTAGGTCATTTTATCTACCTTCTAAGCCAAGACCCTTCTATCTTATTCCTTTTTTTTATAAATCATTTCAGCTTAATAGAAGTAGTGCCTTTTGACATTTCAGTACCGGATGAGTCTATCTCTAATTTGATTGCGCACGATAAGTTTAGCTGGCTACATTTAGCCAGTATGTCATTGTATGGGAATTTTTCATTAATTTGTTAATTTCTTTAAGTTCTAATTATTAGAATTCAACCCTAAACGTCATCTTTGGGATCGTTTTTTTTGTATTTCATTTACCTTTGGTAAAAAACTAATGCGCATTTAAATTTTGGTTTAAATTTATCATCTTTGTACTTACCTTGGAACTCTTTCTTGTAATTTTTTTTGGAGGTTTTCTTAACCGCTTCTACATTCTTTTTTATTAATATAATTGTTCTGAATTTTTCTAAAAAAGAGAATTCAGAAGACATGATGAAGGGAAAATATAGAATCCATGAGAAATAAAATGAGCTGAACAACAGTTTTTTTTGGTTGCAAAAGCAATTTTAATCAAGAGAGAATGGTGCCAAAGAAGAAGAATACTGAATTTAGCTATTCATGGTATATTATCATCATTGGGGCTACTTTTTTAGAGCATTAAATACTGTTAAGCAACGAATCTAATCCTTTTAGTTGAACGATTGGTGACGTTTTTTATATTACCTAGTAAAATATATAAGATCAAACTATTATAACCTCCAGTTATCATTAGCTATTAGACTATTTCACTACAATGATGTACTTATAGATGCTTCTTTGCTTGATATATATATATATGGAGTCAATCTGGAAGAAGTTTTGAATTTTTTTTTAATAATATCTTTAGGTGACTAAAGAGTGCTTAGATAAAGCAATATCCATATGTGCACCAGGAGTGGAATACAAGCAAATTGGCAAAACGATTCAGTAAGAAAACCCACTCGATATGTGTTCTGGTCATTACTTTTAATTATAATGCTGAACCATATGGCACTTTTGATTATTGTAATTATGAGGAATTTTTTTTGGCTAGAAACCATATAGCTTCATTTAACAAAACCATTAGTAACTCATCACCCAAGCCGAAGCCAGGCATTCACAAAGTTTTTCCCAATTGGCTTTAATTTTAAGAATAAAATAGTTACAATAACTTTTAAAGAAGTCTGCAAGAAGGGTTTTCATTTTATATTATTATTAATTTTTTAAGAAATGGAATTTCATTCATAAAATGAATTTACTAAGGGGAAAGTGTGACATCCGAGGCTGATGAGGGCGAACTGTTTCCCAATGCCAATGAACAGACCAGGAGCGGCTTTTAGGTTCTTTCTCGTGTAAATATTTCCTTACTTCTCTTACTAGCACCATTTCTCCTCCTTTTGGTGCTTTTCACTCTCTTTGGATTCCTAGTTGGTTACCAAAATTCAGTTTTTATATGGACTTTCAATTTGGGGCAACTCATTACTGGGATGTTTTGCAATCTCGTTTTCCTACGACTAGCTTGTCTCCTTATATTTTTTTTCTAGATTATGAATCTGTTTTTCATCTATTTTTGAGTTGCGGCTAAACTTTGGTTCAAGCTTTTTTGCCAGTTTGACTTATGTTGGGTACGTCCGAAGGATGCTTGTGATATATTAGATTGGGATGTTTTGGGTTTAAGTCAACCAAATTGAGGAAATCTTTCTGGAAAGCTTTGCTTTGGAGCGTTTGGCTAGATTAGAGCGCAACTCTTAGATCTTTAATGATGTTGTTAATCTCCTTGGTTGTACATTTGGGATTGTATTGTAAAACAAAGAGTTGAAGAGAATGTAATTCATGTATTTACTAACGACATACACATCATATATATACACATTAGAGTCTAACCTAATGGGCTTAAAAGTAATGGGCCTAACTATGTAACTATTATAATAAACTCAATAATTATATCTAACACTCCCCCTCAAGCTGGAACATATATGTTAATCATGCCCAGCTTGTTACAAAGGTAGTCAATTCGTGGTCCATTCAAAGCTTTTGTAAAGATGTCGCCTAATTGTTCTCCAGTCTTCATATATCCGGTAGAAATCAACCCCAATTGTATTTTCTCACGAACAAAGTGACAATCAACCTCAATATGTTTAGTACGCTCATGAAAAACGGGGTTTGAAGCGATATGAAGGGCCAGCTTGGTTATCACACCATAGTTTCATTGGATGCAAGACTGAAAATCCCAACTCAATAAGAAGCTGACGAATCCATATCACTTCACAAGCTGACTAAGCCATAGCTCTATATTCTGATTCAGCACTAGATTGTGATACAACATGTTGCTTCTTACTCTTCCAGGAGACTAAATTCCCTCCCACAAAAACACAATAACCAGTAGTAGATCTTCGATCTTCTTTAGACCCAGCCCAATCAGCATCTGAGAAGCATTCAATCTCACTGTGTCCATGGTTGCCATATAAAATTCCTCGTCCAGGGGCACCTTTTAAGTAACACAAAATCTGTTCAACAACCTTCCAATGTTCAATAGTAGGTGAGGACAAATATTGACTCACTATACTAACTGAATATGCAATATCTGGATGAGTTACAGTAAGGTAATTAAGTTTTCCAACCAACCTCTGGTATCTTTCAGGCTCTTCAAATAATTCACCATCCCTTGTAAGCTGCAAATTAGGATTCATTGGGGCGCTACATGGTTTAGCCCCCAATTTACCAGTCTCTGATAGTAAATCGAACACATATTTCCTTTGAGAAAGGAAGATCCCTTTACTGCTTCTTGTCACTTCAACACCCAAAAAATATTTTAATGCTCCTAAGTCCTTCGTATGAAATTGACTATGGAGGAAAGTTTTGAGGGATAAAACACCTGCACTATCACTTCCTGTGATGACAATGTCATCTACATACACAACCAACAAAATGATCCCAGCTGCAGACTTGCGATGAAAAACAGAATGATCTGATTTACTTTTTCTGATGCCAAATTGTTCAACTGCCAAGCTAAATTTACCAAACCATGCCCGAGGGCTCTGTTTCAAGCCATACAACGATTTTCTCAGATAACAAACCTTTCCATTCTCCCCCTGAGCAACAAATCCAGGTGGTTGCTCTATATACACCTCTTCTTGAAGATCCCCATGAAGAAAAGCATTCTTGATATCTAACTGGTGCAAAGGCCAACTATATGTAGCAGCCAGAGAAATAAACAATCGAACTGGCGTGAGTTTGGCAACAGGAGAAAAGGTGTCAGAATAATCAATCCCATAGACCTGAGCATACCCTTTAGCAACGAGGCGGGTTTTCAAACGAGCAATAGATCCATCAGGATTAACTTTGATTGCAAAAACCCACTTACAACCAGTAGCTTTCTTACCTGTAGGTAAATCAACCAAAGTCCAAGTTCCATTTTCTTCCAAGGCCCGCATTTCCTCGATCATGGCATTACGCCACCCAGAATGAGAAAGGGCATCATGAATAGTCTTAGGTAAAGACACAGAATCAAGTGATGCAATAAAAGAACACACAGAGGGAGACAAATTGTTATAAGATACAAAAGAAGTAACAGGATACGTACAAGTTCGTTTCCCCTTACGGAGGGCAATAGGGAGATCAACTTCTGACGACGAAGCCTCTTGAACGGTGGTATCTGGACATGAATCTGGTACAGTACGAGGACGACGGTAAAACACTTGAGGAAAGGGAGGCATGGGCAGGGAGATTGGTAGAGGAGGAGAAACAACAGTTGGTACTTTAGAGGGAGGTGGTAAAACAGAAGTCGGTATTTCAGAGGGAGGTGGAACAACGGTAGTAGTGGTGTAGATTAACAAGTTATCATCCTCCTCAGGAGAAATGTACAAGACAAAAGGAGAGAACGGTGTATTTTCCAGAAAAGTAACATCCGAAGAAACCAAATATCTATTAAGAACGGTGGAGAAACATTGATATCCCTTTTGAACCCAAGAATAGCCAAGGAAAATACATTTTAAAGCCTTGGGATTAAGTTTAGAAAGTTGAGGACGAACATCTCGAACAAAACATGTGCAACCAAATATCTTAGGATCTATAGGAAATAAAGGTTTATTGGGGAGCAAAGAGTGGTAAGGAATTTGACCATTAAGAACCGAGAAAGCATGCGATTAAGGAGAAAACAAGCAGTAGAAACAGCCCAAAAATGTTTAGGAACCTGCATTCGGAAAAGTAAAGCTCGAGCAGTTTCCAACAAATGTCTATTTTTACGTTCAGCTACCCCGTTTTGAGACGGAGTATCAACACAAGATGTTGGATGGAGAATGCCATGTGTGATCATAAAATTTTGAAAAGTGGATGACATATATTCTTTTGCTTTATCACTTCGAAGAGTTTTTACTGGGATTTTGAACTGGGTTCGAATTTCAGCACGAAACGCAGAAAAATGAGAAAATACCTCGGAACGAGATTTCATGAAATAGAGCCATGTCATTCGAGAGTAATCATCAACAAATGTAACAAAATACCGAAATCCGGTTATAGAAGCAACAGGACAGGGACCCCAAACATCGGAATGAACTAACTCAAAAGGAGCACTTGCACGTTTATTGACTCGTGGACCATGACTGACACGATGATGGTTAGCAAACTGGCACGACTCACAATCTAAAGAGGACAAATGCTGAAACTGAGGGCACAAATTCTTAAAGACAGAGAGAGAAGGATGACCTAATCGACAATGAGTATCAAAAGCGGGGTGATGACGATACTCCAGGAACATGCAATAGAAAACTGAGGGTCAAGAACGTAGAGGCCGCCAGATTCATGTCCTTTACCAATAATCTGCTTCGTCGTAAGATCCTGAAACAAACAATAAGTGGGATAGAATGAGACACAACAATTTAAAGAGCGAGTAATTTGACTGACAGACATCAAATTAAATGACAAGTCAGGGAGGCTAAGAACACAAGACAAGGGTAATGAAGGAACAGGCTTAGCTTGACCAGATGCAATAACAGTGGAAGTGGATCCATCTGCTAAAGTAACATGAGAAGACGAAGTGTGTGGTTCGAATGTGGAAAGTAATTTAGGATTACCTGTCATATGGTCAGTTGCACCAGAATCTATGACCCATTTGGAGGAAGAAGAAACAAGACATAATGTCGATTTACCTGACTGAGCAATAGCAGTACCGGGGGCAAACTGATGATCCATTTTTCCAACCATCAAATCAGAACAAACTTGTAATTGACCCCGAAAGAAACAAACAATGACCAAGATCAACAAACGGCTAAAGAGTTAGCCACAAAAAACGAATGATAGTTGTAACCCAAGTAAAAAACAAAACAGATCTGAAAATTAGCCATAAACAAATCTGACCCAAAATAGCCAAAAAACCAGATCTGAACAGCACACAAAAGGCTCGTTTTCTTCACAAACAGGCACGAGTTGAACCCAAAAACACCACAGAACAACCGGAGATACAATTCCGATTAGACCCAAACAAACGGCATCGGAAACGGCCCTCTCACGCGCCCTCACGCTCCGGCGCGTGCGGAAGGAGGCGGACGGTGTGGCGGCGCGTGGGACTCCACACGCGGTGTTTTCCGGCGACGGCGATTCCAATCTTCGGCAGGCGGCGGTTCTTCCTATGAGGGTGGTGTCGACAAATGATCACTTTTGATCGAGACCCGAACTCGAACCCTAACCCTCTTGAACAAGAATTCACTCTACCAACTCTCAAACAAAATTAAGGACCTTTTACGCTTTGATACCATGTAAAACAAAGAGTTGAAGAGAATGTAATTCATGTATTTACTAACGACATACACATCATATATATACACATTAGAGTCTAACCTTATGGGCTTAAAAGTAATGGGCCTAACTATGTAACTATTATAATAAACTCAATAATTATATCTAACACTTTTCATACTTTTAGTTGGGCAAAAATTGTTAATCCAACTGATTTTAGTTTTTCTGTGGATTGCATGTTCTATAAATGAAATTCTTTCATTTAGTATACTTTTCTTATTACTTTTACTTTTAAGTCTTTGAGGATTTCTCATCCTCTTATATTGTACTTTATTCCCCTGTTTAATGAAAGTTCATCTTTCTATTTGAAAAAAAAAAGTTTACAGGGCTTTTGGTTCTTTCTGGTGGGTTTTTCTTTGTTTTGATTGATTTCTTGATGGGGTTGGCAAGAGCTTGGTAAAGAGACCAAGGTAAAGCCGTGACAACCCAACTTTTTTGAGAGATTGTCAAGTTCGAGGTCAGATGAGCCATCTGGGTTGTAAGAGGAGAGACAAATGGCTGTTTGGAGGGGAGGAGAAGACGTTTGAGGAGAAATGAGATGCCGGTTTTGATGGTTGGGTGCCTTAAAATTGAATTTTGGTGGAAAAACAGGATTCCTGGTTCAGCAGCAAAGTCGACTGCTTTAGCTTTAGGAATTCCAAAAGGACTGAGGCTGGGTGATGGAATTGGGCTGATGGAGGTATTGGGACCAATGACATACAAAGGGTCGGTCCTAGAAAGATTGGAGGTCCTAGAAAGATTGGTGGCCTGGTTTTGAGGGGTTGAGCTAGGGATGATGTTGGGCCCTACAACATTTGTTTATGAAGGGTTGGTGCCTGGGTTTGGGGTAGCTGGGTTAGATGAGGTACTGGAGTCAGGAGGAAATAATATTGGGGCACTGGGCTTGGGTCGTAAAAGGTGGGTCCACTTGAGAGGGGGTTGATTCGGGATTTATGAGAATAATGTAATTTGACGTAGCAAGGTTGATCGATGGCAAGGGACAAGAGAGATTTGCTTGCTAAGAATCCATGGGAAAGGATTACCTATGGGATCCAAATACTGTTGGCGGCCTCAATGAAAAAACTTCCATGGATGGGGGCATGTATTCACGTTAGGAAGTTGGGGAGGTTGGGGTTGGAATAACCCATGATTTGACTTTAGCTGTGAACACGCTACTTGTGTTGATATTAACCTTAGGCAAAATAAAGCCACAGTAATTGCTATCAACTCTAATGCAAGCTATAAAATTTAACACCTTGCTAGAGCATTCCAAGAAGCCACCACAAACGTTACCAATAGCTCTTAAGGTATCTAAGTTCCAAAGGTTAAAGGGTGTCTTAAGCTCCTTTAACGAACTTTTTGGGAAAACTTACAAGGAATCACTCCATTTGTTTCCTTTTTGGGAAAACTTACAAGGAATCACTCCATTTGTTTCCAATTTTGTAGAAACTTAAGGGATAGGGAAGTAAAGGACCTTTGTTCTTTACCATCATTTTTAGTGAATAGGAGGGTTTGGTCTTTGGACTCCTTTGGGACTTTTCGAGGACTGAAGTTCGTGTTTTTTTGTTTATTATCTCTTAATCAAATCAATTGAAGTTCATCTTTCAATTAAAAAAAAGATGTTTGTAAGGTTGAAATCACATTTAATATCGGAGAATGAACATTCTTTTTACTTCTTAATTCATCTAGTGGTTTTTTGCATGCTAATTTGATTTACATTAGTGACATACATCAATGCAATAGCATTGTTTATTATCAAAAAAAACATTAGTGACATTATCCTATTCACATATCTGTGACCAACTTTTATGCTATGGTGTGAAGTTGATTTTAGAAAAGATTGTATACACGAAGAAAAAGGTTAGTAAATGTTCTGTTTTGTCTTACTCAATACTTTTAGAACCTGTTCACTAACGATTTAATAGATATTTAATGTTTGATATTTTAAAAAATGGAGTGTCAACGCTAACTTAAGATATAATAAAGTAGGTGGCTGCTAAGATATAAATTCATTGACCTCAAAGACAATTTACTTTACAATCTAGCTCTTGTATGAATATACCAATTTGTGATAGTTATGAATTGGATTTACTGTGTCAACTCATGATGGCTATTAATACTTGGTACGAGATACTAAAATTTTGTGGCTTTGTTCATTGATGATGTTAATAAATTCCGAGGCTTCATATATCTGAAAGTAATTTCAGGTAAAAAATGATGTTCTTACTTCCTAATTGATGAAAACCTTCACTCTCAAATGTTTCCTTATGTTTTTCTTATCAAGAACTCATGCAGATAAACATCGCCTGGTGTAGTTCAACAGTATGTTGGTCATGGTGTTGGACGTGTGTTTCATGCCGATCCAGTTATTCTTCACTACAGTAATTATCCTGTTCTTTACATCCTCCCTTTTACTCTTAGAATGGGTTTCTTGTACCATCTTTGGTTTATTGTACATTTTTGGATTCTTACACTTTCTAATACATATACTCATATCATACAAAATGTTTAATCCAGTGAAAATGAAATGAAGTTAGAAGATCCACATGAAGCATTGATAGAGCCTGTTTCTTTTGATAAAAAAAAGTTAATGTTTTGTTTTGGCAAATGTTCGTGAAAAAAAAAGATGTTCTGCATTGTCTATAGTAAAATTGAAATAATTCTTTTGTTTAAGAAGAAATATAACTCATGATAGAACGTTTATCAATCTGTTATGCGTATGTTTTCGTTTATAAAATGTAAGTGGCCATTTTATTTTATGTTTCAATGTAAGTGATCATAATTTCTCTGTCCAGGAAAGATTTCCTGCTCTTCAATTTATGTTGTGTTGTACTCGAGTGTCTACATTTTTTTGATCAAGTATGGAAGGGAATTAAAATGAAAATTATGGAATATCAATTATTTGAGTACGAATTTTCACTCTTTACAGGGAACAATGAAAGTGGGCGCATGGTGTTGAATCAAACCTTTACAATTGGTAATACATTTCAACTAATTTTAATTTTGCAATTTTTCCACGTGCTATTTACATGATGTTTTTTGTGATGATTACTCGAAATATGAAATGACATTTGTAATAACTAAATTGCAGCCGAAGTCTTTGATGGAAAATTCATAAGAATTCATTTGCAAAAAGAAAAAAAATAAAATTATTCAGAAGAATTATCTTTCCATTATAATAAGCAAAGCAACATGAAAAAACAATTGTTTCATTATATTAAAGGTTTAAAGTCAAAGGAAAACAATTTTTAGTAAAAAAAAAAGAGGCTAGTGACACTATACTTTCATCATTCTTATCTCAAACATCTCAATATTACATTCCAGTTTTATGCCCTATGGATAACAAAACAAGAAACAGAAGGAAAAAAAAAAGAGTAACATGACTTAAGACAACACATTGATAATATCTTTTAAACAACCCATCCAAAATGGTATATCAACATAACAACTCATTGTTGTCTCTATTATCCTCATCCAAATCTTAAAGCAAACAAATGGGAAAAAAATGATGGATTTATGAATACCAAAAAAGTCGAGAAGCTAGCAGATTAAAGGGCATTGTCCCCAATTTTTGTTCTTCTTTCCTGCAGTGAATAATCAAAACTAATGAGTAATAATCAATAACTCTATTGATCTTTCCATCAAAGAATGAAAACAAATCATGAACAATCAAATTAAAGAAAATATATATGATTGAAAATTTACAGAAATTATACTCGGTGTTAGTCCATCATTTATAGAAATTCTAAAAAGAGAGAAAATTGACTATGATGGGAACTAGTTCCACTCTTATGCTCGAGGGAAGAAGATACAAAAATAAAGAAAATAACATCAATAAAAGAAAAACCCACATATCAAGATCCAAATATATGAACCCTAAATAATTCAAAATTCATCTGCCCCTCCAATTAAACAATTAGGTTTCATTTTTTACAATTACAACAGTTAATAACAGATTTGAGATAGTCGAGAACTAACTTGACTGCTATTTTAGCCAAGATTTTCTTGAAATTGTAACATCAACTTCACTATCCATTAAAAATGAAAAAAATTCTCTCGTACTTGATTCTAGGGAAGAAGATCTTTTCAAAGATTTTAGATGTCAATATTTTCATAGTATTTTTCGCGATTTTGAGAAGGAAGAAGAAGAAGAAGCTGCTTTGGAATGGGGTTTTGCTGATACAGAATTTCCATGGCTTTGGCATTGTGGAGTTGAATAGACATAGCTTTTTTTACGAACTGACGGGATTGTATATGCAATCCTGTGTTTTGGTAGGGAAATAAATAGGATTATTTGAAAACATAAAAAAGTAGAATCCAAACTTGGGCTTAAAAAATGGGTAGTATCCAAATCCAAAATTAAAAAAAAAAAAAAAAAGGATTGTAAACCAAACATCCACCCTATTATTTGAATCCAGATCCATGGATCTGGATCATAAACCAAACGGGCCCTTAGGGTTATGAAATCTAAATTTGTATAGTCTAGGTTAGTGCATTAGTTTATACATGTACAATTCGTGTATATGAAAAAAAGTTGACAAATCCTTGCACTGTAGTAAACCCATGGATTGGAGAAGATAATGTGATATACTCATTGATCAAACCTGTAAAACAATCACCCTCTTAGTTACCACTTTTTTAATTCCTTCACCTCATAGGTCAAGGGTAAAACTTCATTTAAACCCAAAAGAATACCCATTGAAATTCTGGCTTTACAATCAAGAGTCCAAGATACAAATACGCCTTAATCTCACTTACTGGCTTTGTGTGTTTTTTTTCTTCTCATATTTTTTTCTAAGAATTCACAACAATATTATTATAAAGTAAAATATGTCCAAGAGGATGAGCAATCCTCAATGTGAGAGTCACAAAGGCAAGAAGAATTCCAAGGTAAATATATGACCGACAAGGAAAGGATGAACCCAAATCTAAATGTTCAATATTTTTTTTACCATAAATTAATGTAGTACATAAACAATCCCAAATGTTCTGATGATCATCAATCAAATTGTTAAAAATGCGGTTGTTCCATTCCTTCTAGATAATTGAGAAGAGAGCTGCTAAAACACAATTTCAAAAAGAACGCTTTCGTCTCCCCCCTTTTCCACTTTCAGTTATGGAAAAGAGAATGTTGTCTAAGGTGTTAAATCAACCACTAAAACCAAAGAGCTTAAGCTAATAGGCTAAGGTAAATTTAAGGTATTCCCAACACTACCCCTCACAGCGACTTTGTTTTTAACAAAGGCCCAACGTATTAACGACGTCCTATTGCCAAACGAGCTTTCACAACGGTTATCCACATAACTCACCCAAAAAATTAGTATATCAAATGATCTGGGGAGAGAGAGAATGAGAGAGAGTGGGGGAAATTTGGGGAAAAGGGGGATAAATTTGAGAGAATTAGGAGAGAGTTGGGAGAATTGGGAAAAGCTGGAATGAGGGAAAGGGTTGGGGGGCTTGGAGTCCTATTTATAGACCTTTGGGGTTCTATCTCTATCTTATCTTAAAGCCAGTTAATTTGAAACCATAACTTTTCATTCTTTGCTCAGAATTCAAATCCTTCAAATGTGTTTAAATCGTGATGACAAGATGATCTCACCGGACTATTCAAATTTTAAATTTCACACAAAAGTTAAATAATGCCAAATTTATCAAAATGCCCTTACTTTAGGAACGAGTTATTTATTACAGTTGATAATAAATAAGAACCTTGAAAAATAAACTTGGAAATCGACACGCATAGGTGTTAGCATGTGTTCAATTCCATACATTTACTTAAGATCCCTTTATACACTAAAATATCGTTCATTTCTTTTTAGCCAAATGTTCCAGAAGATGGTGAAGAATCTTGCTTGCCAAAAACATCTTCCTTTCTCTGTGAGAGGGTAGTCGAGCGACTCCTACAAAAAACCCAAACTAATTGAGAAGTTCTGAAGATTTTTTGGCTGGAACTTGCATTGAAATATGGCAAGACCATAACATAGGATCACAATCCTCGAGATCGTGTTTACAAACACAACACCACTTAGATCTTGTAAGACAAGAGAGGTCATTGGAGAACATTAGTTGTTTATTTTGTTTAGAGCAACCGATCAAGTAGAAAAACTAACTTTATTTAAGATCTTGATCTGCCACAATAGCTCAATATTCTTTTAACATATTTTTATAATTCTATCGATTTAAAAAATTACGTGGTAAAAAAAAATGCAAATTTGTATTTTCGTCTATTTAATACTAAGAAAATTTAGATAGGATAATCTCACAAACCAGAGATAAAAAAAATGCCATGAATCTTGGGATTTTTGTGCTTTTAAAACTTCAATATAGACTGTTCATCATATTATTATTACTTTTGCATGTTTTTGGTAATCGTTTGCAGAGCCAATGCTTACAATTGGTAGCATTAATCCTGTAATATGGGACGATGATTGGACGGTAGTAACAGAAGATGGAAGCTTGTCAGCTCAATTTGAACACACCATTTTGATAACCAATGATGGAGCAGAGATATTAACGCGGTGTTGAGAATGACAGTGGAGCTGATGGCTATACTTGGTCATTCTAAAAGGAGTAATTTTTCTGAAGTTTTTAATTATTTTCGGCCTTCAAATGTATACACCGAACATGGAGGCACCATAAATTTTGTTCTCATTGTTGTCATATAGAAAGTGAGTTATTCATTCATCATTATCACCCCTTTATTTGTTACCTTATCTGTTTTCTGTACTGCATTGAATGATCTTGAAACAAAGTAAAGGGGAGAAAATGGAGAAAAATCAAATCTGCAAGTTATTAGTTTGAATATGTTTGAACATAAACAGCTACCTTATAATATTAGCAATTTATTATTTCTTTATCTTGCAAGGACTTCATCCGGTCCGGGTCATCACGAGTCATTTGATATTAAATATGAAGGAAATGACACTATTAACAGCTTCAGCTTCAGTCTGCAGTGAACTAAATTGCCTGTCATATGCTTTTGCCAAAGAAAAACAAAAGAATAGTCTGTCATATTTGTTTCCATCATAAAAGAGAGATCATATTGGAAATTTTGACAGTATACATTAGAGGTGAACAAATTCAAACCAATCTAAAAGTTCAAACTGAATCAAACCAAACTAGTTTGGTTCGGTTTTTGAAACATGCATCTGTTCAAATCAATCCAAACTAATTAATAACGGTTGGTTCAGTTTTAAATATTTTTGTAGAGATTCAAACTAAACCAAATCAATTCAATATATATCATATTATATATATAATAGAATTGAATTTTTAAATATTAATGAACACTCGATAAAATGAAAATATAAGGAAAGATCTTCAACCATTTTTTGTTATTTTATATAATTATAACAAGACTTTAAGAATTTTATTATGTCTATATTTGTAATTTGGGTTTTATTTTTAATTTTGATTAATTAAAATTAACCCTAAGGTTTTTGGAAGTTAATTTGAGATTTTGTTGAACTTGTCATGATGTAAATTAAATATTTAAGAATAATAGAGGTAAAGAAAAACGTCAAAGAACCAAACTGAGTTAAACTAGACTATTTCGGTTTGGTTTGGTTCGGCCTCTTTATGTTCAACGGTTTGGTTTGCTTCGTATAATATGAATAGAAAATCCAATTGGTTTTGAAATTTTAGTAAAATCCAAACTAAACCAATCTATTATTCACCCATAGTATAAATCCCCAGTATAAATGGGGCAAAAAAGTGTTCCTTATGTTGACGTGATCGATCAGGTTTTGAGGTTATTGTGTGAGAGAATGAGCTATTAGTATATTGTCGAATAGTGAATTGTTCTTTTTTGCTTTTACTACAATGAATTCGTTTTTATTAAAAAAAATCTTTTTTATTTGTTGAATGATTAATCTTTTGTTGTTTTTTATGTTTCTTATCATTAAAATTTAGTAATTTCTTAAAAATTGTTTTTTTTAAAAAAAAAAAACAGCTTTGTGAGCCAAACCGTGGGCCATCGAGTTTCCGTCTCCAGAGATGTAAGAAAAATGGTGGGAAATTTATTCAAGATAAAATACAAATAACATCCCTATAGTTTTGGTCAAATACAAACATATCATTTGATATGTTTATAGTTTAAAAATGAATATTTATACTATATAGTTTCAAAATTCTCCAAATTGGCCCATCCTCTCTACGTCGTTGATTTTCTTTTAGCTATAACTTTTTCGTTTGAACTCCGATTTTAATGGATCAAAATGTTATGGAATCCTCGTTTCAATTCATGTTTCTAGCCACCAAAATTTCTAAATCATCGAGTATATAAAAGTGTTTATGACTTTAACCTGATCGAATATTTTGATAATGATAACTATTTTATATACGATGATTTCTAAATTTTTTTAAGTAATTATAATGTAGAGTTAAAACGAGGATTCCATAACATTTTGAATCATTCAAATCGGAGTTAAAACGAAAAAGTTATAAATAAAAGAAATGAACACCGTAATGTGGAGGAGAATCAATCTGCACAATTTTAAACTATATTAATTTTCAAACTATAGAAAGTGTGTTTATATTTGACAAAAACCAGAGGAGTATTATTTATATTTTGCTGGCAAAATCTTTTCTTGACCCTCTCCTCACCTCTTCACATCACTTAATCGACTCTATGACATCATCATTATCCTATGAAATTATATAAATACTTTAATTTTATTTTCCCCAACAAAACCCTAACTCTCATCTCTTCATGGCTCTCATCTCTCTCATCTACCATGAGCGGCAGCGTGAAAAACCAATAGACAATTTTTCGTTCAGTGATTTTGGGTGCGATTTTGGCGATTGTTACAAGATATGTGGGTATCATTTTTTTGATCGATACTGAGATGTGTGGTGCAAGTGGGTTTTTTAAATTCCCTCGGTCCAAAATTCAATCTCGGACAGCGATCTTTGTCCAAATTTTCAAAAAAAAAAATTGTGAACAAATCACTTAAATCCAAATGAATTTGTACATGATTAAACATTTTAATAAAACATTTATATTAGAATTACTTTTTCAGCAAGAACAAAAAGATGAATTGAATGTTTGATGTAGATGTGAATCCCTCGAAACTATATGATAGAAAAGTCTATTGATGTAAATATCTTTGATGAAAATGTTTATAGAGAGATAGGAGGTGTTGAGATTAAAGAAAAAAAAGTATGATAAGAAATGAAATAATATAACTTGTTCGGTGGTATAAAGAGTATAAATTCAAGGGTAAATATATACTTTCATTCTTTAATAAGGTCATTAATATGAAAAAGGTAAGGATAAACAAACCAAATCGAGACAAACTCGGAATACTAGATATGACATCAAAATAACAGACGTCAAGGTCGGCCAGTGAGACGATGGGGGATAAGCTTCATCGTCGAGAGGGAAACAACCCGGATCTAAATGACCGCTCTATGATAAAGGAGGTAGGGGTGTAGAGACAACCTGGTCATTTGAACAATTTTTCCAATAATATTGAATATTTTTTGTCCCTTGTCAGCTCCAAAATGTCTAAAGTGTGAATAGCGATTTCAGAGAGATCCAAATCCTCCCCTCGAAGCAATTTCTCCCCTTTTATGGAGTCGGATTGGGAATTTGGGTCTTTTGACTTCAATTTTTCAATATAAGAGTTATTGACTTCCAGATCTACTTATAAATTATATTGACCCTTTGATGATATCACTACTATATGAAAATACATTCTAACCCCTAAACATAATCTTTTGAATACCATGAACTCAACTTAAAAAAACCATATGTTGCTCCGTCTTTCCAAAAAAAAAAAAAAAAAAAAACACTCTAACACTATATCTCTCTCTATAAAAGTTTCTTCAAGAGATTATCACATCTCCAATAAACCCTTTGTTTTACAATAAAAAACCTGTTAACGTATATTATTTGCTGTCCATTTAATGTCAATTAGGCTATCAATTAGGGCATAAATTAGACTATTATTTCCTTATGTTGCTCTAGCAATCTTGTATATATAACCTATAAATCTCTCAATACAATGACGCATTTCAGAATAATTCTCACATCTGTTAACAAAACCAATTCCATTTGAAGTGAACTTCATCTTTTAATTCTTGCTTATCTTCAAATGTTATATAATTCACCTATGCAAATTAAATAATAATAATAATAATTCCGAGATCGGTCCGTTACCGATTCGATCTTCGAGTTTTAGTCTGATTTTGGTCTGATCGTACCACTTTTTTTATACTATTTTTTACTTCCCACTCTTTTCTAATACTATTTTTATTCTTTTTTTTTATTTCATAGGATGCCGATGGTAAGAGTTTTCATTCGTTACGGTAGACAATGGAATGCTAATAGTTACAACTTTATAGGCGGCTCTTTAGAAGGATTAGTCTTGAATAAGGATATACCATATGAAGATTCACTAGTCCAACTATATGAGGAAACACAAGCTAACCCTTCAAAGATGACTATCAAAATCAAGCACATATAAAAGTTAGCATCGGTTGTTCCTTCTTATGAAATAAAAAAATGATAAAGACTTGAGGTTTTACTTCATGACTGAAGATGTTTCTCTTGTTCCATTATGCATATCTATTGAACCTAGAGATTCGATTAAATGAAAGGAATAAGAGTATTAAATCGTTTCTATGTGTCTGTTTTGGTAGAAACCAAGTAGTGAACGAGATTGGTAAAATTGCAATTGATCCCGCCATTAAATGATTTAGCGAATGACAAAAATGACTAGATAGAGTGGGAGAGTGAAGATGACATGTGAAAACTATCATTATGAGAATAATGGTATGTTTCCCTCTTTGAATGAGGAATATGAAAGAAATTCATATCTTTTTTTTTTTCATTTCATTTATAATAAAAGTAAAGTTTTAATTCTTATAAACTCAATTATATTTAAAATAAAAATATTAAAAGTGAACAAGTCATTAATTTTTTTTACCATATAATAATTTATTGATTTGATGTAAATAAATTATAAAATCTGTTATTTCATGATTTTTTTTAATATTATTTCAGTCACTACCACTTAAAAAAATATAATTTTTTTATAATTTTCAAAATATAAATAGAAAAATACTTGCCTTCTAACTTGTCAGGAGGATCTCCTTACGTGTTCATCTTTTATTGGTCAAAAGCATATCAATAAGTTTTATGTAATTAGTAAAAATATATATTAATTCTCCCTTATTATTTTTAAGTAATAGAAATGAAGATGAGAAAGAGATCCTCCAGCGACGAGTATTCTCCCTATAAATATATATTAAAAATCATATTCATTACGCATTTGGTGAAAGTAGTCTTTAGAAAGCGAGGGGTATTTTTGCTAAAAAATCCAATTTTCCTTCTAAGCCCTCTTTCTTCACTTACGAATTCCAGCTTCCTAATTGTCTTCTTCTTCTCACTTTGCAAAATCTCATTCTCGATCATTTACGTTTTCTCCATTGCTGATTAATCTGTATTTTCTCAAAGGATTTCATCAAACAGAGTAAGTTTGCTGAGTCTTCGTTTTCACGTTCTTGAATCTGAAATTACAATTCGAAAGCCATGTTTCATTGATTTTTCAATTCAAAAGTTCGTCCTCAATCGAATGGGCCTGGTTCCGTTTCAGCTCGTATCTTGAATCGTTCAAAAACTTGATACTTTTATCAAAATTGAGACAATGAGGTATCTATCTTTACCGAATTCTCCATTCCTTCTTCGTTGCCTCTTAAAAAACACATCTTTCAGTTCAGGATCAGAAATTTTTGAAAAAACCCTCTTACAATCATCTTCTGTTGAAATAATTTCTGAAGAGGTATGGGAGAGCAATTTGGGTTCTTTAGAGTCCATTAATGCTGAATATGATGGCTCACTTGATGGAGCTTTGAATCAAAATCATGTTATAAACACTCTTCTAGGCAATAGAAATGATCCAAAAAAAGCATTGAAGGACTTCAAAATGTTTGAGCATAAGAGGGGTTTCGTAAAGAGTGTTGATGCTCTTTGTGTCTTGCTTTTCATTTTGATGGATTCGACAGAGACTCATCGTGTAGCTCGGAATTTGCTTAATCAATTTGCTTCAGGAAATTCAGGCCCTTCTCCTAGTTGTTTTGTGGATCATTTGGTGGAATGCAGGAAACAGTTCAATTTCCCGGTAGATATACATGTTTTTAATTATTTGTTGAATAGTTATGTTAGAGCTAGTAAGATTGAAGATGCACTTTCTTGTTTTAATAAAATGGTAGAGTGTGATATGACACCATCTGTTAAATATTTGAATATCATTTTGACTGCGATGGTTAGGAAAAACATGATTTGTGAAGCACGGGAGTTGCATAACAATATGTTATTGAAAGGAGTTGAGGGTGATTGTTTCACATTACATGTTATGATGCGTGCTTGCTTGAAGGAAAGGAATATTTTGGAGGCAGAGCAACATTTTATTGAAGCAAAAGAAAGAGGAGTAAAGCTTGATCCGGGCGCTTACAGTATTTTTATCCATGTAGTTTGTATGAAACGGAATTCTGGTTATGCAACATCTTTGTTAAGAGATATGAGAACAATGGGTTGGGTTCCTTCTGAGGACACATTTACGAATGTTATCACTGCTTGTGTGAAGGAAGGAAATATGGTAGATGCTTTGCGGCTAAAAGATGAGATGGTCAACTGTGGGAAGTCTATAAATTTAGTTGTTGCCACGGGTTTAATGAAGGGTTATTGCTTGCAAGGAGATTTGGGTAGTGCTTTGGACCTTTTCAATGGACTTAGTAATTATGGTCTGATTCCCAACAAAGTTACATACTCAGTTATGATTAATGGCTGCTTGAAAGATGGGAATATGGAGAAGGCATCTGAGTTTTTTACTGAGATGAAAACTAAGGGCATTCGGCCAAGTGTCTATAATGTTAATTCTATGATACAAGGGCATCTGAAATGTCATTCCTTGCAAGATGCGTTAAAGGTAGCTGATGATGCAGTTGAGAGTGGCGTTGCAAATGTTTTCACATTTAACAATATTTTGTCTTGGCTTTGTAAGGAGGGCAAGGTTAATGAAGCTTGCAATTTGTTGGATGAGATGATCATTAAGGGTGTCAGTCCTAATGTGGTTTCCTACAATAACATGATGCTCGGTCACTGTAGAAATGGAAATATTGATGCAGCAAGTACGGTGTATAAGGAGATGGTCAATAATGGTTTTGCACCAAATGTCGTTACCTTTTCTATTTTGATGGATGGTTATTTCGAGAAAGGTGATGTTGAAAATGCCTTTAATATATTTCACCAGATGAAGAATGCTAATATCCTCCCCACTGACTTCACATTCGGAATTATTATCAAAGGTTTGTGCAAAGTTGGTCGTGCCTCCGAAGGACGGGATATGTTCAATAAGTTTGTTGTTGAGGGTTTTGTTCCTACGTGTATGGCTTACAATACTTTAATTGATGGTTTTATCAAGGAAGATAATATCAACATGGCCTTAAATGTTTATACGGAAATGTGCAAAGTTGGCGTTGCTCCTAGTATTGTCACCTACACAACCTTAATTAATGGGTTTTGTAAAAGTAATAATATAGATCTTGCTTTGAAGATGCGGAATGTTATGAAAAGGAAGGGTCTTGAATTGGACATTACTGCATATGGTGCTCTCATTGACGGTTTCTGCAAATTTAGGGACATGAGAAGTGCACGGGAACTTTTTAATGAACTTCTTGAAGCTGGTTTATCTCCAAATGCTATAATTTACAATAGCATGATTACTGGCTTTAAGAATATGAACAACATGCAAGAAGCTCTTCAATTCTATAAGAATATGGTTAATGAGGGGATTCCATGCGATCTGCTAACATACACCTCCTTGATTGACGGATCATTGAAAGAAGGAAAACTGCTCTATGCATCAGATCTCTACTCGGAAATGCTTTCCAAGGGTATCTTGCCCGATGATCACACACATACTGTTCTGATCTCTGGTCTCTGTAACAAAGGACAACTAGAGAACGCACGCACGATTTTGGATGAGATGAACGGCAGAAAGGAGACTCCTAGTGTTCTTATTTATAACACATTAATAGCTGGACACTTTAAGGAAGGGAATTTGCAAGAGGCTTTCAGGTTGCATGATGAGATGCTTGATAGAGGTCTTGTTCCTGATAACACTACTTATAATATTCTTGTGAATGGAAAGTTCAAAGGAGATTGTACTCTTAGTAGAACTTTGAGTTTCTAAATTTCTAGACTCATTTTTCCGTCTTATTCAATGTAATCCCTTACTGCTATTCCCAAAAGAAAGCATGATTTTGATATCATTGGTCCCGCTTTATTTATTTGTTTATATATTTTGTATGATAAGTTTTTAAGTAGTATTGCTTGTAGAGATAGCTACTGACCAAAAATTTCTACGCTTCCTTTCTTTTTCATTTTGGAAACATTAAAAGGTTGTCTTTGTTCATCATCAGTTTCATAAGGTATGCAAGTCAAATTTTGGTTATTGCTTTATTTTTCTTATTCCGGGATCCTTTATCCTCGCCTTGAATCATTGGGTTTAGACATTACTTTGGTGATCTTATTGGCTTTGAAATTTGACAACCATCATATTTAAGCAAGAGATAATCCAGTATATAACTTGTTTTAGCTATATGCTAAGACTTTCTAGCCAATAAGTTTTTTTTAATACTTTTTAGCCCAATCATGCTATAATTTTTTTGTTTATACCTGATTTACCCTCTTTAATATTTATTATTTTCACTTAATTCATGTTCTTTTTATTTTGTTTTTAAATTTTCAATTATTTTGTTTCTAGATTTTCTCCTTATTCAAATATTTGATTTTTTCATTAATAAAAACCCTACCTACAGGATATCATGATGAGAAAACCCTGTATTGGCAATGGTGGCCGAACTTTGATATTATCATTTATCATAACCATTCCAAAAAAATTCCTTGCATCTTATCCATATGAGAGTTACCGTCAATTTTTTTCCTTTTCTTTTTAGAATTTCAGTTTTTTTCCCTTTTCGTTTCAAGGTCGTGATGTTCATCTTCTTCACTACCTTTATTTTATCAATTTTCCTTCGTCTTCTTCATGGTCATTTTCTTTTCATTCTCCTATAAATAAGTTTTGACATAGAAATTTGAACACGAATCTAGAACAAAAACGGAAGTAAAAATGGAAAGTGCGGTGTCGCCGGATCTCGAATAGAGATTTGGATGCAAGACTCATATGGTTGGAGAAGACAAAGTTCATTAGCTACCGTAGAAGACGATTGTTGATAAACCCAGATCTGGTATAGTACAGTATCGAAGCTCATACTGTACATTTCATCTTTTTTGTTCTTTAAACCATGATTTTCTGGTATTTGCTAATCCTTTTTACATCAATACTTATCCCGCCTTACATCTTTTCATGTACTGTACATAAATATATTATATTACGTACAATATTATCTTCTACTCTCTTACATCTTTACGTGTAGTTTACATAAATATATTATATTATGTACGATATATTATCATCTACTACCGTACATTTTTGTGTGTAATGTACTTAAAATATATTATTATTGTGTACAATATATAACCCTAAACAATATATAAATACTATGTCTTTTGTACATCTATATATTGTACCTCATAATCTACTTTTTTCCCTTAAAGTTTTCACATCATTGTATATTATAATATAAATTATACTGTACACTTTTCTTTTCTTTTTTGTTTATGTCAATCGTTTTAATAAAATGGAATTTGTGTTTTTATAGAAAAATTATCATGTGTGTTAATTCTTTTTATTTGTCTAAATCTTAAGTTATTTTCTTTATTTTTTTCATTAATACCTTTTCAAATCACCATTATCTCCCTTCTTTTTCATTAATTTTATAATTCCTTGATTTAAGCATTTTTAAATCTCCATTCTCTCTCTTCTTTCCTTCTTTATTAAATTAGTATAGTAAGAGTTGTCTGGCTATTTTACACACTAGATAGGCCAAAAAGTCTTATTATTTATGGGTTGGCCAGAAAGTCTTAATTTTTTTAAAAATAGGCTATCTACTAGATTAACCCTTTAAGAAAAGGTGCCTCGTATCTCACTTATAGCAAATTAACATTATTTTACTATAAACATATGAAATATGTAATGCATGGTTTTTTTCTTGAGTGTATTGTTGACATTTTGTTTAACTTCTGAATTTTTGGATGCCTTTATTATAATTTTCTCTTTGTTTTTTTATGCATACCTTTCCAGATCAATATTAATATGGGCACTGCTTACTACTTAAATCTATAAAATATTAAAAAGTGGGAATGACTGGGAGAAACATTGGGTACCCATATTGCCCTCACTTTTTTAAGTATTTCCTTTGCTACCCCTTTTCTTTTAATTTTAATTTAATTTAATTATTATACATGTTTGAAAAGATGCAAGTTTTTATTAAGAATGTTGTACAATTGAATTAATTTATTTTAATTATTATTAATATTTAACTACCACCCTTAAGTATGGAGAAAAATTTTAATATTCAAATCTATCTATAACATATTAAAAAGTGGGAATGAGTGAGAGAAACATTGGGTACCCATATTGCCCTCACTTTTTTAATTATTTCCTTTACTACCCCTTTTCTATTAATTTTAATTTAATTAATATTCATGTTTGAAAAGATGCAAGTTTTTATTAAGAATGTTGTACAATTGAATTAATTTATTTTAATTATTATTAATGTTTAACTACCACCCTTATGTATGGAAAAAAATCTTAATATTCAAATCTATCTATAACATATTAAAAAGTGGGAATGAGTGGGAGAAACATTGGGTACCCATATTGCCCTCACTTTTTTAATTATTTTCTTTACTACCCCTTTTCCATTAATTCTAATTCTAATTTAATTTAATTATTATTCATGTTTGAAAAGATGCAAGTTTTTATTAAGAATGTTGTACAATTGAATTAATTAATTATAATTATTATTAATGTTTAACTACCACCCTTACGTATGGAAAAAAAATCTTAATATTCAAATCTATCTATAAAATATTAAAAAGTGGGAATGAGTGGGAGAAACATTGGGTACCCATATTGCCCTCACTTTTTTAATTATTTCCTTTACTACCCCTTTTCTATTAATTTTAATTTAATTTAATTTAATTTAATTTAATTTAATTTAATTATTATTCATGTTTGAAAAGATGCAAGTTTTTATTAAGAATGTTGTACAATTGAATTAATTTATTTTAATTATTATTAATGTTTAATTACCACCCTTACGTATGGAAAAAAATCTTAATATTCAAATCTATCTATAACATATTAAAAAGTGGGAATGAGTGGCAGAAACATTGGGTACCCATATTGCACTCACTTTTTTTATTATTTCCTTTACTACCCCTTTTCTATTAATTTTAATTTAATTTAATTATTATTCATGTTTGAAAAGATGCAAGTTTTTATTAAGAATGTTGTACAATTGAATTAATTTATTTTAATTATTATTAATGTTTAACTACCACCCTTACGTATGGAAAAAAAGTCTTACTATTCAAATCTATCTATAACATATTAAAAAGTGGGAATGAGTGGGAGAAACATTGGGTACCCATATTGCCCTCACTTTTTCAATTATTTCCTTTATTACCCCTTTTCTATTCATTTTAATTTAATTTAATTATTATTCATGTTTGAAAAGATGCAAGTTTTTATTAAGAATGTTGTACAATTGAATTAATTTATTTTAATTATTATTATTTAACTACCACCCTTACGTATGGAAAAAAATCTTAATATTCAAATCTCCAAATTCAATTATGATCTTTTGAAGAGCCACTTGAAACCAAATACACAAAAACAACTTTTGGGATTTTAAAACCTGATAAATTGGTTAGATGTGTTTCAAAATTATTTAGATTTAAATGAAAGGGAACTTTTCAAAATAAATGAAGCTTTTAAAACTCGAAAGATATTGTGGTAGTTACAAGAAGTGTTTACCAGAAAATACTGTTTAGTAACGATGAATAGGTAGAAGAGAAAAATGATGAAACACCATAACGAAGAAGTGGGAGAAGATAAAGAGCAAAAACAAGGTAAATAGTCTTTTTGTTTGAAAAAAATCTTTTGTTTCGCAACTTACATATTCCATTAAGCATTACCCAGATGAAAAATAGAAAGACTATAACTCAGTAGGAAAACAAAGAAATTGAAATGGTAGTAATTGAAATTTAAAAAAAATGGGGTGTTGAACTTGCACAAGGTAGATGAAAGAAAAGAAACTATCAAAGAAAAAGCAAAAAATATAACAGAAGTAAAAGATAAAAATATGATTTTTAAATATTTGAATGAAAGAATGAAGAGGATTGAAAGAAACAACATAATTTTAAAAATGAATTTGGAAATGAAAGAGGGAAAAAAAGAGGATGAGTATTAAGTATAAAAAAGGAGAAAGGTGTTTTCGTGGAGAGAGAATAAAGGAAGAAATCTTGGTGAATATGAACAGTGAAGGTATTGAGAATTGGAAAGAGTAATAGTTTTATTTTAGAAAAATAAAATTAGTCTTTTCTTTTGAAAATTGTATGAAATGACAGACAGGTTAGATGGAGAGAATGAGAGATTACATAATTCTTTATTTTACTGTTTTTTGTAGATAAGGTTATTTTTTAGATATTACATCAAATTAGTGAAGGGTATATTCGAACTTTGACCATAGAAGGAAAATACCTAATACTATAGTAATTAAAAAAAAAAACTAATAAAAATAAATTAACCAATAATAAAGGTGTATACGTGCAACGCACGTACTCTGTAACTAGTTACATTAAAAGAGTAATTTGGACCAAAGTTTGACCGTGAAACTACAACCTAAGAATAAAAGTGTAATTTTTTTCCATTTTACCAATCTTTTTTGAACAAAAGTATTGTTTATATTTGAACTGTGCACTTCTAGATGGCTTCATATGGTATGTTTATTTTCAGTTGTATCCTTCCATTTACAATACAAACCCAAAATCTTTAGCCAGGTAAATAAAAGGAAAGAGAGAGAAAGGTGCCCAAGGATTGGGAAGTGAAAATTGTATTGTGGGAAAGGAGTAACCATGAATAATATAAGTTTGTTATATATATATATATATATTATGAATTAAGTGAGGTGTGTGCCTTGTAAGTTGTGAATGGTATTGTATGCCATTTGTGAGAGATAGGGGACTCTCGAATTTCCCCGTGGCTATTTCTTTGGTGTTTGATATTATTTGTTTAACAAGATTCCTAACGTATTAGAGTGCCATGGAGGTGGAAATGGCCAAAATTCGCGAGGAAATGCATTTGTTCTTTGATTTGAACATTAGAGGAGTTATGAAACCAGGTGAGGAATGAACAATGTATTGTTTATATCGTTTATAAAGATAAACATTAAAATATATTGTTTGTGTAATAAGCATCCCTTAATTTCAGTTAGTCAGACAAAAAAGACAAATATGTTTGTTACATAAAACTGGTTATATCATAAAAAAGGCTTTTCTCTGTTGTTGCGTGAAAATGGTAATATGTGTAACACGCGGACGTGCTCCACGTCAATGCCGCTCTTGCTTCCACGTGTGCAACGAACAATAAATTTGTATTGAGTCGGAGGCGATGTTCCATGTAGGTGGTGACTTGCGTAGGTGTTCAGCTGCGTAGTCGGTCACCTGCGCAATAGAGTAAGTAGCACCGGTGTGGTGCCGGCCTAACATCCTCCAATGCTTAAGTTAGAGCAGAGCAGAGCTGGTGTGCCAAGCAAATTAGGAATGAATATTAGTTACCTTTTGGCCATTTCTCATCTCCTATTAGTAGGAGCGGAAACAGATGATGTCATCAAGCCACGTGTCGCACACGAATTGGTCCATGTGTTAGGTCTTGATTGGGTGTAAGTATGTAGGGTGGCTGCTGCGCACCTACGCTTCTCAAAGGTGGGAGGTAGATACACCGCAGCGCAGCAGCACAGTAGCGTAGTAGCGGAGCTTCTTACTTGGACACTTAGTCGATATTTCTTCGAGATGGGTCTGCCTCTTTACACACCTGCGAGCTTGTCGCTCCATCATTAATTAGATGGCTGTGCCTCATGGTCCTTGACAATTGAGATGACTGCGGACCACTCTTGACGGTACGTTCTCCGCTAGTAGTGGAGGTTGGGTCCGTAGTGCGTGGCATGCTCAAGTAACACTAGGCTTACATGCGTAGACCGAAAGAGTGATAATTCTACGTGTCTTCTTGTATGCTCGATACGTGGTCATTTTACTCTTACTGATATTTCACCCATAACAGTGGCCCCCTACTCCCGAGTCGGGTTGAGATAGCTCGCCACTACTTGGGAGTGCTCTTAAGGGTGAAGGTTTTTTTTTTTTTTTTTTTTTTTTTTCCAACTAGACAAAGCTACAGACCTGCATGCCTTCCCACGATCCGGCTTAGAGATTTCCTCATTTTAAATTCATCTACCAGGTGTGGCTCGTGTGAGCCCAACACTCCTTAGAAATGTTCTCATTTTAAATTCTTCTACCAGATGCAGCTCGTGCGAGCCCTGCATTCCCTAGTAAACTTAGAATTTTTTTCATTTTAAATACTTCTACCAGGTGCGGTTTGTGCGAGCCCTGCATTCCCTAGTAGACTTAGAATTTTTTCTCATTTTAAATTCTTCTACCAGGTGTGGATCGTGCGAGCTGTGCATTTCCTAGTAAACTTACAATTTTTTTCATTTTAAATTCTCCTACCAAGTGCGGCGCTTGCAAGCCCTGCATTCCCTAGAAGACTTAGAATTTTTTCTCATTTAAAATCTTCTACCAGGTGCGGCTCGGGCGAGTCGTGCACTGTCTAGTAGACTTAGAATTTTTTGTCGTTTTAAATTCTTCTACCAGGTACGGCTTGTGCGAGCCCTCTACTCCCTAGTAGAATTTTTTAGTCGTTTTATATTCTTCTACCAGGTGCGGCTCGTGTGAGCCCTCCACTCCCTAGTAGACTTAGAATTTTTTAGTCGTTTTAAATTCTTCTACCAGGTGCGGCTCGTGCGAGCCCTGCACTCCCTAATAGACTTAGAATTTTTTGTTGTTTTAAATTCTTCTACCAGGTGCGGCTCGTGCGAGCCCTCCACTTCTTAGTAGACTTAGAATTTTTTAGTCGTTTTAAAATCTTCTACCAGGTGCGACTCGTGCGAGCCATGCACTCCTTAATAGATTTAGAATTTTTTAGTCGTTTTAAATTCTTCTACCAGGTGCGGCTCGTGCGAGCCCTCCACTTCCTAGTAGATTTAGAATTTTTTTTCATTTTAAATTCTCCTACCAGGTTCGACGCTTGCAAGCCCTGCATTCCCTAGAAGACTTAGAATTTTTTCTCATTTAAATTTTTCTACCAGGTGCGGCTCGGGCGAGTCTTGCACTGTCTAATAGACTTAGAATTTTGTCGTTTTAAATTCTTCTACAAGGTGCGGCTCGTGCGAGCCCTCCACTCCATAGTAGAATTTTTTAGTCGTTTTAAATTCTTCTACCAGGTGCGGCTCGTGTGAGCCCTCACTCCCTAGTAGACTTAGAATTTTTTAGTCGTTTTCAATTCTTCTACCAGGTGCGGCTCGTGCGAGCCCTGGACTTCCTAATAGACTTAGAATTTTTTGTTGTTTTAAATTCTTCTACCAGGTGCGGCTCGTGCGAGCCCTCCACTCCCTAGTAGACTTAAAAAAATTTAGTCGTTTTAAATTCTTCTACCAGGTGCGGCTCGTGCGAGCCCTGGACTCCCTAATAGACTTAGAATTTTTTGTTGTTTTAAATTCTTCTACCAGGTGCGGCTCGTGCGAGCCCTCCACTCCCTAGTAGACTTAAAAAAATTTAGTCGTTTTAAATTCTTCTACCAGGTGCGACTCGTGCGAGCCATGCACTCCCTAATAGATTTAGAATTTTTTAGTCGTTTTAATTTTTTCTACCAGGTGCGGCTCGTGCGAGCCCTCCACTTCCTAGTAGACTTAGAATTTTTTAGTCGTTTCAAATTCTTCTACCAGGTGCGGCTCGTGCGAGCCCTGCACTCCCTAATAGACTTAGAATTTTTTGTCGTTTTAAATTCTTCTACCAGGTGCGGCTCGTACTAGCCCTCCACTCTCTAGTTGACTTAGAATTTTTTTCATTTCAAATTCTCCTAACAGGTGCGGCTAGTGCGAGCCCTGCACTCCCTGGTAGACTTAGAATTTTTTATTTAGGTTCACGTAGTTGGCTCCCACTCGAGTAGAGTTTTATGTCTTGAAGTCCAACTCGAGTCAAAATGTTCTTGAATGATTTAACTCCCATCAATGCAATAAGTAGAAAAAGTACGATCTTATGTGCCAATGACCTTCCCCCAGAATGGTTACCACATACTCTCGCATGAATTTCCTTCATGACGTAGTCCGCCTCATCAGGTAGGAGACATCTTAGCAGTGGTAGAGAAAAAGCTCTCTTGTATAACACATCTCCTTTCATTATATAATGTGTTGCTCGACGTTGAAGTTGTCGTGCCTCTGCCTTATCAAATGAAAACTCGTTATCCCTTCAGAATTTTATGATTGGATCCATCCAGGAAGGGGTGGTCAGCTGTAGTGCTTTGTCAATGTCTATGGCTTCTAGCTCATCTATACTTGAGCTAGGAAGAAATTCCACCGGTACTATATGATTTAACTCAGTCTCATACGCGGAAGCCAGACGTGCCAATGAATCAATGTTAGCATTCTCTGAGCGTGGTATTTGTTTTACTTCCCACCACTCGAAGGCGCAAAAAAGCTCTTTCACTTTTGCTAGATACGCCGCCATTCTTTCCTCCTTTGTCTGATATTCTAATGTTATCTGATTGACAATAAATTGAGAGTCACTAAACACTTTGACACGATTTACCCCTACCTTCCTTGCCAAATGCAACCCAGTTAGAAGCGCTTCATACTCAGCCTCATTGTTGGAAGCTCGGAACCCAAACCTTAAAGCATATTCAATGTGGGCTTGGTTAGGTGAGACTAAGATAAGGCCTGCTCTGCAGCCTTTCATGTTGGAAGATCCATCCACGTAGAGTGTCCAAGTGGACCATTTTCTTTGTGGAGGGATGAGTTATTTGTCTGAACCAAGCTCTTTTTCATGAGTTAAATGTGTTTCTTCTCTTTCGGGTGTGAGTTCTGCTATAAAATCAGCCACGACTTGGCCTTTTATTGCAGTTCTTGGTTTGTATTGAATATCATACTCACTAAGTTCCACCGCCCACTTCATCAGTCGACCTGATGCTTCCAGTTTTTGCAAAACTTGTTTCAATGGGTGATTTGTCAGAACTACAATCCCATATGCTTGAAAGTATGGCCTCAACCTCCGAGCTGAGGTTATCAATGCTAGTGCCAATTTCTCCATTTGCGGGTACCTCGTCTCCACGTCCACCATGACTTTGCTCGTTTAATAGGTAGGTAGTTGAACTCCACCTTCTTCTCTTACTAAAGCTGAGCTCAGCGCCGTTTTTGACACAGCTAAATATAAAAATAATTCTTCACCTAGGATGGGCTTGGAAAGTAGAGGTGCGGAGCTTAAGTAATCCTTTAGCTTTATGAAGGCCTTCTCACACTCCTCCGTCCATTCAAATTTACTTCTCTTTCGAAGAACTTTAAAAAACGGGAGACACTTGTCCGTCGCCCTTGATACAAATCTATTCAGCGCTGCTACTTTCCCATTCAAGCTTTGTAATTGCTTAAGGTTCTTAGGAGACTCCATGTCCAGGATAACTTTCAACTTGTCGGGGTTTGCCTCTATACCCCTTTGGTGGACCATAAACCTAAGGAATTTTCCTGAAGTTACTCCAAATGCACATTTGTCTGAGTTGAGCTTCATCTGGTACCTTCTTAGTACATCAAATGCCTCTTTCAAGTCAGAGGTATGCTGGTCTGCCTGGCGGCTCTTGACCAACATGTCATCTACATAAACTTCCATGTTTCTCTTAATCTGCTTCGCGAACATTTTATTCACCATTCATTGGTAGGTCACACCTGCGTTCTTCAGCCTGAAGGGCATAACCTTGTAGCAATAAAGCCCTTGACTTGTCACAAATGCAGTTTTCTCCTGGTCAGGCTCGTACATCTTGATTTGATTATAGCCTGAGTAGGCATCCATAAAAGTCATCATCTCATGCCCTGCTGTGACATCCACCAGTTGGTTAATTCGAGGTAAGGGAAAACTATCTTTTGGACATGCCTTGTTAAGGTCAGTGAAGTCTATGCATACCCGCCATTTTCTGTTAGCTTTTTTAACAAGAACAACATTGGACAGCCAGTCTGGGTAATGCACTTCACGAACAAAGTTAGCATCTAGAAGCTTTCCTACCTCTTCAGCTATAACTCCATTCCTGGCCTGGTCAAACACTCTACATTTCTGTTTAACGGGTCAAAATGTGTGATTGACGTTCAAACGATGAACCATAATTTTTGGGTCGATGCCCGACATATCTCCATGAGTCCAGGAAAACACGTTAATAATTTATTTAAGAAATTTTATCAAGTCATCTCTCTGGTTACCCCCAGTCTTGTCCCTATTTTGACAAATTTTTCTTCGTTTAGAAGCGAGACAGATTCCATGTCTTCTGTGGGCATAACTCTTTGTTTGAACTCTTCTGATGGTACTATTAAGGGAGGTCGCTCCGTCTCTTTAGCTAAGTAGGCCGTCGCGGATTGCACCTCTTCCTTAGATTGTTCTACGGTGATCATGTTTACCGACGTAGCACCCTTCATAGCTGTGTAGTAACACTCTCAGGAGACCTTTTGCTCCCCTTTGATCACCCTACTCCACTTGTAGTTGAGAACTTCATCATTTGATGGTAAGTTGACGGTACGACCCTGAGAGCGTGGATAGTAGGTTGTCCCAATATGATATTGTAACCTGATGGGCACTCAATCACTTGGAATTCTACCATCTTAGTGACGGTGTTGGGATCTTCTTTGAAAGTGACCCACAACTCAATACTTCCTTTAGGGATGACCTGCTTTCCCCCGAATCCCACCAAGGGTGCTGGATTTCTTTTCAATTTTTCTCTTCCGATTCTCAACTTTTCACATGCACTTTTAGAGAGTACGCTACCGAGCTACCGCCCTTGACCAGAACACGGTGAACTCTTAAGTTAGCTACAATGATTACTACCACCAACGCATCATTGTGAGGTTGATGGATGTCTGCAACTTCTTCTTCATCAAAATTTATTTTTGCATCACGTCTAGGCATTGTATAAGTAGAAAAGACCTTGAGTCTAGGTGGGGCGTGAGTTGCCTCTCAGGCCCTTACCTTTCTTTTCCTACTTGACTCTCCACCTGCTGGTCCACCAAATATGGTTCTTATGTCACCCCCAAGGGCTTTTGACCAACTAGGTCCTGGTCTTTCCGTTCAGGTCTAGGTTCGCGCTGACCTTCTATGCTTCTCATCACAAACTCCTTTAGGTACCCTCTTTGAATTAGAGCTTCAATTTCCTCCGTAAGGTCAAAGAAATCGAAGGTAGTATGACCATGATCCTCGTGGTAAATACAATAATTGCCTTTATTTCTTTTGTTTGATCCTGCGTTCATCCTTGACGGCCATCTGACCAAGTTTTTATCTTGGAGCTCCATGAGTAGCTGCTCTACTGGTATAGTGGTAGAGGTGTATTTTTTGAACTTCCTAAGAAGAAGACTTTGTTTATCATGTCGATCTTCTTTCTTCCTTCTCTTATCATCCCCATGGCGATCATCCTTCCAAGTAGTATCTTTCGTTCGATCTTTTCTTTTATGTTCTTAGTGTTTGCTACTACCCCCTTCCTCTGGAGCTCTTCTTGCACTAAGCAACTCTCCGACACTTAAATATTTTTGCGCCCTAGAAAGAAGCTCAGTATATGTAGTCGGCGTCTTCTTGCCTTATGACCACAAGAATTTTTCATCTTTCAGCCCCGCCATCATAGCAGTCAGGGCTATATCATCACTATACCCTTCCACTTTCAAAGCTTCATTGTTGAATCTCACCACGTAGTCACGTAGGCTCTCCCCTTACTTCTGACGAATAGTTAAGAGGTGTGTAGCCGTCTTCTTGTGATCTCTTCCCCCAAAGAATTGAGTCACGAAAGATTGAGTGAGATTCTTAAATGAAGAAATGGATCTTGGCTTGAGTTTTCTATACCACCCCCGCGCAAAACCTCCTAAGGTGAGGGGAAATGACCTACACTTGATAGCGTCTCGGACTCCCTGGAGCTCCATCCAGGTCCAGAACGTATCTACATGTTCAACTGGGTCCTTAGAACCATCATAGGTGGGCATGGTTGGCATATTGAACTTGGCGGGTAAAAAATATACCTCCATAATGTCATCGGTGAATGGAGGCTCCGCCTGCTCGAGGAGGTCTTCCAAAGCAAGGGGAGCCCTACCTCAGTACTCCTTCTTCATATGACTGAGCTCGTCTTGAAGCTTCTTTAACTCCGGCGCCCAAGGTTGAGTACTTTCCGCTGTGGACTTCATAACTTCAGTTTGCTCTTTCCTTTTTATATTGAGCACATCCCGGAGGTTAGATCCTCCCTTCAATCGGGATTGTTCATGGTAGGAAGGTTTAGGGCTGGATGGGGCAGCAGGCTGATTGTTCGACCTCTGCTTCCACTTCGAGCCACCTTTTGCATTGGTCCACGACTCATCTACATACTCCACACGTTCCTTGCCTTTCCATTGGTCCACGACTCATCTACTAACCACAAATTTCTGATTGAGTATTTCAAGTACCTTTGAAAGGTCTCGATTCAAAACTCGAACTTGTTCCTCCAATGCATCCACCCTCCTATCCGGCAAGGGTTCAACTTTCACTCTCTCGGGCTCCGCTTCCTGAATCTGATCTCTATCCCCACGAGCTGGGTATCTTTTTGTGCGAGGAATGTTGTTATCCACTCCTTCATCTCCACCACGGTGCTCTGTATGACTTCTTCGATTCATTCTTGATGATAGAGCACGTAATAAAGTATACGTCCCCATAGACGGCGCCAACTGTTGTTGCGTGAAAACGGTAATATATGTAACGCGCGGACATACACTACGTCAATGCAGCTATTGCTTCCACGTGTGCAATGAACAATAAATTTGTATTGAGTTGGAGGCGATGTTCCACGTAGGTGGTGACCTGCGTACGTGTTCAGCTGCGTAGTCGGTCACCAGCGCAATAGAGTAAGTAGCACTGGTGTGGTGCCGGCCTAACACTCTCCGATGCTTAAGTTAGAGCAGAGCAGAGCTGGTGTGCCAAGCAAATTAGGAATGGATATTAGTTACCTTTTGGCCATTTCTCATCTCCTATTTATAGGAGCAGAAACGGATGATGTCATCAAGCCACGTGTCGCACACGGATTGGTCCATGTGTTGGGTCTTGATTGGGTGTAAGTATGTAGGGTGGCTGCTGCGCACCTACGCTTCTCAAAGGTGGGAGGTAGATACACCGCAGCGCAGTAGCGTGGCAGCACAGCAGCGGAGCTTCTTACTTGGACACTTAGTCGATATTTCTTCGAGATGGGTTCGCGTCTTTACGCACCTGCGAGCTTGTCGCTCCATCATTAATTAGATGGTTGTGCCTCGTGGTCCTTGACAATTGAGATGACTGCGGACCACTCTTGAAGGTACGTTCTCCGCTAGTGGTGGAGGTCGGGTCCGTAGTGCGTGGCATGCTCAAGATATCAGGAATATTGTCCTTGAACTTGTAATTATTTAATTATAATAATTTATTTCGAATAAATTAAATAAATAAACATAAGTTATTTATATTATCTAGATTGATTTAATTGACGATATTAGGAATATATGGAAATATATTAATATCAAACATTCAAATAGTAAACCCTAAGTTACTCTTATGAAATCACGACTTAGTATATGAGTCATACGAGAGGATTAAAGTCGAGATGAGTAACTGAAAAGTGTCTACAGTAAATGGATAACGTTTGGGAACCTTATCCTGGTAACACTGTTGATAGTTTTACATTTTGTTTATAGACAAATGATATAATCCCGATCATTCATGTGGGGGACATGAAATGGAAGTATCATATGCAATGTTGATTGTATAAGACAGGCCCACGATGTTCGATCAAATTTCTCATTAGTACCGTTTACGAGAAATGATCGAATATCAAACTAAGTTTATCAACCGTGATAGATCTCAATCCTAAGTGAAATCCGGACTCCTATTTATGGAGTTAT
Organism: Gynostemma pentaphyllum; assembly: GCA_028015215.1. Lineage (NCBI taxonomy): Eukaryota > Viridiplantae > Streptophyta > Magnoliopsida > Cucurbitales > Cucurbitaceae > Gynostemma > Gynostemma pentaphyllum. The sequence goes on from CM051355.1 coordinate 59,115,157, forward strand.
GTTCTTTGATTCACATGGTTGAGAGCGATCTGTAAGAACGCTCAATACACTCCTGTTTTGGGAACATGGCTAGATAAGTAGCTGGGAACTCATTTTCACGAGATGGAATTCATAACTTTCCTATAAATTAACGGTATCAGTGCGTTAGCTAAACATTTTAGGAATTTTGGGAAACTCCCTTGATGTACTGATTCGAGACATGAACAAGTGGCGCCACGACTTCTATTGATCACAAAAGTACCAAATCTCTAGTTCGACTAAAGATAAAGTTCATTGGAGAATCAGCGGGAACACAAGGATAAAGCGGTAATTACAGGGGCAAAATGGTAAATTTATCCGCTTGTAATTATGAGGGTTCCACGTGAAGGATTATATCACAGATAGAAATAAAGATAAACTAAATGGACATAACTCATCTATAGTGAGGGGAGTTCAACTATGAATCTATAGTGGAATTATTCATTGTTAGATAATAAGTAATTAACTGATTATGAGTTAATCACTTAATTGACTAATTATTAAGCCCATGATCTATAGGTCCATCGGGTCCCTGTGCTAGCCCAAATATCGTAGTCGCGAAATCAAGTAGAAGAAATGGAAAGTTTAAGTAAAGTGAATTATTTAAATAGGCAAATATTAATTTGTTTTAATATTGCGTATATTTAAACGGTAATTAATAGAAACATTATTAATTGTTTAAATAATGAGTTTATTTAAACAGAAAATTAATAATGAAATATTAATTAGACATTATAAATTATTTAGACATTATTAATTATTTAAATATTGAGTATATTTAAATGGTAATTAACAATTTGAAATTAATTGACAATTATTAATTGTTTAAATAATTAATTTTATTTGAACGGAAATTAATAATTAAAATTAATTAATTAATAATAAAATATTATCAATAAACTTATTAATTAAATAATGAGTTTATTTAATGGAAATTAATAATTAAAATATTTATTATTAATTATTTAAATAATGAAAATTATTTAAATGGAAATTAATAATTAAATACAATTTGATAATATTTAATCGGGAGAAAATATTAATTGTTTAAATAAATTATTTTATTTAAATGGTAATAAATAAATAAATTAATTAAGTTTGACTTATTAATTTAAGAGAGAGTTTCAAGCCGAATTGAACCCAATTGGAATTGGCCCAAAATAATTAATTAAATAAATTGTATTTATTTATTATTTTACTATCATAATTTTGGCCATATGAGATAACTTGTAGGAGATAATTATTTGAATTACATCCTATAATAATTATATAGATTTATTTACCCAAGATAAATAAAATAAAGAAAAGAAAATATTCTCTTATTTATCTATGGCATTTTGGAAATACCAAGATAAAAGAAAGAGATAATTTTTTTTTCTTTTTGTATTTATCTCCATGGATTAATCCTAATGTGATTAGGATTCCTATTTTCTTATAAATAGGAGGCTTGGGTCATTTATAAATCACACAATTCAATTCCCTAAGAAATTTGGAATTCTCTCTTCCTCCTTCTCCCCCCTTGGCCGATTTTCCCTCTTGATATTGGGAAGAAAAATATTTTTTCTTCTTCCCAATTTCTTCTAAAGTTTGATCCCACAATCGAGTTTCGTTTGGTCGATCAGGATATAGCGTAGAAAATCTGGTGTTGCTGAGGATTTGATGCTGTAAAGAAACCTCCAACTGATTCTCCATATATTACTCAATGTAAGTTTTAGAGTTTTAATTTTCGAAAATTTAAAGCATGAATCTACATGTTTTTATCACAAATTGCATGATGTTAATAGATCCGTTATTAAATGTTAATAAATTTACTAAATAAATTTTCGCTAGTTTAGTAAATCATCCCTTACACAAGTAACTAGGCTTACACGCGTAGACCGAAAGAGTTTGATAATTCTGTGTGTCTTCTTGTATGCTCGACACGTGGTCATTTTACTCTTACTGATATTTCACCCATAACATTCTCCTTTACCAAGGTGTATTATATATAGTTGAAAATTTTGGATGTTGAAGAACTAGAAGCAACTTGATGGCAGCTGAATCAACCCAACAACAAGGGTTATTGTTTTCAATTCTAGGGACTCTCTGCTAGCCACAAATCTTTTATTATTGAATTCCAGAGTACAAGCTTAAGGAATCACACTCTCATATATGAAGAAATCCTCTCACATTCTATGATTCAGAAAGCTTTCGCCTTCACACTTGAGAATATCCAGCTTCTACATTGTTCTATTGCTGCTATCATGAGTTTGGTGCCTTATGAGCTAAGTATACCGTGGAAACGATTGATCATTTCAGTGGAGACGGTTCAAGAGAAAATATTTTCCTATTTAATTAGTTTATTCTCTTGGATATATTTTTCTTATTTATTTTATTCTCATTGATATTTATCTTATTCTTATTTAGATTATATTTTCCTTATTTATTTAGGTTAGATTTTCTATATAAACAATGTAATAGGCTTATGATTAACAACAAGAAAATCACAATGTGATATTCCGGCTTATACCATTTTCCTCTCTCCATCTTCTCGTTTCTCTCTATTCTTTTTCTTCTCTTTAGTTTATCATATTATTTCAATTTTATCATATCAGAGCGGGTTTTTTTAATCCTCTTTAAAACACAAAATTTTGTCTGTGCTAGTTTGAGGCAGTTTATTTTTGGTGGTGGTAGTAAGATAAAAACCATATGCACCAACAACTATCATAGACGATAGAGGAGTTGGTCTGAACATGGAGTCAATACAATACCAGTCATGGACATTAATTCATACAAGGCATGACGAGTTGAGATGGTTGGATTATCAACTTGGAGATTATGGGACACCGGTTGGCAAGGTTGCTTACGGTGTCAGTCTAGGCATTTATCAGCATTCAGTCAATGGAGTTTAAATCATTTTTTTCCCAAACCAAGCCTACCTTGTTGGCTTTGACTTATTCAGAGTTTTTCTTTAGCCTCCGTTTTTCATGAGTTTGAAAGAAAAAAAAGCATTTATTTTCTTGATTAGAAACGATGATGATGAACGTTCGATGTGCAATAATATTGTGCAAAGAACAAATTTGGGGTTCTTTATTGGAACCATAACCGATGGCCGATGACAAGAACTCGAGAAGAGTTTCTTATAATGAATGACGGTGTTTCTCGATTGGAAACGACCGTGGGGAAGGTTGCTTATGCGTCATCAACCTGAAAATGACCATGAAAGGAACTCAGAAGAGTCCTTTCGGCCAATGATGAAAACGACCATGGAAAGAACTACAGAAAAGTCCGTTAGATCAATGATGAATGAAGACGTTTCTTGATTTGTAACAATAATGATGAATGACAGTGTTTCTTGATAGGAAATGACTGTGTGGATGTTGCACATATCGCAACAACCATGATGACCGCGATGATTGACGTTGATACAACGACTACCATTTGCACTTGATGATGAATTTTCTCGATTAGAAGCAACATTTTTTTTAATAAGACCCTTCTTTTTCGATCATATTTCGCAAGTTGGGCATTTTGTGACCTACATGCTCCAACTGGAGAGAGGGTATATGAGATTGATGATGGTCGGTGCCATGAAAACAATTGTTCGTGGCAGCGGCAACCGTTCGAGAGAAAATATTTTCCTATTTAATTATTTTCTTAGATATATTTTCCTTATTTATCTTATTCTCATTGATATTTATCTTATTGCTATTTAGATTATACTTTCTTTATTTATCTAGGTTAAGTTTTCTATAAAAATAATGTGTTATGATGTGAAGTCAAAATAATATATGGGCCAAGTCCATTGTCTAACTCCAAGCCCAATTTATTATTAAGCCCATCATCATATTAAACTTTATGTTTAATAGTCTTCAACCAAGGTGAATTTAAAATAGACAAAAAAGACAAAGTGTCAACTTGTGTTTTTGGCTTACACCGTGAAGCATGAATAACAATTGGGGCCCAATTGTTAATTTGATTATTACGAAGGTAGAGACATGTTGGGATTGAGGACCTCTAAATGACTTCTCAAACAGAAGTCCCAAGGATCTTTCCTTGCAATATAATATAATCAAAATCTAAATGCATAAAAGAAATTCTAACCCTTGTAGAGAAGTGTCTGACTCTTCCTCGTTCTTGGCTAGTTACGATCCAGGGACCACCAAAAGGATCTTCCTCACTAAGCACAATAGAGAATCAGTGCGTGGGCACTATCTCCTTTGGAAAAAGGAAAAGGGAAGAAAAATTTCTTCCTTTTGACCATACTATGGCCAGCGGCTAAGAGAGAGGGAGGAGAGAAATTTTTCCTGAGTCTTTTACTTTAACTCTCTGAGTTGTGTGTTTTGGGGTCACCCCAAGGTTCCTATTTATAGGAAAACTAAGGCCTCAGAAAATATTTTGAATATCTTTTAATAATTAAATAAGATATTCTAAAATATATTTGAATAATAAAGATATTATATTTTATTCCATAATAAAATATCTCATATCTTTTATTTAAATTAATCAATATTAATTTAAATATATTATTCCATATCTTCCATTTAAATTAATCACATCAATTTAAAATAAGATATTCATATATTTTAAATAAAATAAAAGGCAAAACTTAGTCAACTTCTTTGACCAAGGTGGCGTATGACCCCACCATGGGTCACACGCCCATATCATCATCACATGACAATATTGGGCATTTTATTTTCCTTTTTATTTAATGGAACAATTCCGTTAAATAAATAAATAAAACTCCTTTTATTTATTCCAATAAATAAAACTTCATTTATTTATTTCCTCTTTAATTTGACAATCTCAAATTAAATATTTAAATAGACTATTCTATTTAAATCCCCATTAATTTTGGAAAACTCAAAATTAATTTAATTAAATAGACTTTTCTATTTAATAATTAAAGAAATATTATCAAGAATATCCACATTAATTCACATTTATTCCCTAATACTGGTTGTGTTTTTTTAATATCAATTTTGCCCAAAAAACACCATAAATGGCGGTGATCCCATGTTTTCCGTTTTGAACAATTACCATCATGTCTTTTCCTTAAATGTTGTAGACCATAATAAATAGAGGGCAGAAAACGTCTTTTCATTGTTCCCTTAAACGGCGCGTGGAGTTAAAGTGGGTAAGTTTGCTAATTTATAAAACATATAAGTATTAATGATATTATACCTATTTATTATGGTCTAATATGAAATTAACCCATAATTAAATAGACTCCTCTATTTAATTCCACCATTAATTAAATAATTAAATAGACTCCTCTATTTAATTTCTTTTAATTAATCAAATAGACTCCTCTATTTAATTCCATTTTTCCAAAAAAATTAATCATATTAATTTATGTTCTCAATTACATGCGTTAGCTCGGAGGACTTAATGGACCTATAGGACTAAGCTCCAATGATCCAAAATTACCTTTGATTAAAACTCCTTTTAATCAATCAATTCTCATTCATTAACTCCTAGATAACTCCACTAAATATCTAGAGTTGCACTCTTAGTACTATAGACATAGTTATGTCCATTGGCTATAATCATTAACTACACTTTGATCCTTCACAAGTTAGTTCGTATCCATGGCTAGGTATTTGCACCGTATTAACCTCCATGATACATCTTGTTCCTTAAGCCCAACTGATTCTCCAATGAACAACCTTACATAATCTCCATTATTCGTCTTTAACCTTTTCCTTGATCAGAGTAATATGGGGCCCCACTGTTCAAGACCGAATAAGTCCATAAAGGAACTACTTATCTATTTTCCTATATGGAAAAGAGTGAATTCCAATTCTTGTGTAATTACGTTCTTAGCTATTAGCAAGATGCAATTCGCAAAGTGGGAGGCTTATTGAGCGAACTATATCGAGTCACTCTCACCTATACAAATCAAAGGCTTGTCTCTTGCGAACATGAGTTCGTAATCCACTCAGGATTAAGATCAATTGTACATGATCAACCAGTTGATAAACAAAGTGTCTTTCTGTAACGGCTTTCCTAGAAGACAGTAAGTTTATCTTAGTCCAGTCTACTACAATATCTATTGTAACAACACCCCCACTCATATGTCTCTACATGAGCGATCCAGATGAGATCACTTGTGCCAATTCACAAGGGGATCGTGTTAGTGGTGTTACCAGAAATAAGGCACCTAACCTTTATTCATGTACCACAGACTTTTTGAGTTACACTTAAGTAAATCTTCCCGCATCATATGCTCACTTTAAGTTATCATAAGTAACTCTGGATCTTATGATGGATTATATTTATTAAACTAATAATAAATGACAATGTAAATAGTACTAATTAATAATTCCTTTATTTATTTATAGTTTAATTGGATTACATAAGATTTAGGGCAGAAACCCCAGCAAGACAGTGAGCTATTTTTTTAGCTCTAATTATGTGAGGTAGTGACCTATTGGGCAAGCCAAGAGTCATAAAACGGAAGAAGAAAAAGGTATTTTTGCTTTCGTGAATTAATGACGGCTTCTTTGGTGAGTGAGAAAATTGAGAGGCTTGTGAGTTGGTGAGAAATATTGTAAAAAGAAAGGGTTTACTTTCTTGAGAGCTTTTGAGCGTATATACATTTAGTGAATTGGATATTTCTCTTGTAACTCTTGATTCATTATAGTGATAACTGCAGCGGTAGCAACCATATGTAGCCCATAATTGGGGTGAACCAGTATAATTTTTGGTGTCGTTTTCTTTCCCTTTTATTATTGTTAATTATTCCGTTATCGTTCTTGTGTGGATTTTAGGCCTCGCGAACCTATCATTCCCTAACAACTGGAATCAGAGCTTTTGATTATTGTTGAAGAACAATGTCTTATCAAGAAGAGAAGAGAATTTGGGAATTGTAAAATTTAATGGCAACGATTTTGTCTTCTGGAAGATGCAAATAGATGATTATTTGTATAGTAAATCCTGGAATTACTATTGGGACTGAAACTGACTGAGATGAAGGATGATGAATGGAACATGTTGGATAGGCGGGTAGTTGGCGTCATCCGTTTGACTTTAGAGAAGAGCGTGGCACATTCAGTATCAAAGGAGACAACTACTATGGGCATAATGAAAGCCCTATATGACACATATGAAAAGCCTTTTGCGAATAATAAGGTATATCTACTTACCTAATTATTCAATTTGCAAATGGCAGAAGATCAAACAGTTGGCTCACAAATTAATGAGTTGAGGATTCTGAAAAATCAGTTGGCCTCCATCAATATTAAATTTGCTGATGAGATTTATGCAGTGCTTTTGCTTAAATCTTTGCTTGATAGCTGAGATACGATGAAAACAGCTATTTCTAACTCATTTGGTGATCATGAGTTGACTCTTTCTGAAATTAAGAATGCGACACTAACAGAAGAAGTTCACAGAAAATAGAAAGGTACTATTTCCAGTTCCGGTTCAACACTGAATGTAGAAAGAGGTAGATGCAATACAGGAATGATAGAGGTAACGGGAATTGAAGAAACTTAAAGAATCACAAAAGTAAGTCCAGGAACAGTAAAGTTGAGTGTTGAAATTATGGTAAAGTGGGGGCATTTGAAAAAAGAACTGCATGGCTTCTAAGAAGAATGATGTCAAAGATAATGGTAGCTAATGCAGTGACTGAGGAGGTACATTATGTTTACAACTCTCAGTTATTGATCTCATGATTCTTGGGTTATGGATTCAGGTGCATCTTTTCATACTACTTCACAGATGAATGTTTTGGAAAATTATGTCGCGGAAAATTATGGTAAAGTGTATCTCGCTAATGGAGAACTCTTAGATATTGTCGGTATAAGTGATGTCACTTTAAAGACCGTGAATGGTTCAATTTGGAAGATTTCCAAGGTAAGACACGTACCTAGACTAACAAAGAATTTGATTTCAGTTAGCTAGTTAGATAATGCAGGATATACAATATCCCTCAGTAATAGATCTTGGAAAGTTACTAAGGGTGCCATGATATTTGCTCGTGGAAGCATGGAGGGGAGTTTATATATTAGCTCCAGTAGTAGAGATCTGATTGCAATGACAGATTCTACAGACATAACTGAATTGTGGCATAACAGGTTGAGACATATGAGTGAGAAGAATATGAAATTTCTTCACTCTTTGAGCAAGTTAGAAGGGCTCAAATCCATCGAGCACAAGTTTTGTGAGGGCTGTATTTTTGGGAAACATAAAAGGTTAGCTTTTCATAAGTTTGAGTAGAGCCAAAGAAAATCAAGTTAGAATTGGTTCATACTGATGTATGGTAGCCCACTCTAATCACTTCTCTAGGAGGTTCCAATTACTATGTGACTTTCATTGACGAACCCAAGCAGAAAGGTATGGGTCTATTTTCTCAAACATAAATCTAATGTGTTCAGTGCTTTCAAAACTTGGAGAGCTATGGTTGAGAATGAGATAGGTTTAAAAGTGAAGAGCTTGAGGTCAGATAATGGTGGAGAATACTCTAGTAGGGAGTTTAAGCAGCATTGTGTAGAAAATAGTTTTGTGATAGTCAAGACTCTTCCAGGGACACCATAGCAGAATGGTGTGGCAGAAAGGATGAACACAACGTTGTGCAAACGTGCTAGAAGTATGAGATTACACTCTGGGTTGCCTGAGATGTTCTGGGCAGAGTCAGTTAGTACAGTGGCCTATTTGATCAATAGGAGTCCTTCCACACCACTAGACTTCAAATTGCCTGAGGAGGTCTGGAGCGATAACCAGGTAAACCTTTACCATCTTAAGGTTTTATCAATGTTTCTTATGTACATGTTAATACTGCTGAGAGGAGCAAGTTAGATGCAAAATCCACTAAATATTATTTTATTGGATATGGTGGTGCTGAGATTGGTTATAAGTTCTGGGATGACCAGAAAACGAAAATCATTGAAGCAAAGATGTGATCTTCAAAGAACATATTCTGTGACGACCCGTCACTTTTAAATAAATTAAATCAGAGAAAAACAGCAGAAGTCTTTTATTTTAAGAAAATTGGCGTGAATATGTTTGAAAATAGGCTAGCCAAAACCTGTTTACATCTTAAATTCAAATATCTAAAAACACAAGGAACATTAAGTTCCTATCAGGAGTTCAAAATGATTTATAAACATAAAAGTAAAGACAAAAGCTCTTAAGAGCCATTTACAAATATACAACTCCAAAATTATATAAAATTCACAAAACCATGTACATGGATTTTTACAACTACTTAGTCCATCTCGAAATCATCATCCTCTCGATCAAGCGCGCACCAGCTCCTCTCCCACGATCCCAAACATTACCTGAAATGTTTGTAATATCATGAGCTAACAACTTAAGCCCAGTGAGAATAATAAGCATAAAAAGTAAAGATAGACCTCAAACTCGCATTTCGATTTGTGTCCAAGTAATCTGACACAATTCACTCCTAAAGTCATCCAAACTCTAGGTGATTTCATTTTATACTTTCTAAGGATGATATTGCTAATAATCGTAGTCAATACTCATCCATTAACATTGTTATGACATAAGTAATAAAAGTAAATAAACTTTGCATCAATTAAACATCTCGATTCTCTTTCTCATCTATCATATGCATAAAAGTAATGAGTACATCCCGTAGGATACGCATTCGCCATTTATGCATGAAATGAAGGTAACGTGGGTATTCAACTCATCCACCATTCCTTATGCATGAAGGTAACGTGGGTATTCAACTCATCCACCATTCCTTATGCATGATGAAGGTAACGTGAGTATTCAACTCATCCACCATTCCTTATGCATGAAGGTAACGTGGGTATTCAACTCATCCACCATTCCTTATGCATGAAGGTAACGTGGGTATTCAACTCATCCACCATTCCTTTCATTCTTTTCTTTTTCTCTTTTCAATGATGCGAGATGTTATGGTACAATAAATAATGGTGCAAAATATTATGCATATGCTTGTAAAAGTAAATAAAATAAAGTACGAATATTAAAGAAATCACAACCCACATAAAGTAAATGACATAATGATAAACATAGTTAAGAATCTCAGACGAAACGATCTATAAATCGAACTCCGGTATCAATAATAAAAGTAAAGATCAAACATAACGATTAACCTAAACCTTCAAGGAATCTAAACTTCCAATAATCCGAGGTTCTATCAATCGTTCTAAATACAAGTTGGATCTTTTAACTTCCAATGGTCCAACCTTAGTTTCAAATCGAAACTAACTTAGAATCTTCTAATATTCAATGCTTTCCTCGAGAACTCCTAAGTTCTCACTTAAAGAACTAGCTCCTAATCCTAGGGTACTAGCTCACATCCCTCTATTCTTAGATTCGGTTTCTAGTCTTAGTTTCAAATGCTACAAACCTTCATACTCATTCGCTTTCTATAGTTACTTTAAATCCTAACTATTCTCACCTTAGCCAAATAAGAGTTAGCTCCAAGTTTCCGAAAGCACGATCAAACAATGATCCGAAACACCTACAATTAATTACATCTACAATTAATAAATAAACATACATCGATCAATTAACATCTAAAAGCTTAAAACAACGAACAACCCCATAAACCCCACTATGAGGCTCTCGGCCCCCCCATAAAAAGTGGGTCTCGGGTTTGGTTTTCCGGCTTTTAGGTACTTTAGAGGTGTTTCGAGTTGGTTTTAAGCAAATTCGATATTCCCGATTTCAATGGGTATCGATAATTAGGGTTTTTGAACATTAAGCCCTTTCCCGAATTGAATTTAAATAAACATTAATTCACTAATTTATAACCCATATTCAAATCCCAAAAGGTAAATTTCAAACGGGAAGGGTTTCGACTGAAACTCAGTTTTAGGGTTATGGAAAAGTTTCCAAAAACTCTTAAAACTACTCCCGTATTTACAAACACCGAGTTTCACGGCAAGAAATCAAAAGGAAACAAAGAAAACTCCATTAAAACACTATTTGGAGTTTAGGGTTTCAAGAGAAACTTACCTAGAACTCCGTGGATCTCGGGTGGCAAGTACGATAGTTGGGTGGAAAAGAATCCTAGACTCGAGGCCTTTCCGATGCAACCGAAATCGAGTCGATCCGTCGAGAAACGAATGAAAACCCAAAAATTCTCTTCCCCCCCTTGAACTTTCGGCCTTGAGGAGCAAAATGAGAGGTTTTCTTGGTCAATGATGGTCAATGGTCATTTAAAGAAGAATAGGGAATAGTGTTTAGATATTTTAAGAAATTGGAAATGACGGTTGCGTCCTTTTATGACTTTTGACTTATGAATCGAAACCCGATGCTCTTAAATAAATCTAAAAGTGATTAATAATTATTAATTGGCCTATTAATAATTATTAATGTCACCGAAACGAATTTAGAGCATTAAAACAATTAAAAACGAATTTCGATCGAAATTAACTACTAAAATCGGAATTACAAAATAATAATTAAATTAAATACTTAAATTGAAATAAATAAATAACATAAAATAAAATAATTCATTTCAAAATTAACGGGACGTTACATATTCTTTATAGAAACATGGTAGAAATTGAGTCAGGGGAATCAGAAAAAGATGGAAAGTCTACTGAGGTTATTCAATTAGAGGATCTTACTAAGATTGAGACGATAACTGCAGAGGTTGAAGTTCAAAACAGTATTGCTGCAGAGACAAAAGTTATTGAGACAGAATTAATTCCAATAACTATCCCTACAGCTGCTAGGAGATCTAGCAGAACTGTTAGACCACCACAGAGATATTCTCCTTCACTTCACTATGTTTTATTGACTGATAAAGGTGATCCTGAGTGTTATGATGAGGCAATTCACATGGAAGACTATGTCAAGTGGGAGCTTGCCATAGAGGATGAGATGGATTCATTGATGACGAATCAGATATGGCAACTTGCTGAGTTACCCAGGGGTAAGAAAGATTTGCATCATAAATGGGTTTACAGGATAAAGCAGGAACCTAATGCCAGTAAATGATATAAAGCAAGGCTTGTAGTCAAAGACTTTCAGCAAAAGGAAGGTACTGAGTTTAATGAAATATTTTCTCCTGTTGTTAAATTGACTACTATCAAGACTATATTATCAGAGGGTCTGTTCTTAGAACAATTGGATGTGAAAACGGGGAAAAGATTTACATGGGTTCAGCCACAGGGATTTGCAGTACAAGGAGAGGAGAAAATGGTATGCAAACTTCAGAAGAGCTTGTACGGTCTCAAACAGGCTCCTAGACACATGAAGTTTGTCAGTTTTATGAGTAGCAACGGTTTCTAGAAATGTCAGGCAGATCATTGTCGCGATATTAAACATAAGGGCAATTCTTATATTATACTGCCTTTGTATGTCGATGACATGTTGATTGTAGGGGCTACCAAATAGGAGATTGATCAACTCAAAAGTGATTTATAAAAAGAGTTTTCTACGAAGGATTTAGTGCTGCTAAATAGATCCTCGGGATGAGGATTGAGAGATCATATGGCATCTTAACTTTGTCACAGGCAGAATATGTAAAAAAGGTTCTAAGTAGGTTTCACATGGAGAATGCAAAACCAGTTAGTACTCATTTAGCTTCTCATTTTAAACTATCTAAATAGTACTCACCCACTTCTGAGCAGGAGAGATATCACATGGATAGAGTGCCTTATGCTTCAGCTATAGGCAGTCTTATGTATGCCATGGTTTGCACCAAACCAGACATTGCACATGCAGTAGGAGTTGTGAACAAATATATGAGTAATCCAGGGGAGCATCATTGGGAAGCTGTTAAATGGATATTCAGATATTTGAGAAGAACAACTGATTATGCTTGTCATTTTAAAAGGTCATTTTTTAAATTGCAAGGTTAATGGATGCAGATATGGCAGGTGATATTGATGGCAGAAAAAGTACTACTGGGTATGTGTATACTTTGGGTGGTACAACTATTAGTTTGGTGTCTAAGCTGCAGAAGATAATGGCTCTTTCGACGACAGAGGTTGAGTATGTTACAGTTATAGAAGCCAATAAAGAGATGATTTGGCTTCATCCCTTTTTAGAGGAACTTGGCTAGAAACAGGGAAAAAGGACATTACATTGTGACAGTCAGAGTGCTATTCATCTGGCAAATAATCCAGCCTTTCATGTTAGAACGAAGCATATACAAGTGAGGTATCACTTTATCAGATCAGTATTGGAAAATGATGTGTTGGTACTTGAAAAGATTCCTGGTAGTCAGAATCCTATAGATATGTTTACTAAGACAGGTCCAATAGAAAACTGAAGTTGTGTGCAACTTCAGTTGGACATCTTAGAAACTAGCAGAGAGAAGTCGCTACCGCTGTAATGAAGACATGGTGTTTGTGTTATCTTCAAGTGAGAGATTGTTATAATGTGATCAAGCCAAAATAATATATGGGCCAAGTCCATTATCTAACTCCAAGCTTAATTTATTATTAAGCCCATCATCATATTAAACTTTATGTTTTATAGTCTTCAGCCCCAAGGTGAATTTAAAATAGACAAAAAAGACAAAGTGGCAACTTGTGTTTTTGGCTTACACCGTGAAACATGAATAAAAATTGGGGCCCAAATTGTTAGTTTGATTATTACGAAGGCAGAGGCGGTGAGCTATTTTTTAGCTCTAATTCAGTGAGGCGATGACCTATGAGGCAAGCTGAGAGTAATAAAACGGAAGAAGAAAAAGGTATTTTTGCTTTCGTGAATTGATGGTGGCTTCTTTGGTGAGTGAGAAAAGTGAGAGGCTTAGGAGTTGGTGAGAAATATTGTAAAAGAAAAGGTTTACTTTCTTGAGGGCTTTTGAGCTTATAATACATTGAGTGTATTGGATATTTCTCTTGTAACTCTTGATTCATTATAGTGAAATCTGCAACGGTAGCAACTCGACGTATCCCACAATTGGGGTGAACTAGTATAATTTTTTGTGTCATTTTCTTTTCCTTTTATTATTGTTTATTATTCCACTATCGTTCTTGTGTGGATTTTAGGCCTCCTGAACCTATCATTCTCTAATACAATGTAATTGGCTTAGGATTAACAACAAGAAAATCACAATGTGTGTTCCGGCATATAGTGTTTTTATCTCTCCCTCTCTTCTCTTTTCTCTCTATTCTTTTTCTTCTCTTTAGTTTATCATATTATTTTAATTTTATCACCAAGAGAAAAAACAATACCATTCTCACTCTCAAACTACTTCTGTGATGTAGTGGATAATTCATTCAACTGAGCTCATCAACAATTCATTATACACTCATAACTAGATGCTGACATGGCAAACTAAATTGACAATATTGACTAAGCTTCTCTTATTCACACAGGCTTTAACAAATGTGTTAATTATTAGGGTAAAGTAGCCTTTTTGTTCCTGAGTTTTGGACATTGTGTCTATTTGGTCTTCACGTTTTCAATCTGTGTCTTAGTGGTCCATGAGTTTTAGAAATTGTGTCTATTTGGTCCCTGAGTTTTTAAGTTGTGTTTGAATGGTCCTTGGATTATTAGAAATAAATTTAATTGGTCATTAATTTGTTAACTTGTTAACAGAATGTTGACTCAACGCTAACATAAAATATCTAATTGGCCAAAATACTGACATGAGAGATTAATTATTATTCCAAATATTGTGTCTGGATTGATGAAAGATTTGAAATAATATTCATGTCAGTATTTTGGCCAATTAGACATGTTATATCAGCGTTGAGTCAACATTTTGAGGAGTTGATGAATATTTTTAATTAAGAACCAATTTAAACTTATTTCTAATCATTCTTGAAAACTCAGGGACTAAATAGACACAAGGTCCAAAACTCAAGGGACCACTTAGACACAAATTAGAAATGCGGGGACTAAATAGACATGACGTCCAAAACTTAGGGGCCAAAAGGTACTTTACACTAATTATTATTAAGCTTAAGTTAAGAGAGTTTAGCTACCTCTGTTTAGTTAAGTTGAGTTTGTTGCTCACAAACAGCTTATACACACATTGGTTGATTTCAGGTGGAATACATGTGACAATCATTTTTCCACTTTATTTTATTGAGAAATCTATATTAAAAAAAATGTACATTTTAATGTGGCTGCATGTGGAAGATGCTCAGAAGTTAGCACATAATATTTAAAAATTAGAAAATAAGTAATGAAATAATAAGATACAATAAAGAAGTTTATAAACATGCACAAAAGGTTTTCTATAAAGTTTACCATTTGGGGAAACGGACAATATTAATGCCTTAACAAATAGATTTTTAAGACTTCTAAAAAAGTAAGAAACATATAGCATATAATCTCAATATTATAAATGATTTATTTGTCACATGAATCCATATAAAGAGAATCTCAGTCCTTACAAATAGGTAAAGTAATATTCACTTGAAAGCAATAAAGTAGAGTATCAAGTGGTTTTGTTGTGGGCTTGCACACGCATGCATAAAGAAGACAGCCGCAAATTATGATTCGGGTACCAGTGGCTTTGGGGATTTTAAGAAAGTGGGAGATGAATGATAAATAAATTGAAAATCCGGTTTAGATTACTATATTGTGCTATAAAGTGTATCAGGTAGAATGATAAAACCTCACTCTTTATAAAGGTAAAGACGGACGTTCGACTTTACCCTCATTAAAATCTCCCTCCAATTTAAAAGGAAAAAACAACGTTATGAATTGCAAAATTCCCTTAAACTTTTGATTTGATCATTTATATCTTAAAATATATTTTAATTATCATAATACCATCACTGACTCCATTGATTTGAATGCTCGATTACAAATGTAAACCTGATACTTTAGGGTCTGTTTCAATTCAAATTTTATGATTTTAAAAGCTCCGATTTAATTCCTATTATTGGAACATGTGTCAATATAATCATTACACTTTTAAAAGTTTCAATTTAGTTGTTATAATTTGAGGAAAAAAAACTCATGAAACATTACTATTATTTCTCTTAAACTAACAAATTACTTGTGTGTCAGTTCTATGAGTACGTAATAATCACATGATGAAGACATATTAAAATATTGAGTTAAGTATCATGTAAATGTAAGGATTTTTTACCTATAAAATTTAATATTTTTGGAAAATTTTGTAAGTTTTTATCAAATCATAGGGGTGGATTGAAACTTTTAAAAGCATAGAAATTAAAGGGAAATTTCATTTTGTGGCAAAATTTTCTTCAATATATATGAATCTAGCCGTTTTAAAAAGTATTTGTAAATATAGCAGATTTTTAAAAACTTTTATTTAAGTGAATAAAAAAATCAGTGATAACTTGGAAGTAATCTTAGGTAATCAGTGATTACATGCGCAAAATATCATTTGATATAGTGAATCGGTAAAATCAGTGATTACTTATGCAAAAATCAGTGATTTTTTATGCGAACTAGTGGTAATTTTATAATATTTTTGTGCGAAATTTTAAATTGCTATTTTAGGGCTGCTATTTTTATAAATATTAGACTTTATAAGCTATATGTGCAAGAGCTCCGAAATTAAATTGATATAAACCACCATAGAGACTAAATTAAATGAGTTTTGGGATAATTCAATTTTAAAAAAAATGAGAGACCCGATGGAAGATTAAGATATATATAAATACAAGTATATTATCTAAGAATTTGACTTTACCATATTCGTTTTAGTAATATATTCTCGAGAACAATTACGCATTTTTTATTATCTAACGTTAGTTGTTAGATAATATGACATTTTAAGGATAAATATGGAAGATTAAGATAAATCTTCTTCATTTTAAAAAAAAAAAAATAGTAATAATAAGATAGAATTATCTTTGTTTTCAAATAATAATAATAAGATAAACTTATCTTACCCTCTAAGTGGAATAGATTACCAAATAAAATCAAGGGGATGCTATCACCATACCATGGCTTTCCTATTTCGGGTACTTTCCAAAACTATCGTCATATTTTAATTAAGTGAATATAGTAATATTATTTATTCCCGGACAATGATAGGAAATGAATGTGAATCTCCCTAAACCACGTCAGTAATGCCCCGATATGGTTAAATTTTACGCCGGAGTCGGTGATGGCTATCCCTCTACCGACGCTATCATCAACGTCGACAATGATAGCATCGGTAAAACCCTGCCTTGTTGTAGTGAACGACATAGGGTTGGGGGATGCTTACAGATTGAATGTTTAGAGAGATCTTGGATGAGAGTAAGGAAGATATTTTCTTTTAAATATTACATCAAATTGAAGAGAAGATAATATACTCAAATTATCTTCAATTTTATAGTAAATAATGTATGGGTAAACTACCTCTTTAGTCCTTGAGTTTTAGAGATCGTGTCTATTTGGTCCATGTGTTTTCAATTTGTGCCTAAGTGGTCCCTGAGTTTTGATGTTGTGTCTATTTAGTCCCTGCGTTTTCAATTTGTGTCTAAGTGGTCCCTGAGTTTTGGATATTGTGTTTATTTGGTCCCTAGATTTTCAAGAACTATTAGAAATAGGTATAATTGGTCCTTAATTTAACGTATTCGTTAACTTCTTACCAGATTATTGACTTAACGCTTAAATACTATTTTTAATTGGTCAAAATACGAATATATGATTAAATTATTTCAAATCCTTTTATCAATCTAGGCCTAAATTTTGACGTAATAATTAATCTCATGTCAGTATTTTTGTCAATTAAACATTTTATGTCACTGTTAAGTCGATATTATGTCAATGAGTTAACAAATTAAGAAACAATTAAACTTATTTATAATAATCTAGGGACCATTTAGACACAAAATGAAAACTCAGGGACCAAATAGACACAATATCCAAAACTTAGGGACCACTTAGACACAAATTGAAAACGCAGGGACCAAATAGACACGACCTCTAAAACTCAGGGACCAAATGGGTACTTTACCCATAATGTATTAACGTCTTACTACTTGAGCTATGTTTTAGTTGGCAAAACTATAGAGTTGAAGAAATTCAAACCAAACCAATTGTCCAAACTAAACCAAACCGGTTTTGTTCAATTTTTAAACCTTCATTTACCCAAACCAAATCCAAACTAATTAATAACAGTTTGGTTCGATTTGATAGATTTTTACAGCGATCCAAACCAAACCAAACCAATATATAATATAAGATATATATGATATATTTGAATTTTTAAATATCAATAAAACTTAATTAAAAAAATAGGAAGAATCTTTATTATTATATGTGTTTGGTTGTATAACTATAACAAAATTTTATAAATTTATTATGTTTGTATTTGTAATTGGTGTTTTGCTGAACTTTTAAATGAATTGAAATTAGTCCTACAATTTTAAAAGTTATTTTTTGAGATTTTGCTACACTTATCATGCTGCAAATTAAGTATTTATGAATAATTGAGAAAAAAAATCACTACAAGAAAAACGGTAAATAGCGACCTAATTTTATCGACACAATAGGTTGGACGCTATTTAGTGACGCAATGCAGCGCTAAGTCTAAGTTTGACTTTTAGCGATACATTTCATCGCTATTTAGCTGATAACTCGTAATTTACGCCTATTTCTACTTGGTTTTCTCTCCAATATAATTAAAATATAATTGTTAATTGATTTAAATGATTAATAATATTATGGACATTTAAATCAATTAACAATCATATTTTAATTATATTGGAGATAAAACCACTTAGAAATATGCGTAAATTACGAGTTATCAAATACCCTCAATTATCAGATTGAGCGACGGGTCGCCATTGGGCGAGCGACCTGCTATACCCTTTTTCATATTGCACACTGACGTCATGCTGACATCAATGCACATTTTCTTCTCCTCCAAGATGACGTCAGCATTAACAATTATTAATATTTTTATTATTTTCTCATCGCCGCAGCGACGGATCTCACCGCTACTGCGTCCACTCTTGGGTTTTTGGTCCAGATTTCGATTTTATGCGCCATCGAATCCCATCGCCGACATTAAAATGGGCATAACTTCTTCGTTTTAAGTCTGATTTGAGCATCGTTTTCGCCTACGTTCATGAAATTAAAAGATTAACAATATTATGGACATTTAAATCAATTAACATTCATATTTTTATTATTTTGGAGATAAAACCACTCATAAATAGGCATAAATTACGAGTTATCATTAGCGTCTTAAAGAAGTCCATCGTTAATATTTTGTCTCAACATATGGCGCGAAGCTTCCCGCCAAAACAGCGACTCATTGTGTCCCGCTATTTTACCTCATTTTAGAGAGATAATTTGTTGCTGTTTAATTTTTATTATTTTTCTTTAGAGACACATTACGTCGCTAAACTTGGCGGGAAATTTTCCCTCCAATAACATTCCGCCAAAGTAGAGATGAATTTGGTCGCTAAAAGTGACAGTAGAAAATTATAAATAGGTGTGCATAATTACTTCAAAGAAAGTAAAATCTCATTAAAACGTATTCCCGATAGAGAGATAATGCGTGAGTGAATGCACGTCCATTTGGTCGGAGGGTTCCTCAGCGACCAATTTGTAGCCAGGATCGAAGAGTTTTTTGAATTGTGTCAATCCACCATGATTTTTTATAACAACGGACAAAAGATACGATGTCCATGCAAAAAGTGTAGAAATAAGAAGATATTACCGACAGATGATGTGAAGTTACACTTGTACAGTCATGGTTTCATAGATAATTATTATCATTGGGTCTATCAGGAAGAATCTGAGGAAATGTTCAATACAACGAGAGGCGAGTCATGTCGAAATGAAGGAAGCAGCTCGCAGTTCAATTTGAATGTGAATAAAAGTTCTGAAAACATTGAACATCAATACGGTCAGTTAGGACAGATGGTTTTTGATGGATGCAGTTATTAGAGAGATGATCCTCATAATTTATTAAATAAAGATTTAAATCCAGAAGTGCAGAGAATGTTTTAGATGATAGAATCAATGAGTAGGCCATTGTACCCAGGTTGTGATGTAATGCAACTCGCAGCTGCAACCGAACTATTGAATATCAAGGTAGAGTTTCGCATCCCAGAGAGAGGATTTAACTCAATTTCACAATGGTTTTATCGGTTCGTTCTTGCAAACAACACGTTGCCATAGAGTTTGTACGATATGAAGAAATTAGTGGAGGGTCTCGGTTTACCGGTGGAGAAGATCGATTGATGCCTGAACGGATGTATGATATATTGAGGTGCAGATGTAAGTCTTCATATGCGTAAAATGTGCAA
The DNA here is from genome assembly GCA_028015215.1 of Gynostemma pentaphyllum. Lineage (NCBI taxonomy): Eukaryota > Viridiplantae > Streptophyta > Magnoliopsida > Cucurbitales > Cucurbitaceae > Gynostemma > Gynostemma pentaphyllum. The sequence goes on from CM051355.1 coordinate 59,135,301, forward strand.
TAATACGAGATACAAAAGTTTTATTCCACATACTCGCATGTTTTATTTACCAATCACACAACGTCAGCAACGGCTGTACGCGTCAGAAGTCACTGCTTCTCACATGAGGTGGCATCACGAGCACTCTCAAGATGATGGAGTAATGAGACATCCTTCCGATGCTGAGTCATAGAAACATTTAAATCATTGCCATCCAAAATTTGTGCTAGAAATTAGAAACGTTAGATTGGGTTTATGTACTGACGGGTTTAACCCTTTCAGGGCTTTCAGAGCTCAATATTCATTGTGGCCAGTTACGTTGATGTCGTATAACTTGCCTCCATCAATGTGTATGAACGATCCTGTGATTTTCTTAACAGTAATTGTACCAGGCCCGAAAAGTCCGAAAAAGAAGTTGAATGTGTACCTCTAACCATTAATTGCTGAGCTCCGTGGTTTATGAAACGAAGGAGTTGTGACGTATGATGCTTCACAAAAACAGAATTTTGTGATGTGAGCAGCAGTTATTTGGACGATAAATGACTTCCCTGCATATTCAATGTTATCAGGTACGTTCGTAAAATAATTCGTTTAAGAATCAATTTTTTCGTTATTTTATAATTTTTCACTGTTTATATTAGATTAAAATTTATGGTTTACGGCCAACGTAACGAATCTACTACCCTAACTAAATTCGTTAGGGTTGAGCACTTCGGGAAAGTTTGCATGCCCTTATTGCATGGACGATATTGGTGCCTTCTTGTTGGTGCATGGTCAAAAAACGTGTTGGTTTGACTGCCATAGAATGTTCTTATCTCTCAATCATTCATTTCGATCGAACAAAACTGACTGGTATAAAAGGCGAAGTGTAAGAAACGAAGGCCCTCTTGAAGTTATCAAGGGATACCAAATACTGCAACGGTTAGATGCGTTTGACATACGAAGTGTTATAGCGATTGGTGGTGAGGCTTGGAATAATACGATAGGGAAAAATACAGGTTGGAAGAAAAGAAGTATTTTCTGGGAGCTACCGTATTGGGGAGATTTAATGATCAGGCATAACTTAGATGTCATGCATATCGAGAAGATCGTTTTCGACAATGTCTTGAATACGGTTCTAAATATACCAAAAAAGATGAAAGAATATCTGAGATCACGTTACGACATTCGAGAAATCAGTCATCGACCTGAATTAGAGCCAGATGAAACTGGAAAAAAATACGCAAAGGCAAAGTACATGCTTACAACGACAAGAAGAAAACATTGTTTGAGTGGATGCGATCGATTAAATTTCTGGACGGATACGTATCAGATTTGAGCAGGTGCATTGACGTGCATGGTCATACTGTGTCTGGGATGAAAAGTCATGATTGCCACATTTTCATGCAACGACTTATACCTGCTGCATTCAGACCATTTCGTAAGCAAAAACATTGGGAACCGTTGGCACAATTGAGTGTTTTCTTTAAAGAGTTAACATGTGCAGAGCTATCACAAGCCACTGTGGAGTCATTGAGTAGTAAGATTTCTGTCATAATTTGCAAGTTAGAGAGAATGTTTCCACCATAATTTTTCGACTCGATGGAGCATCTACTAATACATCTAGCATACGAGGCTTATCTAGGAGGCCCAATTCAATACCGATGGATGTATCCGTTTGAGAGGTAAATAATTTAACTATTTATGTTATTGTGTCATAAATTACTGGTTTTAACTGTTTCCTTTTTAAGTCAGATATTTGCGTAGGCTAAAAGAACTTATAAGGGCTTGAGAATTTTGATAGAATTCTTTATGTTTGGTATAAATTAAATTATTTTAAATAGGGAAGTAATTTTGTTATGTTAATTTTTGTTATTTTGTGACTAACCATAGTTAATTTAACTTTTGGGTAGAAAAATAAATGAGAATGGTTTGGTTAACCATGGTTAGCTTAGTGGAGGGGGGTGGTTAGCAAAGAAATTATGGGCAAGGATTAGTTAGCAACAAAAATAAGTGAAGGGATTAGGGAGGGGTTGTTAGTAAATAGCTTTTAGTTATTTAATTTAATTTTGGAGTATAAAAGTAAATAAGGAAGTAAATGAAAAAGACAAAAAAAAAAAATTATCTTTTCTCTTCTTCTTCTCCATGAATCTGTGAAACCCCCCCCCTTGTTACCTCTCATTCTTCAATTTTCTTTCACTTAGAATTTTGTCTGGCTTAATTTGGATGTTAATACAAGTGGATTTTGGTGGTGCATGATTGATTCATCTTGAAAGGAAGATTCAAACAAATCCTCTCCTTCTTCCTTTCATTCCCGTCGGCCCCTTCCCCTCTATCTCCCTTGTGAAATTTTTATTCCTCCATCAATTTAGTTTGTGATTCCAAGTAAAATCAAGGAGGGTTTTGGTGGATTAATGCTAGAAACTTCATTTTGGGAGGATTAAAGCAAGGTTCCACAAGTTTCAACAACACCCAAGATGAGATTTCAATGAGAAGGTTCTAGATTTTATGAGTTTTGGGGTTCCTTTTTAATTGTTGATTATAACTAGTTTGGGGGGTTGTTCTTTTACTTAAATTCTGGAAATACTTGCTAATTTGGTAAGTTTAGGCTTAAGGATATACATATACTTTGAAAGGGGAAAGGGTGAAGACCATGGGTGAAGATAAGTTTTCAAAGACTCCATTAATGGAGGTTTTTGAAGCTTCTAGTTAGCTTGATTTTGGTTACTTTCTTAATTAGTTTAAGGGGTTGTCAAAACTGGAAAGTTTAGGTTTTTTTATGCATACTTTATACATGAAAACACATAGAAAGACCGAGCTTTTGAAATTTTAATAATTATCCTTGTTGGCCAAAAAGTCCATATTAAAAAACACTCTTTTTGGACCGAAAAGTATACCCGTTTTGGCTAGTTTCGGACTTTTCACCACTAACCGGGTTTGAGTCGTATTGTTGTTAATATGGGTTGAGTTAAATATGATATTTTAATTCTAAATGTGTGTGGAATGTTTCATGTATGATAAAAGGCAAGAACAAGCTACCGAGAACCTTTCGAAAAGGTGAGAACACAAACAATCGGAAGGGTGATTGGTGTAGCGTTCTCGTTTCTCTTCGGATTATTTCGGGAATGGAGTTTGTGATTATGAGTAATAATGAATTGTGGTGTGGTTGTTAAAGTTTTGAAAAAAAGTGCATTAACGGGAAGATATATTGACTCCGGCATTGGGTTAAAGAGTCGAAATGCTATATAGCCTAAAACAGGATTATGTTTTGGCTAGTTGACCATATAAGCCTGCCTACTTGTGTTATAATTATGTTCATAGTCTGTGAACGAATCATATACTATTTTGGGCCATGATTATGCCTACTTGTCATATTTTCGATTTATGCTCGATGGGCAGATACAAATGAGATAATAGAGAAAAGTGTGAATATGAATCATGTGATTAAGTGAATTTTGAGCATTACATTTCATATCATTCCACTCATGCATATCATGCGATCAACATGTGGCCATGGGGTCGTAATCCGTGTAACGGTGTATGGGTGTTGGACGTTACACGTGGTTACCGTGGCAGAGATGTGATGAAACTTCAGAGTGCTATACAGTGAATGGCCCAGATGCTAGTGATTATTGAGACATCTTGAGTTTGAAATGAGCTATGGCTCAGATAATGGTTAAACATGTGACTTGGGGCGTAGTGAGACACCGGGTTTACGATGGCATGGCTTGTGAAATTAAAAAGGATGGTAATTGTGATATGTGAGATATAGTAACGATTGACGGAAATACATGTTGGAGAACTTGTGAATTGTTGACTCCAGTTCTAGTTTTGCACTTTAAGCATGTCATTACTTTTTATTCATTCTATTATAACATCTTCGCATCACCGTTCATATTCTTTTGTTTTCACTGAGTGTCATGCTCAAAGGTGCTCTAAATCACCTTTCAGGTATCGAACAAAGGAGGGGACGAGGCACTGCAAGTAGTGCTCGTTGATGCATCGAGATGGAACTTTTGGGATTAGGTCTCCGGTCACGCGAGCCGCGTTTTCTGGGAGTGTGGTTGTCATCTTTTGGGATGCGTTTTCTTTTGTGTTAGGGTCGGGGTTTTAAAATTAAAGTATGTATATTATGTTTGTATAACGGTTTAAACTTGGTGCACTGAACCTTATTTTGGTTTGAATTTATGTGATATTTTGAACCGATCGACAAACCGATGTTTTCTGGTAAACAGGTTTTTATATTGTATGTGAGACTTCGAATTTACGAATACTACATGCCGAAATTTTCAATATTTTGCTTAATCAATTGTTTTAAGCTTAAGTTTTTTTTTGCCTCTATATGCGTACTCACGTCTTGGGCTTCTAGAATAAGTCGGGTCGTCACAAAACCTTAGGAAACAAGGCTAGAGTGGAAGGATCTATATGCAATGCATACCAAATACATGAGACGACCACATTTTGTTCAAATTACTTTGATCAACGAATTGCAAAACAATACAGAACAGTGAAGCAGAATTTTGTTCAAGATTCACTTCCTCTTGGAGTCGATCCAAATGATTTGTCTATTTTTACAGTATTAGGCAGACCTATTGGAAAGCCCGTGCGGAGACCGCTGAACGAGGAAGAGTATCACATCGCACAGACGTACGTGTTGTATAATTGTCCTATATCGAGTAAGGAATAACTAAACTAACACGTCAAACAGTTATATTAAGTCCTTTTCATGTTCATAATATATTATTTTCAATAATAGGTTATTCGTTGAGTTATTCGTACAACCGGCTAATCCTGGACTCGACGCAGTTTGGGGAGAGGATCAATATTGACAAAGACTTCCGTTCATGGTTTTATGCTTACATGAGTATGATTGCATGTTACATTTGTTCATATTAACAGATACTTCATGTAATTTCTCAATCCAAGTTCACTTTCGTGCAGGTTGATTCGCCTATGACACCAGTTACAAACAATCACATAGTACTGTTGGCAAGAGGACTTGCTAGAATTGTCAAATCATACTCTGGTTATCTAGGGAAGGGCTACAAATTCCAAACAAAATCTCATTCACAGAGCAGGGTCAATGATTGGACCATGCAAACCAAAAATACCTTTTTTTCTTCAATAAAGGAAGAGATTACTCGATCTATTTCCGTAGCGGCGTATGCATCAAGGGTCAAGTGTTCGGAAACAATGAAGAGGATTTCTTTGGAGTTATTGATGAAATAATTAAGCTTGAATATGCAGGAGGGAATGTAAAGCGTACCGTATTATTTTAACTACACGTGGTTTGAGACAATGCGGCGAGATGGGATGCGAAAGATACAACATTTGCAGATTTTAGTGCAAAATAAGAGAAAACACATGTGCACAAATGATCGATTTGTATTGGCACAACAAGCGATTCAAATGCATTTTCTGCCTTATTCATCTTCTAGAAAATTTAATGATTGGTTAGTGGTTTGCAAAGTGAGGTCGTGTCACATTGACGAAAGTTTTTCAAATAAAGATAGCGAGGATTTTGTTGCTTTCCAAGAAGAATAGGTGCAGAATCGTGAAATAGATGAAGGAATACACTCTAAAACTGCTCGACCGTTGAATGACATAGCAGAAACGTTGTTTGATCCCGACGGCTTATACATAGAACTTCCTTTTATTAATGATTCATCCCATAAATATTCTAAGGAGGAAGAAGAAGATACTGAGGACAACAGTTCTAAATCCAACACTGATGAGTTTGAAGATGATGTTTAAAGTATCTATGAATTGTTAAACTCGTAAGGGAACCAAAAAATTAAAAAAAAAAAAGGTATCAGCGATGCAGTTTGTCGCTAAACGCTTAGAAATCTAGAATATTCAAGAGATAGAGACACATTTCCTCGCTAAATGGAAACTAGAATGCTAGAATATTCAAGAGATAGAGACACATTTCCTGGCTAAATCGGAACTGGAATTCTAGAACATTCAATAAATAGAGACACATTTCGTCGCTAATTCGGTAATCATTACTCCAACAGATAATTTGCCTTATAGCGCGAAATGTGTCTCTAAAGGGAAATCAAATTCTCCAAAGGATACTTTTCAATAATAGAGACACAATATGTTGCTAAGGGAAATGAAAAGGCGCATATTTTAAAATTTCACTAAGATTAGCATGTATCACTAAAACTGAAATTAATGGCGGATGATTAAAATATTCAAGTTCTTCAACGATAGATTTTATTACTAAAATAAAATCAATGGCACGTGCTTTGGAAATTTGGGCCCCAGCTGGCGTCTTTTAATTTACTTTAGCGACAAATTTCGTTACAAAAAATTAAATATAAAGGGGTTAGCAGACCCCTTCCCCCCTCACTTTTCTTTTGCTCTTCTTTTCTTCTCTCTTCCCTTTCTCCTCTTCCCCGCCTCTGCCTTCCTTTCTTGCTTTTTTTTAAAAAAATTTAAATTTCTTTTCTATTTCCATTCCCGTGCCTTCCCGTAAAACTGTCGGTGCACGATAATTTCTTTTTTATTTAGTTTTTTTAATTCAAATATTTAGTTTTTTTTTCTATCTGTTAAAATTTAGTGTTAATTAAATTAGTGTTAGTTAAATTCATGTTAATTAATAAATTAATTTTTATGTTATTAATTAATTTGTATGTTATTGTTAATTAGTTTAATGTTAATTAATTACTAGATTTGTATGTTATTTATTAATTTTTAATTGATTAGTATGTTAATTGTCAAAAGTTAGTGTTAATTAGTTTTGTGTTAATTAATTACTAAATTTTTATGTATTTATTAATTTTAATTGATTAGTATGTTAATTGTCAATAGTTAGTGTTAATTAGTTTTATGTTAATTAATTACTAAATTTGTATGTTATTTATTAATTTTTAATTGATTAGTATGCTAATTTTTAAAATTTAGTGTTAATTAGTTTAATGTTAATTAATTACTAAATTTGTATGTTATTTATTAATTTTTAATTCATTATGATGTTAATTTTTAAAATTTAGTGTTAATTAGTTTAATGTTAATTAATTACTGAATTTGTATGTTATTTATTAATTTTTAATTCATTATGATGTTAATTTTTAAAATTTAGTGTTAATTAGTTTAATATTATTCGTATGTTATTATTTACAAACCATGGAGCAAAATGGCGGGGAAACGTTAGACGAACACCGTCCACAAAGAGAAGAATAAACTAGCTGAAAAGCTTTTGTGGATGACTGAGGATGCTCGTTTGAAGATGCTAGAGGATAGTCAGACTCCTGAGGAGTTGCACATCTCTCAAATCAACTCAGTCAGTCGACGGGCGAACCCGACAATGCACACCGGTGGGACTCGCAACCACGACGAGTATTACGAGATGATGGTAAGTACTTGTAGTATTTCGTTTATATCTTTAATGTTTTCAATTAAATTAATGTTTTCATAATTTTTTATTTTTCTTCTTCTCATTTTCACAGACTCGGGATGGACATGAGGTACCCCCGGTTGAGTTGTTTCTCCATCTGCATACGAAGGGCCACGATGGGGTTACTTATGTAGATGATCGAGCGCGGGACTTACATGTTAGTTTATTTCTTTTCATGCTTTCTAATTTATTTAATAATATATATTTGTTTTTAATTACTCACAAATAATTTTGGTTACTTTTTGTAGGGAAAAGTTCAAGAGAATCTCTCTTCGTTATTGCCACTCCAGAGTCTCAGCCTACTCAGGAAAACCATCATGATGCTTTCCTTCTTGTAGCCGGTGGTGTTCGTCCCGATGGTTCAGTCCCTAGTCTTGGCGCTTACGGGAGGGAGCTTTATGCAGACCAGCCACGTGCTTCGAGTTCTTCACATGCTGAGACTGAGGCTTTGAGGTGAGAGGACGAAGCCTTGCGCCTATAGATGGAAGGTAACGAGCTATGCAATAAAGCTCGCACAGATCATCTTCAGACTCAACATGATGATTTAGAAAATCGTATTCGGGTATGGATGAACCTGAATACGGATGCGGGCTCCAGGTCTACTTTTGTGCATCCTGATTCTGAGAATACGAGCCCTCCATAGTTTTTATATTTTTGGATATTTTATTACATTATTTTGGGATACTTTTTTTGATATTTTATATTTATTTTGTTCTTAATTATTATTAAAAAAAATTTAAAAATGGCTAAAATAGCGACAAACTGTGTCTCTAAATATTTTCTTAATCATTTTTTAATACTTATTTTAGAGATGCAGTTCGTCGCTAAAGTCAATCAGTTGACTTCATTAGAGAACCAATACGTCTCTAGCATAGAGATGAAATTCGTCACTAAGGTTAGCAATTAACCGTGTGGCTAATGTTAGCGACTCATTGAGTCTCTAAAAGAGAGACGTAGTGAGTCATTGTGTCTCTATCTTCAGTGATCAATTGCGTCGCTAAAATAGTCAATGTTTTATTAGCATCCCATTACTTTTCTGTTGCTATTAGCGATACATTTCGTCACTAATATTCACAAGCGATGCCTTTTTTGGTGATCAACTATTTCGTCTCTAAATGCATCGCTAATTTCAATTAGAGGCACATTTCGTAGCTAAAAATGCGTCGCTAATCACTGCTTTTTTTGTAGTGAATATAAGAACCAAACCAATCCAAAGAACATTTAATTTGGCTTCTTCATATTGAACGGTTTGATTCGGATCATATAATTTAAAAATAAAATCCAATTGGATCTGAATAAGAATTAGACCTAAGATAGAATGAAAAAAAAAAAAAAAAAAACTAAAAGAACATATGGAATAGTAAACTTAATATAGACAATATGATTACCAATATAGAATATGTATACTAAATAAACTTTGAAGATATGCTGGCATATTCTTTGAGTCAAACAAATTGTAAAAAATATTATTCCTTTTTTGACCATATATTATATCATATATTTGAAACCTCTATAAATACTCCAATCTCTTTGGCAACTATGCACGCCAAGTCTCTCTCTCCTAAGTAAAGCTCGTTTGCTTTGTGGACTCGATAGAGCTAGTATCCACAAGCAAACTTGCTTTTGCTAAGTCTCTTTCAATGGCATTTAACAAACTATTCTTTATGAGTCTTTCTCTTTTACTAATTTCTATATTTTCAGAATTTAGCTACACTGAGAGTAGTAGAATTTTAATTTCCAACTATCCAAATGAAATTGGAAAGACTACAAATATGCAAGCTAATGGCTTTAATGAGGACTCCAATGCTGGTATTTCTGCTCCTCCACCACCAGATGGCGGAGTCATTTCTGCATCTCGGCCGTCACCTCCGCCACCTGCTCGTGGCGTTGAAGACTTCAGACCGACCGCCCCCGGTCACAGTCCTGGTGCTGGTCATTCCCATCAGAACTTCAAAAAAGGCAACTAAGTTTGTCCTGGTTGTATGATGGGTATTTGGGAGAATTTTTTTTTTTACATTGTATTGGCCTGTCTCATGCACTTAGGATTTTTTTTCCTTTTTTAGATATTAAACTAAATTGAGAGAGGGGAGAGTCGAACTTTCGACTTCATGGTAAGGGAGTAGATGCCTAATCACTTGAGTTATGCTTGTGTTGACTTTTTTTTCAATGAAATCTTTTTTATTTAATTTTTTAGTAAATTCAATTTTCAAAAATAACTAAAAACGAATTCCATGACATAAATGGGAAAATATAGTGTACGAGCCCATGGAGGTCGCAAAAATAAATTAAAAAAGAGATCAAATTTAGCTACTTTTTTTTAAAGTAGTCAACCATTCTTCCAATCAATAATAATCAGGCACATAATCTAAAATAAAGTTCTTAAAAAATTTATATTTAGTATTTTAAAGACAAAATCTCCAAAAGCCCCCCACCCACATTCACATGGGCGTGATGAAAAAAAAAAAAACCATAACATGCGGGTTGGATTTTAACCTATGTGATAAAAGATGGGAGGTTTTATCCTTGTTTTAATATCTTTTTTTCCTCACTAGTACTGCCTAAAAACAAATACATTGATATACGTGAAAAGTCGTTGTATTAAAATTAGGGGTGAAAATAAAAGCCGGAAAACCGAGCCGAACCGGAATAATCGGTTAGGTTTTTGGTTCCATTGACACCGGTTCGGTTTAAAACCGAAAAACCGGTTAAACATACATTAGTTTAATAAATTAGCATATTACATAACATGTAGCGTTGGAAGAGTTGGTACAAGCGCTGACACTCCACCTTGAGCACTCAAGTTCGAATAGAGGCTAGGACATTTCAATGGATTTTTTTTAATCATTAGATTTAAATAGTAAGTGGGCCACCTAGCACTCCAGCCCAATTAAAAAAAATCTTCTCATCCCAACCCAATCCCGAAAAGCCCACCCTATTAGTTCCTATAAAAAAACCGGATAACCGTTTAACCGGACCGAACCGGTTTCACCCCTAATTAAAATGATGGCAGGAGAAAAATAAACCCACTAAAATTAAATTTCTTTTAAAAATATTGTGTATGGCTTTCAAAAATTTCTCTGATAGTAGCTTTTCAATTGAATCCAGATGAATTAAATCACCAAATTTTCATAATATGTAGAATACTGTAGAACCTAAAGACTTTTAAAGGGATTATTGCAAATCTAGTAAATTTTTATATAATATTTATAAAAATATCAGCTCTTTAAATATTTATAAATATTACATATTTTGAGTGGGTTAATCGATGATCAATATCAAATTACATATTTTACAATAAGTTAATCATTGATTCTTACATTAATCAATGTTAATCAGTGATAAATATTAGTAAAAATTTCTATATTTTCAAATAATTTTAAACAATGATATATTTACAAATATTACATCAAAATCTATTACTCAATGAAATTTTTCACTTTTTTTAAATCATTGAAATACATTTAGCCAAATAATAATAATAAACAACCAACTTTATTGGATTTGTAAGAACTATTGCTTTGAACTTTTTCTTATTATAACGGTATTACTATGTGAAAACTAAAGAAATAACCATATTTTGAGCTCATGAATAAAAAATTGGGTAAAGTACTCATTTGGTCCCTGAGTTTTAGAGGTCGTATCTATTTGGTCCTTATGTTTTCAATTTATGTCTAAGTGGTCCCTGAGTTTTGGATATTGTGTCTATTTAGTCCCTGCGTTTCAATTTGTGTCTATTTGGTCCCTAGGTTTTAAATATTGTGTCTATTTGGTCCTTGAGTTTTCAAGTTTTGTCTAAATGGTCCCTGGATTATTAGAAACAAGTTTAATTCTTCTTTAATTTGTTGACTCATTAACATAATATCGACTTAACGGTAACATAAAATGTTTAATTGATCAAAATAATGACATGAGATTAATAATTATGTCAAATTTTAGGCCTAGATTGATGAAAGATTAAATCTGCATATTTTCGTATTTTGATCAATTAAACATGTTATGTCAGCGTTAAGTCAATAATCTGGTAAAAAGTTAACGAATACGTTAAATTAAAGACTAACTAAACTTATTTCTAATAGTTCTTGAAAATCTAAGGACCAAATAGGACACAATATCCAAAACCCTAAACCCTAAACCACCTCTCATTTAATTACATTTTTTAGCCACTTTTTGATTTTTTATATCGATTTTACCCTTAAAAGCATAATGGTACAACAGTTGTCACTGTAGCTTATTTGACAAAAATGTTGTTTGCTTTTTCAATGCAGCAGATTTTTTGGCACGGCTTACTATACAGATTGTAGAGATAATGTTTACTATACATTTTTTTGGCACAGTTGTCAATGATATTTTTAAAATTTTCCCTCTCATTTTATCTTCTATTATAGATTATGTATATTACTATGCATATTGTACAAGTAATGTAGTAATACACAATATTAAAATTCATGGGGTATATGAAATACTATACATATGATCTAATTAGTATGTTATACGTTTTTTTCACCATATTTAATTTTGTGTGGTTCACATATAGTATATAGTTGACACTATATAGTACATATGTATATATATATTTTTTGTATTGTATTATATTTGTAATTTACCAAAACATGACTTTTTTTTTCACTTTATATGATATCTTATGATTTATGGACCTTTTATTTTAATTTCCATGACTTTCACTTTTAGTTATTTTGAGATACACTTTACTGTACGTAATATGTCATTTTCTTCGGTGCTACATTGAATAAAAAAATGGCACAAGTCTTTTGTACATAGTGTACGTAGTATATCTGCTTCTTTTATTTAACATAATATACGTAATATATATGTCTTCCGCTTTACTACTGCATTTTGAGAAACGTTGGGTTAATAAACTTATAAATCAATATATAATATGTACAGTATATATTAAGCAATATATGTACAAATCAAATAAAGAGAGATTGGGGAGGACACTCATCTATGCTATCTAAAAAGTGGCTTGAAGGGAGTGGCTTGAAGGGAAAAACTTTTGATTTCCCTTTAAGCCCCTTATCATATAATTACTCTTTAATTTTAAAATTATTAAAAAAAAATACCATACATCTTTAAAGAACCACTTCCATTTTAATTTTATTTTATTTAATAACATAATAAACAAATTTACACTCATCTTCATCATGCCTAAAAAAACCGAATATATATAGTAAAATAAACTTATCAAGTAACTAATGAACTTCAATTGCTATTTCGTATATAGAAACTATTGGACTTTTGAAAATCTACTAATATTATACAATTGAACCCACCATCTTAAGAAGCTACTCTAATGACGTATAAAAATGGATATGATCTTATAACTATCTAATTAATTTTGTAGTAAAAAATTACAAAAACATATCATTATTTACTTTTATTTCAATAATTAACCTTTAAGGTAACAAATATAATTATTCTAAATTACTTAACTTATAAATACTTTATATTATGTTATCCTTAATTTCTCTAAAAAATCTCTCATAAAATAACGTGTACAAATAAATTGAATATTTTTTAACTAGACAATTTACAAAGTTATTTATTAAAATAAAATATAATTGAGCAAATTAATAAATTCAAATAAAAAGTAAAATAGTGTGCATCTCCCTGATGGAAACTGGCACAACTATTTTAGTAAGGATGATCCTATCCTTGTTGAGCTCCACCTCGAACCAAGTTGTTGTTGTTCTTCGTTGTTGTTGTTGTTGATGTTGTTCTTTGTTCTTTGTTGTTGCTTCGCGGTGTCCCTTGACCTGGGCATCGTCATCTTCTGCCTTCTCGCTCCTCGGAGGAAATTGGTCTGTGGTAGCTAGTTTTCTTTTCTTTTCATAATATGCGAAATCCAAGATAAGGATAACTCCTAAGCTTCCTTATTCAAATCTTGAATGAACTCGACTTCAGAGATCATTTCCTTTCTTACAAGTAAAACTGGTGTCTGTCAAACACCTTAGTCCAATAACATTCTATCCTTCCAACACAGGATTCACTTTAGAGTCTATCTTGAAAAGGCTCGGTGAGGTCCGAACTACGACCTACAAGTTTCTTAAAGTTCACCGTCCAATTAGATGGTCAAACACCATGTGAATTGAAATTCACCAAACCATCTCATTGCCTTATAGATGTTACCGCTATCACGGTCCATCAACTTCCTTTTATATTCCAATCAAGTATCAACACTTAACCTTAGTGTTATTCAAACTTGGGAATTTACTGAATATGGATCTTCATTACTCGACCTCGAGTATTTCCAATTCAGATTGATACACCATAGTGTAATAGCGACCAAACTAGGCCATTCACCAATTAACATTGTCGTTAATGGTCCTCGTTGAGACTTATCACGTAAAGTTCTTACTTCCTCTTTTGAGTGGCGACACATTTTCCTTTTAGCACAATGCTACCATAAGGATTTACCACTTACCATAATCCAACTTTCTTAACTCAAACCAGGAACTTGTCCATTGAGTTAAATCTAGGTTACTGGACTCGAGCCAAACCGATTTATTTTCAACAATTTCTCACCTCAAACAGGTGTTTCATCTCTTAATACTGGGCTCCGTACAAACATGTCCCCTTTTTACACGTAAAAGTCAACACACATCTACTAAGACCACTACTTAGCAATTGTGTGACAATAACACTTTAATCAACTTAAGGATCAAACGATTGATCTCTCGGAGTATCTCATCTCCTTTACTTTGACATTATGTCAATACTCTTAACGAGGTATATAACCTCCAAATGTTCACGGGGTCATGCATATTCTCAACAACCTTACCCAAATCTCAAAATGGGTCAAATAAACACAACCACATAGTGGTTTTACAAGGATGTGAAATATAACAAACATCATTAACTTTTAACAATATTCTCATAAACTTTCCAATATCAAAGAAATAAAGTATGAGAATAAAAGTTATAGGCATACCTGGTGCCGCTGATCTCAGATGATGACTTGAGAATGGACTTAAAACAAAACATGAAAACAAACATGCATCGCATGTAGTCTACAGAACCCTTAGGCTCTAATACCAACTGTAACGACCTGACACTTTTAAATAAATTAAATTAGAAAACACAGCGAAAGTCTCTTATTTTAAAAAAATTTGGCGTGGTTATGTTTGAAAATTTGCTGGCCAAAACCTGTTTACATATTAATTTCAAAATCTAAAATACACAAGGAACATTAAGTTCCTATCCAGGAGTTCAAAATGATTATAATCATAAACATAAAGACAAAAGCTCTTAAGAGCTATATACAATTGTAAAAATCTCAAAAATGATATAAAATTCACAAAACCATGTACATGGATTTTTACATAACACCTAGTCCATCTCGAAATCATCACCTCGATCAAGCGCGCACCAGCTCCTCTTCCACGATCCCAAACATTACCTGAAATGTTTGTAATATCATGAGCTAACAAACTAAGCTCAGTGAGAATAATAAGAATAAAAAGTAAAGATAGACCTCAAACTCGCATTTCCGATTTGTGTCCAAGAACATACTTACTCTTTGCTATCAATCCATTCAAAGAGTTTATATCAAAACGTTCCACTTTTACTTACCAATTCTCCAATATAATTGTGGAACTACATTCCAAATATTTCTGGTATGGTTTCGTAAATGCATATAACATTTATCTCATTTTCTATATATACCTTATACTATATATAAGGTTTACAACAAATCTTATTCTCCCAAAGAAGGATATTACTACACTCGTAATCAATCCTCATCCATTAACTTGTTATGACATAGAATAAGTAAAGTAAATAAACTTTGTATAAAATATAACAGCTCGATTCTCTATATCATCAATCATAAGCATGAATGCATGAGGACATCCCATAGGATTTCGCATTTGCCCTTATGCATGAGGAAGTAATACGTACGTCCCGTAACTTGCCATTCAACTCCCTATGCATGAGAAGTAATGTGTACGTCCCGTAACTTACCATTCAACTTCTTTCCTTGTTTTACTTTCTTTTCTTTTTCTGAAGGTGATGCGGACACTACCCTAGGCTCCAACATTCTCCCCTTCTTTTCTTTTTCAATGCATGATGCGAAAATGTTATGGTGCAATATGATATGCGTATGTCTGCATATCCTTGTAAAAGTAAATAAGTAAAGTACGGAATTAAAGTAGTCGATGCAAGCATAAAGTAGAGGGGTATAAAATAAAAGACATAAAGTAAAATAGATAGGAAACTCCGAATGAACGATATGTCAATCGAACTCCGCTAACAATAATAAAAGTAAAAATCATAACTTAAACGATTAACCTAACCTTCAAGGATTCTAAACTTCCAACATAATCCGAGGTTCTATTAACCGTTCTAAAAACAAGTTGGATCCTTTAACTTCCAATGATCCAACGTAACTTCGAAACGAATCTAACTTAGAATCTTCTAAGATTCAAAGCTTTCTTCGAGAAATCCTAAGTTCTATGGGCACTAACTCACTTCCCTCTAATCTTAGATTTGAATTCTAATCTTAGTTTCCAATTCTACAAACCATCATACTTATTTGCTTTCTAAATTTACTTTAAATCCTAACTATTCTCACCTTTGCCAAATTAGTTTTGGTCCAAATCTCCGATTTCCCACAATTCAACAACCGAGCAATCGCACCTACAATTCATCAATTGCACAACATATTACAACTCATATCTAATATGAGAACAAGTTTGCATTTTCGGATGAATAGTGTTTTCGGATGAATAGTGTTTTTCGAAAATTCGGGTTCAAAATCGTCAAATTCCATGATAGAAATTCATTATTTCAACTTCAAAACTCATTTATAATCAAAAACGAACAAATCCATATAAATAGTTTTGAAAACTTACTTTTTGGGACTTCCCTTAGGGAACGAGAAACTTCGAATAGGTAGGTTGGATAGGTAGCCCTCGTCTCTACCAATCCAACGCAACCGAAAACACGACGATCCATCGAGAAACGAATGAGAAACGAAGAAAAGAAAATCCACATCAATGTTGGATGAAGGCTATGGCCAAGCAAGGAAGGGAAGAGAAAAATGAAGGCAACTTGGTCAAATTGGTGATATTTAAAGAATAAATGAATAGTAATTTTAGATATTTTAAGAAATTGGAAATGACGGTTGCGTCCTTTTATGACTTTTGACTTATAAAACGAAACCCGATGCTCTTAAATAAATCTAAAGGTGATTTATTAATTGGCCTATTAATAATTATTAATGTCACCGAAGCGAATTTAAAATATTAAAACGATAAAAAAGGATTTCGGGTGAAATTAACTACTAAAATCGAAATTATAAAAATAATAATTAATCTAAATACTTAAATTGAAATAAATAAATAAATAAACAATATTAAATAAAAATAAAATTCACTTCAAAATAACAGGACGTTACAATAACCCTATTACTTTTGATCTTCAGATTCAAGACCTTTTTTCATTGTAGTCCTTGAGCTTTAATAAATTTTGTTTTAATCTTTGTTATCTCTCCGTCTATTTTAGAAAACTCATATGATAATATTATTTTGAAAAAAAATCATCTTTTACCATTGAACTTTAGGGGTAAACTTTAAATGTTATCAAAATTAACATTAAGCAGTTTCAAGTTTAACCTAAGTAGGGTATAGATGGACACTGGTGGTGTTTGGTAGGGTGGAAAGGAATGGAAAGGAAAGGAAAAAATGGAAAGGAATGCCTTTCATGTGTTTGGTTGCCATTTTTTTAAAAATGAATCATTTCCATTTGGTAATGGTTTCCTTCAAAATTGATGGAAAGGCTTTCTTTAGTCTAAACTAAGGAAAGTCTTTCCTTTCCTTCTCCCTTTCCATTATTTTATTATTATTTGATAAATATTAATATTACTAATATATATGATTATTATATAAATATCAAATAAAATAAAAATAATTATGTGATAGTAATATATAGTATATTATTATTTTAATATATTAATAATGATTAAAATATTAATATTAATAGTGGATAAAATATTATTATTTTAATTTTAATAATAAATTTAATATTAATATTATTAACAATTAACAATTACTATTATTATTATTTATTAAAATATTAATAACGATTCAATTTTTTTTAATTATAATTATAATTAGAGTATTATTATTTTCATAACTTTTTAATAATATTATTTAGACTGGTATTTTTTTAATAAAAAATTATTATTATTCTAATATTAATAATAATTAAAATATTATTATATCTTAAAGGATTTAACTTCATGACTAATTCTATCATTCATTCCATTATTTAACCAAACAAAGTAATTGATTTCATTAATGATTCAACTCTTTATTCTTAAAATTGCACCAAACAAAGTAATTTATTTTTATATAATATGTCAAATATAAATATTAATTAGTATCTAATTGTATTATATTTCAATAATGTTGTAATGATTTAAAATATTATTTTGTTTTATTTTATTCATAATAAAATAAATAATGAACAAAAATATTTGTTATTAATAAATTATTAATCTTATAATGACGTTAATAACATATATAATTATAATCAATGATTAAATAAAATTTATTTAATTTTTTATTGATGTTAAAAAAATTGTGAAATAACTAATTATTGATCAAATTTACAATATTAAAAGATAATTATTGAATATTTATGTTTATAATACATATTCTAAAATATTATTTAAAAAATATTATTTACTTAATTAAAATAATATTACATATATATAATATTTTTTAATTATTAATTTGATTCCTTTGTAGAATATGTCATTCATTCATTACTTAAACCAAACAAAGTAATTGATTCCTTTGATGATTCCACCATTCATTCCATTTCCTTCACCAAACATAGTAATTGATTCTGATTCCTTTTCCCTTTCTCATTCCTTTCCTGATTCCATTCCTTTACTTTCCTTTCAAATAAACCAAACGCCAGTGTGTAGTTAGATACCAGGATGTAGTCCAATATTTGATCCCTAAGTAGGATGGTACGATAACAATGCCCATTTTATGAAAAAAAAAATTATATAGGGATGGGGAGGCAATGGTGGAACAAACTTCTGAAAGTTGAAATGAGGGATAAGAGAATTATAATCCTACCATCTGCTGATTAAGCAAATATAGAGTACTAAATCTGAATTTATTACAAAAATGCCCATTTAATGTCTTACACGATGGTGCTTATCTTTTCCATGCCTGATTTGCCCCCGATTTTTGTATTTGATTCGTCATTGTTTTTTCTCTCTATTTAAAAAATACATCCCTTAATTTTAGTCATTTATTTCAAATTCCTTTTTTTTTTCATATATCTCCCTCTCTCTAAAACCCTGCCCTAATATTCCTCTTTCCTCACCTCCAATCCAACTCCATCACTCCCACAAAAACCACATTAATTTTAGCAAGCACAGGTGCTTATACTAGAAGAAATCCACAACATAGTATTATATATCAAATCTTCCATTGATTCCATTTCTCTAAAGAGGGAGAAAACACATGAAGAAGTGGAATGACGAATTATATCCCAACTTCTGACCTTGGTGGATGGCCTCAATATTCCCTACCGTGTTGACACTGCTTTGAGAAGATTTGAAATTTCATTTTGTGGCAGATTTTTACATAATATTTGTAAAAATATCAACTCAAAAAAATATTTGTAAATATTGCAATTTTTATCATGTTTATCAGTGATTAACAATGATTTATGTGTTTATTAGTGATAGTGTAAAAATATGGAATTCAATGTTTATCACTGATAAACCCGATCAAAATTTGCTATATTTGCAAATATTTTTTTGAGCTTTTATTTTTACAAATATTACTAAAAAATTTGCTAGATTTGCAAATGCCCCTATTTTTTATTCTCTGCATCTTTACTTTTCTTTTTTGTTTGTTAAACTCGATGTTCTTTAGTCTTTTTATTTAAACGTAATATAAACTTGTTATACTTAATTAGTTTGTTGTAATTTTATAATTTTTATTTGTTTTAACAAAAATAAACTTGTTATACTTCATACATATGAATCTGTTTTCATTATTCAATTTAACATATTTTAATAATGTTAAAATATGGATTTTTATTGGTTTTTAACAAATATAAACATGTGTAAACTAATAGTGCTTTTGTTTAAGACTAAAATAATTGGAGGTTTGGTTTGTTTCTACGTTTTATTTTGTTCTCTGGTTTAACATATATAAACCTATTATTCTAACAATGTTTTTGTTTTTTTTAGATTTTATTGATTTAAGAAATATAAACCTATTAAACTAACCATATTTAATAGGGTAAAATGCAAATAAGACCCCTGTGGTCTTTTCAAAATGCATGAACACCCCCTGTACTTTGAAAATGGAAAATCGCACCCCTGTGGTTCCAATTTTTTTTCAATCAGACCCCTCCCCTACAATGTCAATAATTTTCTTTTAGCCACAAATTCTTCGTTTGAACTCCGATTTGGACGATTC
The DNA here is from genome assembly GCA_028015215.1 of Gynostemma pentaphyllum. Taxonomy (NCBI): domain Eukaryota; kingdom Viridiplantae; phylum Streptophyta; class Magnoliopsida; order Cucurbitales; family Cucurbitaceae; genus Gynostemma; species Gynostemma pentaphyllum. The sequence goes on from CM051355.1 coordinate 59,155,131, forward strand.
AAGATGTTTTTGAATCCTCATTTTAGGCTCTACATAATCGTCACTTCGAAACTTTGAAATCATTAATAAATAAAAGATTTTATTAACATCGAAACACTAAGTATGATTGACATCATTAACTCTTTTGGTTATTGATGATTTCAAAGTTTCAAAGTGACGATTATGTAAAGCCAGAAATGAAGATTCCAAAACATCTTGAATCATCAAAATCAGAGTTCAAACGAAGAAGTTATGGCTAAAAGAAAATTATTGACATTGAAGGGGAGGGGTCTGATTGAAAAAAATTGGAACCACAGGGGTGCGATTTTCCATTTTCATAGTACAGGGGGTGCTCATGCATTTTGAAAAAACCACAGGGGTCTTATTTGCATTTTACCCTATTTAATAATGATAAACTATGGATTTTTATTGGATTTTAACAAATCTAAACATGTTTAAACTAACATTGGTTTTTGTTCATTTTCTGGATTTTATTGGTTTGACAAAAATATTTTTTTAACAAATATAATTTTGTTTAGTTGCTTCTATTCATTTTCTGGATTTTATTGGTTTAACAACTATATGAAGGGAGTACCTTACTAAAATAGCGAAATTTTATTTAGTAAACAAATTAACACTTAATTCAGGATCTATTAATATCATGCAATTTGTGATAAAATACATGTAGATTCATGCTATTTTTGAAAAATTAAAGGTCTTTTACTTACATTGAGTAATTAATAGAGAATCGGCTGGAGGTTTCTTTACAGCATCAATCATCAGCAACACCGAATCTTCTACGCTATATCCCGATCGAAAGCAAAACTGACTTGTGGGAATCGATCTGGAAGAACAAAAGAATAAAAAAATTCTTCTAAATTTTTCCCTAAGGAAAATCGGCAATTAGACAAAAATTAAAAAGAGAATTTTCACTTTTCTAATTAAAGTGAGAAGAGTACAAAATATGAATCTCAATTGTCATATTTATAGGAAAATATGATATCTAATCTAATTAGAATTCATTCTCTTAATTATTAAAAAAAGAAAAAGATAAATAAACAAATAAATAAATAAAATGTCATGCAAAAGCCACACGCTGACGCTGAGGCTAAGCAATTTTTTTTTTTCTTTTATTCATTTATTATTTACTTTTCTTTATCTAATAATTATATATGTATTTTAAAATTAGAAAAAATTCAAATTATAATTTCTAATTAAACACATTTTAACCAAAAAAATAATATATTAATTACCATTGAATCTTATTCAATTAATTAATTATTTTGACCCAAAACCAATTTGTTTCTTAAACCAATTGTATTTAATTCTCTCCAATATTGATTATCAAATTAAATAAACTCAGTATTTAATTAATAATATTAATTATTAATTTCTATTTAAATAAACTCATTATTTAAATAAATAATAATATAAACATTAATTCCTGTTTAAATAAACTATTTATTCAAACAATTAATTTTGCCTTAAAATATTATATTAATTTCCATTTAAAAAAATAATATTGTAATAATATTAATAGTATTAATATTAATTTTCATTTAAATAATCTCATTATTCAAATAATTAATATTGCCTAATTTTAAGTAAAATCAATTACTTAAATTATTTGTTCTTCCTAAGTCAAATTAATAACTTAGTTTTGCTACAATAAAGAGGCTTTGGCTTGTTGGATTGGACCGAATCAAGTTCGGCAAGACTGATATGGGCTTAGCCCATTTTCAATTGAAAAATATTATATCAAAAGATTACAAAATGCCTCATATAGGATTAGAACTAGAACCTGGGTCTGGTATATGGAAAGCAAGGGAGCCAGCCAACTCCTCCACATGCGTTTTGTTGAACATCATACAGATTATTAAATTAATATATATTTTTCGGTTTAAACCGAACCAAAAATTTTTAAAACCTAACATTTTTTCAGGTTCAGTTCGGTTTTCGGTTTCTTTTATGAAAAAACTGAAACGGTTCGGTTTTTACTGTTTGATTGGATTCGTTTTTCGGTTTTTCGATTTTAAATTTCACCCCTACTCACTATAGATGAGTTATGTTCATTTAGTTTATCTTTTATCTATATCTGCGATATATCCTTCAAGTGGAACCCTCATAATTATAGGCAGATTAAATTTACCGTTTGGCCCCTGTAATTACCGTTTTATCCTTGTGTTCTCACTGATTCTTCAATGAACATTATCTTTAGTCGAACTAGAGATAATATACTTCTGTGATCAATAGAAGTCGTGGTGCCACTTGTTCATGTCTTGAATCAGTACATCAAGGGAGTTTCCTAAAGTTCCTAAAATGTTTAAGTATAGCACTGATAATGTTAATTTATAGGAAAGTTATGAATTCCATCTCACGTAAATGTGTTCCCAGCTACTTATCTAGTTATGTTCCCAAAACAGGAGTGGATTGAGTGTTCATATCAGATCACTCTCAACCATGTGAATCAAAGAACATAACTCCATAAATAGGAGTCCACATTTCACTCAGGATTGAGATTTATCTCGGTTGATAAACTTAGTTTGATATTCGATCATTTCTCGTAAACGGTACTAATGAGAAATTTGATCAAACATCGTGGTCCTGCCTTATACAATCAACATTGCATATGATATTTCCATTTCATGTCATCTACATGAATGATCAAGATTAGATCATTTGTCTATAAACAAAATGTGAAGCCATCATCAGTGTTACTAGGATAAGGTTCACAAACGTTATCCATTTACTATAGACACTTTTGAGTTACTCATCTCGACTTTAATCCTCTCGTATGACTCACATACTTAGTCGTAATTTCATAAGAGCAACTTAGGGTTTTACTATTTGAATGTTTGATATTAATATATTTACATACATTCCTAATATCATTCATTGAATCAATCTAGATAATATAAAAAACTTATATTTATTTATTTAATTAATTCGAAATAAATTATCTTTATTAAATAATTACAAGTTCTAGAACATCATTCTTAACACTATAAACCTCTTAAACTAACCATAATATTTGTTTTAAATTAGGCATTTTTATGATTTTTTTTAATTAATCAATAATAAATTGGACAAACTACACATGTTTTTGTTTAAATATGTTCATTTCTAGATTTTATTGGTTTTAGTTTTGCAATGTTTAACCATGTTATTGGTTTAACAAAAACCTATTTAACTTATCATCATTTTTCATAATAAATTTTGTAGCTTGAATAAGCATCAATGATAATTTGTTAAACTAACAATGTTTTGTTTATAAATGTTCATTTATAGATTTTGTTGGCTTAAATTTGACGATATTTAAATATATTATTGGTTTAACAAATATAAATCTTCTAAACTAATCAAATTTTGTAGCTTGAAGAAGCATCAATGACATTTTTATACCACTTGAAGAAGACAGAAGTTTGAAGGTATGTATCCCTATCTGTCATGGTTATAATTTTAACCACATTCTCACTTGAGGTTTTAATTTTTTTAATCTCTTTTTTATTTAATAATTTTATGTTTGTAAGTGGAGATACAGGGATAGCTACTCCTTGAAGAGTAGTCTAAGTCTTTTCCAATATAAAATACAGTGATATGTAGATACAGGGATAGCTACTCCTTGAAGAGTAGTCTAAGTCTTTTCGCGTACATGTGTGAGTGTGAGCAAAGCAATACGTTAATATTAATTTATTTCAGAATTTGTAGTTTTTGGGAATTTTTCGCGTACTCTAGTTTTCCACCTAATGAAGAGTAGAGAATGATGACATCAATTAGGGATGGCAACGGGGCGGGGTGAGGTCGGGGATGCCATTTCCATCCTCTAATCCGCGGGGATTTTAAATCCTCATACCCTACCCTATCCCCTAATCAAAGAATAGGGGCATGTTCGGGGATTCCATCAGGTTCCCTGAAGGGAAAATTCCATTTTTTATATTTTAATTCTTATTTAAAAAGAAATATAAAAATGAATATATATTTAAAATATACATTTTAAGATTAAAAAAAATACAATATTAAACATTTTATAATTTATAAGTTAATATAACCATATTTTATATATTTTTTTTCTAATAAATAAAGATAAAAGTAAACAAAATACATAAGATGTTATTAAAATATCGGGTTCGGGGGTGAGCGGGGAATGTGTTCCCATCCCCTAACCCTATAACAAATTTGGGAAAATTTTCCCACCAAATCCTAACCCTATAAAGCAGGGATTCCCCGCCCCTAACCCGCGGGGAATTTTGTCATCCCTAACATCAATACTATTATATATAAATGTTAGATATTTTTCCCACAAAATTAAAAATTATGATGTGATCATTTTATCTTTAAATTTGTCACGTCTGGAGGCAAGTTGAGAGGGGAAAAAAAAATTATCATTAAAATTTTTTGAAAAAAAATTGTCACACATTAAGACGTAAACTAGTGGACCGATCATTTAAATTCCTAATTCTAGAAATCCATTTGTTCATAAAATAAGATTCAGTTATTAATTTTAAAATATATAATAAGTTAATCAATTCAAATAATTTTTTATCTTTCTTCCATTACATCACATAAACACAACTTAGCTACACAAATTACTAGTTAAATGATTCCATACAATAATTAGACCACACATTAGATGAGTTTAGTACTATTAACATGAATAAATTGCCATTTTGAACTGATTTAGTCATTTAAGCACATAAATTAAGCCTATTGAAGGGAGATTTGAAAAAAAACAATTACCTCGTTTTTTTTTTAAAGGTTACAATATTGCAGAAAATTATCCCCCCCTACTTAGTTTTAGAATCGTTTGGGAAGTACAAGTAAGGTATACAATCAGCTATATAATCCCTGCAGCAAATGAGTGGCCTCGCCATGGAAGACTGCACGTTAGATGCATCATACAACAGCAACTGCCATGAAAGAATAACGAAATCCCATCTAACTTGACATCATCACGTGATCAATTGATTGAAGAGCTTGGTTAGCAAAGAACCGAACATCTACGTCTGGATCCTCGCTGAGTTCAACAAGGCACGGACGGATTGTCTTTTCCACCACCTACATCACAATTGGTATCCAAATATTAAATGAACCATTGATAACCAACAGGAAATGGAATTACCATATCCAATAATGAAATGAATATTCAGTACGGCAGGAAAAGGGTCATCATGACTACTTACAGGCTGGTCGACTATGGGAATAAGAGACTGCAGCACCTTCGCCACATTAAACTTGTTATTAGGAACCCTGTAAAAACTAAAATTAGCAAGCAACAAAGAGCTGAACAGCTGACATGTAGAACAGTCCATTTGAGAATTGCAAAATGTCAACTGCATTGAATGTCACATCCATGATTGATCTTAAAAAAGGTGGTCTCTCCCTTCCCACATGATCCAAAAAAAAAAAATTACAAAAAGAAATTATAACTACTTCAGTTCCATCAAAAAAGTTTATGTCCCGTACCGGTCCTTGGAAGAACTGATAACCACTGGCAAAAGCTTTGAGCACGTGATTTCTGAACCCATAACTGGAGCAAGGAGGGAAACCGCACGAAGAACAGTCATACGATACAAGTAATGCGGGTTGTTAATCATCTCAAGAACCTGTTTCATATGACATCATTTCAGTTGGAGTACTACAAGGTGCAAATATGAAAAATGGGAGGGGGAGAAAGATAAAGGTAGGAATTTAGGGTGTTGAAAACAGGAGAAGTCTAAAGATTCAGCCAGAGGCCCAGAAGAAAATCTAACACTAAAGAAGAGTCAAGCTAGAAGCAGCCTAAAACATGATTGATCATTGAGTAACAAATAGCACAGCAGACTTCTTTCATCAAGAACTGAGTGAATTTATGAGAGCACAACATCACCGGTGCATGTTTAATTATTAAATAAATTTTTTACAGTTGAAAATGCAAAAAAACTTTTAAAAAAAAGGAGAAAAAAATACACAACCGAGTGTACAAAAGGGTATAAAATGACAAGCATCAAGTTTGACTCCTATGTAAGAAACTGATTCAACGGTGGTTACACAGGGAATCCGGCTTGAAAAGAACCGGAGTTCTAGGATTGATTTATAGAATCAAGTGTTTTTTCTTTGATAAAAAGAATCAAGTGGTTTTTTTTTTCCTTCAAGCCCCCCTCCTAAATGGTGTTCCTTGTCTAAAATATTTTCTAATTAATCTTCTTTTATGATGCAAACCCAGTGGAGAATTTTTTTAATAACCTAGCTCTGGTATGGTTGGATTACTTATCTTCCCTTTTTCTCTTGTACAGTTGTACTCTTGGACTGCTAATTTTGTTTCTTATCCAAAAACAAATGCAACGAATTTGTGGCAGTGTCGAACCCATCAAAGAAACATCAGAATGCAGGTCAATGTGATATATATAAATCTAGTAAATTATACAAAATATAATTTTTGACACTGTTATTACTATTAGCATGAACATCTGAGCAGTCTGCTAGTGATTGTTACTACTTTATGAAAACAAACCTGTGGAACAATGTGCTGCATTGCCCACTCAGGACCAAATTCTTCAGCAAGGCGCTTCAAATTGTTAGCAGCTGCATCACGGATTGAGTAAACCTGTAAGAAGCACCAATTAAAATTAAAATAAATAAATAAAAATAATAAGAACCTGCATATAGAATAATAAACCCGCTGGGCATTTTTAATTTTCTCAAATTGTCCTATTATCAGTTTTCCTTCCCCATGTTACTAAACGCATCTTGCTGGTACGACAGATTTAGGGTAATGTGTAGCATCAACACTTTATTGGGCTATTTAAATTGAAAGAAACAAATGCTTCCTAAATGACAGAGCTGAGAACCGAGAAATGGTTTGGGAGAACATTGTGTTGTTTATATTTTGTTGACCACAAAAATAGATCCGTATGATTTTGGTATACCTTTGACTTCCTAGGTGTAGGCGGCCAGACTTTTAATAGCATTTTTTCGTTGTAAAAAGAGAATTTTAATTTATGTCCAATATATTTTTAACTAAATTATTTAGTGTTTTAAAAAAAATGTTAAAAGCTGCATCACGGATTGAGCAAACCTGCAAGAAGCCCCCATAGGAATGAAAAAAAAAGAGAGAGAAAAACAGCCATCCTAACCTCATCTGGAAGGGTAAAAAATCCTAAGGTGGTGAGATTTTTCTGTATTCCCCAGCTTGTAAGAGAATATAACCCTTCGGATAAGCATAAAAACGAAGAGCCCACAGTCGGCCAACCTTAAAATTGACTCCCCATGCGTTCTTAAATCATAATAATTGACAATCAAGCTTGGAAAACAGTCAAACACAAACCTTATCGTGTAACCACTGCATGCAAAGGGCACCAAGCTTGTCATCAAAAAACCCTACACCCAGCTGACTTGCCAGTAAAGGAATATATTCTATAATTGCTAACCGAACCCTCCAATGTCTATCCTCTGCAAGTTCAACTATGGCAGGAAGTAAAGATTGGGACAAGAGATCGATTCCAATAACCTGCAAGACAGGCTTATTGTGAGATGGTGATAAAAAGGTTTTAGTCAAGGTATACATGTAAAGTAAAAAACAGCAACTATAGCCATAATGTTAGTCAATGACCACTCCATTTCAGTTCTAAGGTTGATAAAAACAAACCTGATTTACTTGATCAAGCTTGCTAATGATATTGAGGCGCACATCAGGAAACTCATCCTTAAGCAAAGAAAGAAAAATAGGAAGCAGCTGTTCAATAGTAGCATCCTGCACAAACCATCTGAATTAGTTTCCGATGTCAAATACAACAACAATAAAATTATAAAACATTTAAGATTGGTTGAGGCCTTGAACTTCAATTCAAATGGAGGCAACAAAAATAAGACAGACCACATGTATCCACTTTCAAGTCATAGTGATTATGAACTAAAATAACGAGGTAATGGAAAACTTTTGGATGTAAAATATTGAGACTTCAATCCGATGTTACCAGATATACAAATCAATTTACGAAGGCCCACAGAGGAACATAGCAGAGAGAGATATAGTTTTAAAAAAATCATAAAAGGTGCCTATGATGCACTAGAATAGTGGCAAAAAGCCACTTATTGTAAGTGTGAGGGTGGCTTTCAAGTTCCCCTCCCCCTTGGTAAGTTTTGGGAGATAAAACCATAAAAAGGAAAATCCAAGAAACACATGTCGAAAGAGATAGAAGTACTTAAAACAATAAGAATTAAAAAAATCTTGAGTACAACAATTTATAGAACAGTCACGGTTTTCTAAAGTTTTCAATAAGCTCAGCTTGAGCTCCTAGAGTCAAATTTGTAAAAAAAAAAAAAAGAAAGAAAACTAGGTCTAGGTTCTGGGCAGGATATAAAATCAATCTTCCCAATTAATTCACAAATAAGCCTTCAAATACAAAACAATCTAATTATTTCTCACTACATTTGCAAGAACGAGTAATAATATTTACTACTTAGTAATTATCATTCTGTTGCTGGACAGTTGAGCAAACCACTATAAAAAATTGCATACCTTTCCCAACACAGGAGCCATTCCCATAATAACTGAAGCCAAAGCAGAACGGACATGTTGAGAAGAATCTGAGGACAATTCCTGCAATGTCATAACTTAGCAGTTAGCACTCAGTGAAATAAGAGACTTAAATGTAGTGGTAACATGTGATAACACATAAGTGAAAAGAAAATTCGAACGTTTTAAAATAGCATTTGCACCTTCACACAAGGAAGAATATGCTGGATTGCCAGCTCTGGATTTAAAATACGGCAAAACTTGGTGACTTTACCAGCAGCTGCTATACGAACTTCAGCTTCATTATCTCGAAGCAAGCGCACATATGCAGGTACCAAGTCCGTCCTTTACCACCCAACAACAATCAGTCAAACATAAATGAAATAAAAAAATCAATGTATATTGTAATTTGCACAATGATCAGAGCAATTTTTAATATGTTTTTCATGTAATAGTTTCAAGTATAAATTATTCGTGTATGGGTTTTAATAACACAAATCATCCAGAAAATATGATCGAGTGCATGATAGCATAAAACCTATATCTTAACATAAAACTACATGTTAACCAACTCCAACAGGTTTGAGATATTAAATATTACCTAGTAGGTTCAGGTCCTACAGCTTCACACAACTCATATAACTGGTTAGCAACCATATAGCGCACACGCCAGGACTTATCCTGTATTAAAGGATAAGCAGTAAGAGAATAAGACAGAAATTAGAGCTGGGATAGATTGAGAGTTTAGTTATAAAGTAAGAACCAATTACCTTTAGTTTTATCCAAAAGAAGTACTCACATAAAGACGTAATCAAACAAAATTAAGACAAACAGATTATAGTTTATGCTTTTGGATCTTTTTGTGATTTAACACAAGAATCAAAGAATATGAGAGTACAACGGAAACATAATACAATACATGTTCATCACATAGACATGGAAACTACTGGATCAAAAGATGTAAATGCATGGTAATGTTTGACATGGTCAAGCAATGAATATATTCCTCAACAACATATATTTTTAATTCTCTTCATCTTTCATCAACACCAACCTTCAAACTCATGACCTAGCTGATGGATAGTCATCCATGTAGCCAGCGAGCAACGAAAGATGTTGGTTCAACAACATATATCATCTCCAACAAAAATTTGACAAAGCATACATTACAAAATGAAGAATCCTGCACAACTATACCTGAGAGAAGTTAACAATAACTGGAAGAATATGTAATACACAATCTTGGGGTTCCAACAACTTGCCCAAAGCAGCACAACCCTCAACAGCTAGTAATCGTACAGAGTCCTGATCTGCGAAAGACTTGTTGTAAGAAAACAAAATCTAATAAGCCTTATACAGAGCGAGAGGGACAAGACATTACCATCTTGTGTAAGATCCTCAAATATTGTCATGATCTCAGTCTTCAAATGAGCAGGTTCAATTGTTGCAGCAAATTTTCCTAGACTTGTTGCAGCAGACCTCCTAACCATAGGCATGTCATCTTGGCACAATTGGCCATATATTGACCGTAACTCAGTCTTAAACATCTCTGGAGCACTGGGGTATGCAATATGAAACAACCCACATGCAGAAACTCTAGCTGTAAACCATTCACCAGCTGCCAATCTCTGAAAATAAGAAATAACAGAAAATATTGGATTTTAATCTATCAAGAGGAAAAAATACATCGAAAATTAACTTAAACTCAACAGACAGGCATAGATCATGTGGGTTAATTAAAATGTGCATAGATTGAAGATCTAATCTAAAGAAGAAAAACAAGAACTTATGAGTATCTAATCTAAGAACACTATTCTTGCTTAAAGTAACAAGAAATTCAGGCGCATGTGCAAGGTTTAAATAATATATTCAACATAGCATAAAAGATCTTAATGATTGAAACTTTAACTCAATGTTGCTGTCTATACTGAGTATCAGATAAAGTAACAGAATGCTACACTAAAGTGAAAATGGATTTGGAAAAATGAAATCCGCAGGAAAAAAAAACTAAACCTTGACAAGAGGAATAAACCAATCAACCAAATCACTCTCTCTCATCTGAGATCCAATTCTGCACAGTGATTCTACAGCTTTATCCCTCACACATGTTTCCTCAACAGTGCAAAGGGTTTCGAGAGGTGGGAGCAAAACATGTGCATGCTCAACTCCACCGACATATGGGATAAACACTCCCAACTCCTCAGCCATAGCAAGAAGCACCTCGTCATCGTCATCGTTGTTTTCACTCAGAAATGGGATCAATTCTTTGCGGGTTCTCTCCTCTCCAAGTGCACGTGCAATTGTAGAAAGCCTCCGAATTGAGTTCAACCGCAGTTGGATGTCGTCATTTTTCAGTTCGTCAATAAGAACGGCTATGGGATAAAGTGGCTCATCCACCATAGACATCTTCTTCACCGTTTTCCTGTAACAACTAATCCATAATAGAAAACATAATTAGTCCTCAGCTTGAAAAAGCAACTTTCATATTCCACCCACATGGGGTGATGGGAAAACAATAACAAAGATATCAAATAACTTTTATTACTATAAACCACACATTGCACAAGAACAAAGAGAAACCACTTAACTAAACATTGAATTCTTCTCCGTTTATTCAAAATCCAAGAGTTCCGACAAATCAGATCGGCAATCAAAGATCTGCGGATTTGAAGGTCTGAACCCTAAGTCTCGTTTGGGTGATTAAAATGCGAGAATTCAAAACCCTAATTACAAAGGGGTTGGCTAATTTTTAATTCATATTTTTTTTCCCATTTCTAAAAACAGAATTCAATCTCAATATTTCCTCCATGGACAAGAAAGCAAAGAAGTGAAATACAGATTTAACAAATAAATTACACGAACTGCCGATCAAAGAATTGATAAAACGGTAGAAAAATGAGGGAAAATGAAAGCGGACTCACTTGGATCAATACCGTTGGCGGGGTGAATTTCAAGAACCTGTCGTGAAAGAGATAGAGCGAGGGGCTACGATAAGAAGAGAACGAGAAGAATCGAGTCTTTTGTTACCGAACTCCAATTGGTTCTGCTATCTACGATATACAAACGTTAATCTCCCTTTTTTTTAGTTCGGGTAAGAAATTATTATATAATTTTAATCGAAAATGATTTCAAATTTATAATTTTTTTTTAGATTAATATCACTAATATCTTGATTAATTCACCCAATTTCGATATTATCAGTTGTTGAGATTATATTTCATTTTTACTCAATTAACACCAATTCCGGCGGCGCAACCCTAGATCCTAATTATACGATTTACAGTTTTACCCTTTTTTATACGTTTATTCTTTTTTTTTTTAAATTTCCGTGCTCATTTTTGGCATTCCATAATTATGGGGATTTTAATTCAATTACCTGATTTGTTTCTTTTATTATCTTTTTAAATTAAATTTGATTTGGCAGTTACCAAATCTTAATTATATTGTTTCATTTTTTGAATCCTTTCTTTTCTTACTTCTCCGTGTTCTTCATTTCTTTTCTGCATTCTTCGATTTCATTCCTTTTTTTTTGTCATAGAATTTTTTTCATTTCCATTCTTTTCCGATATAAGTTCCAGATCTATTGATCTGTTATACAATGGTTTATGGGATGATTCTCATGAATATGAGAAATTCGAGTTGAAGACAATGGTTATCTGGTCATGATTCAAATTCTCGACCACCAAACTTATGATTCTTTACTGAGTTGGTTTTCCGGTCATGATTAAAATTCATTGCGAGATCTGGGAGTTTAAGAACAATTCAGATCCTCGTTTTTCCTTCTTCGATTTTGTCAATTTTGAAACGAAATCGATCGACGAAGGTGATCGTTGTTGTGGCTCATGTTGTTGTTCAATCGAGGAAGAAAGCAGCAACAAAGTTACTTTTAAGTAAATGTTTATTTTTGTTCAACATTTATTTTTATTTTCTAATTACATATCTATAGAAACTTTGATCTCTTTTTCATCTTCAATTTTGTGCCTTCGCTCTATCTTTTGAATGAATTGTTTTTCTCTTTCGTTTTTACTTTTTATCTCTGTATTTGTAGGAGGACGAACAGGAAGGACATTCGAATTTTCCTAAATAAAGGTTTACTAAAAGTAAACTATTTATAAAAAAAAATTTACCTTTCAATTCTCGGTGAACTCGCTTTCTATGTATTTTTGTGACGACCTGACTTATTTATATAAGCCTAGGATGCGAGAACGTAGCGGAAGCGTAAAGTTTAACCTTTAAAACGTATAAGTTATTAAAAGTAGTCAAAAATTCGGCATGATGTGTACGTAAATTCTTTAACCCAAAATAATACATCAACCTGTTTATTTATAATAACAACGGCTCGTCGACCGGTTCAGAAAATCCCAAGGTTCAAAGTATAAACAAAATATAGGTGCACATTTTCAAAGTTAAAACAAACATATATACATAAGTTTCAAACATAGGCCATAAACCTAAGTTTATCTATCAACCACATTTCCGAAAATGATCCTCGGCTCGCATGTCTAAAAGCCATTCCAAAAGCTACAACTCGGATCATCAACGTGCACCACCTGCCGCTCCACGCCCATGACCCCGAGCATTACCTGAAAGGTGATTTAGAGCACCTTTGGGCATGACACTTAGTGAAAACAAAAGAATATGAACGGTGATGCGGTATGAACATAATGAAAGGATGATATAAAATAAGAACATGCTTTAAGTACAAGAATGGTATATCAATGGCAATATATATAAGTATTATCAAAATCTCAAGTCTTCGATCACTAACCCTCGTCGATCACTTTCTCAACTTACAATTCACATTTACCGTTCTTTTCAATTTCATAAAACACATCATCTTAAACCCGACGTCTTACTACGCCCCAATCACAAGATCAATTCACAAACCCAGCGTCTCACTACGCCCCAATTCACATGATCAAACCACAATCCCGGTGTTTCAACGCACATCCCGGAAGCTATCTCGGTAGTTACTTATATAACTCTCGAAGACATAATCAAAAGGAGTTAACAAAGTATGATTGCATATGTTTATTCAAAAGCTTAAACATGTATGCTCAATCAAAACTAACAACATAACAAGTATATGGTCAAGTCTCGTTCACTTTGATCAATTCAATGCCAACTTACCATTTCACATCTTCTATTTCATATTCACAACCTTTCATTTCACATTCACGATTCCCGTTTTATATTACTCGCGTCTTACCACGCATTTCTCAACTAACTCAACAATCACCCGAGCCGTAGCTCTTTTACTCTTCCAGGCTATCATAATAGCCACTCTAGCATCCGGGTCTCCAACCTCACAGCACCTCGGAGCTACATACAACCCGCCACGGTAATCTCATGTAACATCCAACAACCACACACCATTACATAGATTACTACCCCATGGCCATTTAACAAACACATAAAATGCATGAATGTAATGTTATGTAATGGATTGGATTTAGCATACTCTCTCTTTATACATCATGCTATAACAAAGTATTAGTTTACCGAACACAAGTGGAACAACATACCAAGTTTAAATACAATACGAACATTACTCACACGATGCACAATATTTATGAAAACACATGATTCATATTCACTCTTTTTCCTCTTTCAATACATTGATCTCTAACCACTTAACATAAATGGGAAATTACAGCAAATATGCATAAACATGTTCCCAAATCAGAATATAACTCATTTATAAGCTTAAACTCAAATATGAAGCAAGTAGGCATGCTTATATGATCAACTACTCAAAACAAAACCGGTTTTGAGTTAAAAATTATTCGGCCCCTTTTTAGCCATTGTCGAGGTTAATATCAACAACCACATTCCTCTTGGGTTCACAACTTTATCAACCACACTACCAAAAAATTCCACTTTTAACCACAATCACAATTTAAGACAACTCGGATAACGCTTGAAACTACACGCCGATCACCCTTCTGATTCTTTGTGTTCTCACCTTTTCGATTTATTCTCGGAGCTCGTTCTTGACTCTTGTCCTACATGAAACATCCCACACACACTTTAGATGTAATTTATTACATATAAATCAGGTCATGATAAGAACAACACACCTCAAACCCGGTTAGTAGCAAAATGCTCAAAACTAATCAAATTAATTACTATTTTTGGCCAAAACGGAAACTAACCCAAGAATCATCTAGTTGGACTTTCCATAAGTTTTTCATGTATAAAATATACATATTAACACCCAGTATTTCCAGAATTGATAACTTTGCACAATTACTCAAGAAAAACCCAAAACTAGCTAAGTGTAAAAACTAACTTTTTAGGCCAATTTTGATAACCTTTCAAAAATCATTCTCTTACCTTTCCAAGTTGTTTTTCATGTGGAATATATATAAAATGATCTTTTATTATTTTTAATATATATGTTAAATATTTTACTTATGAAAGTTATAAATTTGATATGAAATTCGATAATTTAAACACATTTATTTTATAATGAAATGATATTTTAAAATTTAAATTTGATAAAAAAAAAATATTTTTAAAACTTTTTACAAAGTAAAGTTTTGTATGAACTTAAATAGATATCGATACATTATTTCAAAAAGTAAAAGAGTAAAATGTAAATGAGACCCCTGTGGTTTGTTTCAAATGGATAAACACCCCCTGTGGTTTGAAAATGGCAAATCGCACCCCTGTGGTTCAAAAAAATTTCAATCAGACCCCTCCCCTTCAATGCCAATAATTTTCTTTTAGCCATAACTTTTTCGTTTGAACTCCGATTTGGATGATTCAAGATGTTTTGGAATCCTCATTTCAGGATCTACATATTAGTCACTTTAAAACTTTGAAATGGTTAATAAATAAAAGATTTTATTAACATCAAAGTACTAAGTATGATTGACACTGTTAACTCTTTTGATTATTGATGGCTTAGAAGTTTTTAAGTGACCGTAGCTTAGATACTGAAATGAGAATTCCAAAATATCTTGAATCATCTAAATCAGAGTTCAAACGAAGAAGTTATGATTAAAAGAAAATTAATGACATTGAAAGAAAGGGGCTGATTTGAATTCCCAAAACATACCTGAGGAGTATGAATAATGAAATAATATTCTATAAATTATATTTTAGAAAGAAACATCATAATATGGAATTAATAATTAAAACAACTAAATTAAATTGGGAAAGTATATAAACATTTATAAACATTAATAACTTAGATAATAATATTAGTTGATAAAAAAGGAAAGACGATATTCAATATACTAAATATATTTTCAAAATAATATTCATTTTATTATTTTTAAATTAATATTTAGTATATAGTTTAGAATATATAGTTCAAAAGAAAGTAATATTCATTTCATTATTTTTAAATTAATATTTAGTATATAGTTTAGAAGATATAATTCAAAATAATAGCAAACTTCGATAGAAACAGTAAACTAGTTTATTAAAAGAATATTTTAAACTCATTGTATTAAATAAGAGAATGTAATAATAAGAATATAATAATTAATTGTTAGTGGTAATTAATTATTGTGTGGTATATTTCATAATTAAAAAGGGGTATAATGATCCTAAAATGTTTCTAAAACATCGCCACCTTTATATAGTAGAGATTTATTAATTAGGGAAATTGCCTAGAATGACACTATTATTAGGGTTAATGTCTTAAATAGCTTAAGTTTTCCTAAATTCCTCAAATAACATTTTTTAAAAATCCCCAAATCTCTCAATTCCTTTAATGGCGTTAATGGTGCTTCGTTAATGGCGTTCTATTCCTCTCTCTCAGCTCCTTTTCATCTCTCTCATTTTCTCCCAACTACGTTAATTGTGTTCTCGTCCTCTTAATTTCTCATCTGCTTTTCATCTATCTTCCATATCTCTCAGCTACGTTAATTGGTATTTTTTCCTGAAATCTCCCAGCTGCTATTCGTTTATCTTCTTCATCTCTATCAACTGCGTTAATGTCGTTTTCATTTATGTTTTCTTTTCGTTTTGATTTTTATTTATCTCTCCATCTCTATCATCTGTTTGTTTTGATTATCTTGATTTGATCTTAGTATTGCCATTTGTTCTGATTTTATCTCCCCCACTCGTTTTTCTTTCATTTGTTTTTCTTTCGTTCTGTTTTTTTTATTTTGATTTTCATCATTCAATTTGCGTTAATTTCATCATCCAGCTGCTATTGGTTCATATTTTTCACCTCTATCAGCTGCATTAATGGCGTTTTCCTTTATGTTTGATTTTTGTTATCTTGCCATTGTTGCTACGTACCTGCGACGCGGAGAAGAAAAAGAGTCGCCACTAATCATTGGTTTTTTGGGATAGGTGTGATTAGTCACCAAGTCATTTTATTAAGGATAGTCTACTAACTTTTGAAATGGGTTCGGAAGTTTATTCACACATAGGGAAGGTACTAGCACCCTATTATGTTCGTTTTGAAAACGATTACTGTTATTTATCTTTAATGTTTTATGTTGAAGCCTTTGGTTTTTGAACACACAATATGTTTTTAAATTTTATTTTTAAATGTCTCATTACTTATTGATTAATACCTTAAACGTTAGAAGGCTTAATCAAATCAATATGAGTGGCGTAAAAAGCCATTGGGAAATCTTTTTATTTTAGTTCAATTTCGGCATCCCTTAATTAAACTCTTATTCCTCAAGAAATAATAGGAAATCAGCATCCTGAAAATTCCTAAAAATCCATCGTCGGTAATTTTTGAAAATCATCTTTAGAACATTTTAAATCTGAGAATTGTTTTGTGTTTTATGGAGAATTTTACAAATATGTTTTTAGAAAATATTTTTATCAATATTGGAAATGGAATTCTTACTAAGGCTAGAGGTTTTTTTAAATTTTAAATTTTTATTATTGAGGAAGAGTTATTTAGTCAATTTGAAGTTTATTAATATTTTTAAATTTTATTGGTTTTTAAATAAGGATATATTTATTGTTTTAAGATAGGAATATTTACTTTGATTTTTTTTAGATTGAAAAATTAGCATCCTAAAATTTTCAATATCCATTTAATTCCTCCTTAATAAAACATTTTTCTATGGGAAAATTAGCATCCTAAAATTTCCCAACTCCTTATTTTAAAAGTTTTAAACGAAATTTTAGTATAATATTTAGAGGATTGACTTAAGTTATGGTGTTGGTTTAATATGAGAAACCTCAAAAAATGTAAATGTGACATAATAATTAAATTGAAATTGAACGTAGTAAAAATCAAACTAAGGAAATCAATTAAATTAAGGCTTAAACTAATTAATACAAAATAATATATCATATCATAAAAATGTAAAAATAAAAAAAGGAAAATTGATTTATAGAAAAAAAAAACATATGGCATACTAATATATATTATATTATTAAAATAAATATTGTTGATATATAACAAAAATAATTATTAAAAGTAAAATAAAACTTAAAACAAAAAAAACTGTCATTCTCAAGGTTTGAAGCCGAGCTCTCAAGAAGTAAAATAGCACTGTTCACCACTGGGCCATGTTTGATCATATTCATTATTTCATAGATGTTATTTTTATTATAGTTGAGAACAACGAGTCTACATAAAACATATAAAATCAGACGCTGGTGGGATTCGAACCGTGGCACTGAAGGGATGAAAAATGGGACGGAAACCACTGGGCTACACATTATTTATATTAAAAAATATTGTAAATTAAATATATAAATAATACCTGATGCTGAGACAGAATGATCTTAAAACGTACTGTAGTGTTCTTCTTCCTCCTTTTTCCAGAAAAAAAAAAACAGAGCCTTCACAATAGTGGTAATACCAGCAATTTCATGTCATTTTCTTCGATTTAGACACGTACACAAAGAGAACAACGGGAATGGGTAAACCCTCAATGATTTTTTATGTGAAAAATATGTGATTTTGTTTTGAAAATGGAGCTAAAAAAACAGGGGAGTTCCATTTTTTTTACAGAGAAATTGCTTTTGAAATAAGAAAATGGAGATGGTTTTAAACTTTTCTTGCCATTGATGACTATGGACTCTCTTTTTTCTTTTCACCTCTTCCTCTTCTCCTCTTTCTCCTCTTGAAGAACAAGCATATTTATAGATGGAAAAAAAAACATGGAAGTATGGGAGGGACATTCAAAGTCCATTGAAGCAGAAGATTTTGAGGGATTATAAGATCTTCTTTTTTCAAATTTGTAAGCTGAAAATGAGGGAACGGGCAAAGAAGAAGATGAAGGAAAAGGATGTCCATGGCAGGGAGAAGATCTTGAAGATTTGTTCTTCCTTTTTTTTTTCTTTTTTTTTTTTATTTATTTTTTTTAAAAACCAAATCTTTATCATCATTTTTTAATAACTTTAAGAAAATATTATATGTGACTTCAAAACTTCCATTTCATTATTTTAAAAATACAAAAAGAAAAAAACTAAATAATTAAATTTACAATATTACAATCATACTAAATTTAGTCTTAAAAAAAAACTAATTTAGAAGAAAACTCCAAAATTAAAATAAAACAAATTTGTTTTTTAATTTTTTTTTAAACATTCAAAACTTTTTTATTCTAAATAATATCGGACGAAAATCGGTGTCTACAGCCATCTCTATCAGTTGTTGTTTTGATTGTCTTGATTTGATCTTAGTATTGCAATTTGATCTGAGTTTATCTCTCTCACTCGTATTGCTTCAGGTTTTCTTTCGTGCTTAAGTTTATCTTCCTCACTCGTATTGCTTCAATGTTTTTTGCTTGTTCTTTTTTTATTTTTATCATCCATTTTTCTGCTTTTTGTTTTGTTTTTAACTAGAAAACTTAGAAGTAATGTTTTTTGTTGACTCTGGAAACAACCATGTTTTTTGTTTCTTTAAGTTTGCTTTGTTGTATTTGTTTATAATTTATCATCTTATATTCACTAAGTTATTGATTTATCATTTTTAGCATTGAAGTATGGTTTGTTTGTGCTGTTTTTTTGTTTTCTTTTTCTTTTTTCTTTTGTTCTGTTGTCTTTTTGCCTCTGTTGAATTAATTGATAAATTATACCCTAATAATCACTAAGTTATTGATTTTTTTAATTTCAGTAAAGCATGGTTCATCTTGGTGTTGTTGTTTATCACCATGGAATGTGGGATGATCACAAAAATTATGTAGGATTTAAGATGGATGCTCTTACGGCTGACGATTCATTTGACTTTCTTAGTTTCCATGAATGCCTTATTGGTCATCTTCATTTGTCTAGTACTTTTGGTCAAATTAACTTGTTTGCCAATCTAGAAACTTCTAGCGGTTTGTGCAAACTTGTTCTTTTGTTAGACGACAAAGATGTGACATGGTTTTTTGCAATTCTTAAGAGTGGGACTTTTGATAGGTGTCCTATTATTGTTGACCAACCTATTCCTTTGACATCATCTGATCAAATTGAGGCACCCTTGAGTTCATTTTCATACCTTGCGATCCAATGCTGATCATATTGTTGTATCATGCATTCAACCTAATTGTTCTTGGTTTGTTCGTGCTTCAATGTATAAGAATTCTAGTATTTGGGTTGTTAGGAAAGTTGTGAAAACACATTCTTGTCCAGTAAATGTTACACACAATAGTCATAGACAAGCCTCTTCTTTCCTTGTTAGTGAATGTGTAAAACACAACTTAACTTTATATGGTAATGAAGCAATTACTCCAAAAATGATTGTCAAGTACATGCGTGATAAATTTGGAGTGTGGATTAGTTACAAGACTGATTGGCGTGGCAAGGAGTTAACAAAGGATGTTATAATGGGTTCTCCAGCTGACTCTTATGTATTTATCCCTTTGTTTTCAGCTGGTCTTTGTTGTAGCAATCCAGGTACATTAGTAATAATTTAGTGATTTGTAGGGTTTATTTTAGTGATTTTCATTTTTTTCCCTTGTTACATTTCGGTAACATTTTTTTCCATTTTATTATGTATTTCAGGTTCTGTAACAGCTCTTGTTCTTGATGAAAACCAAAGATTCAAATACTTCTTCTTTGCGGTTTGCGCCTCTATATGTGGTTGGAAGTATTGTCGGCTAGTTATTTCTATTGATGGAACCTTTTTAAATAATAAATTTGCTGGTACGCTTCTTACAGCTGCAACCTTGGATGGTAATAATCAGATATTTCCTCTTGCATTTGGCATTGTTAATTCTGAAAATGATGCCTCTTGGGAATGGTTCTTTTTTAACCTTAGGCTTTCATTTGGTTGTCGCGATGATTTGATTATTGTATCTGATAGAAACATTAGCATAGCGAATGGTATTTCTAGTGTTTTTCCTGAAGTGGATCATGGTATTTGCATGCATCATTTACTCGGCAATTTGAAGTTGCGTTTTAAATACTTTCATTTTGATTGTTACTACTACCTTTGTGCCAAGGCATATACATTGGATGATTTTGAGAAGTTTATGTCAAAGATAGATTCCACAGTTCCTGAGTTTCGTTCATATCTAGAGGAGGTTGGTTTTCATAGATGGGCTCAATCTTATTTTAAAAGAATGAGGTATTTCATGTTGACAAATAATTGTTCTGAGAGTTTAAATTCCCGATTGAAGAAATCTAAAGGATTGCCAGTTTTTAACATATGTGAGTCTATTCGACAATTGTTTCAAGAATGGTTTTATGATCGGAGGATTGCTTCACAATCTTTTACTTCTAGTCTGACTGTTTTTGTTGAATCATTTGTTAATGAAAAAAATTGAGCTTAGGCGTTCAATGATTGTAAGTTCTTGTTTTTTGTAATTTTTTTCAAATTTTTTGTTTAGGTTTATTGTATTAATTTTTGTTGAATTCATTGTAGGTCATTCCCTCCAACCCTGAAGAGTTTCAAGTATTTTATTCTTCTATACAATATATTGTTAATCTTTCAACATAGAGTTGTTCATGCACACTATGAGATGTTATGGCCATTCCATGTTCTCATGCATGTGCTGCTATTTCAAAGTGCTGCAAACATGTCCATAACTTTACTTCTTTATACTATAGTATATCATTTCTTGTATCTTCTTACATCGAGGTAGTCCACCCCATACCTTCATCATCATATTCATCTCTTGAAGTTCCAACCGACTATGTGTTACCACCTACTGTTTGGCATCCAGCTGGTCGTCCAAAGAAAAACCAAATTGCGTCATCTTCTGAGTTGAAGCATCATGTAAAGTGCGGTCGTTGTGGAAAGTATGGTCATAATATTAGGACTTCCAATGACCCTTTGCCTTGATGTAATTATCATTTTTTTTCCATTCATACTTGTTATTTTTGTTACTTCATTTCCATGTACTCTTTTTACAGATATTATATTCAATATAATCAAAAACCTTTGCTGGATTGTGTCATCTTACTTTTTTGTTTACAACTTTATTTTTCCCTGTTTGCATTCCATAAGATATTGAATTATAGGTTATATTTTAGTGATTAATTCTATTTTTACAAATTTTTAAATCAGTCAGTGGGTGTAAACCCTTCATTCATTTAGTCTTTTTTTTTACTGAAACTAATGGGATAATATAGTGAATTATAGGGTATAATTTAGTGATTTTCATAAAATGAAGAAAATTTAGGATGAATCATCAGTATGTCATGAAATATTTTGGAGGAAACTACTTCTCTATCAATTTTTAGGGAAATTGCTGAATATACATCGTAGTTAGTTGAGATTATTGTGTTTAAACTCATTTTTTGCAAGTTTTTAAATCAGTTAGTAAACTCTCTTTTTTTTACTGAAACTAATGGGATAATATAGTGAATTATAGGGTATAATTTAGTGATTTTCAGAAAATGAAGAAAAATTAGGATGAATCATCAGTATGTCATGAAATATTTTAGAGGAAACCACTTCTCTATCATTTTTTAGGGAAATTTATGAATATACATCGTAGTTAGTTGAGATTATTGTGTTCAAACTCATTTTTTGCAAGTTTTTAAATCATTTAGTAAGCTTTCTTTTTTTTTTACTGAAACTAATGGTATAATATAGTGAATTATAGGGTATAATTTAGTGATTTTCATAAAATGAAGAAAATTTAGGATGAATCATCAGTATTCTGATTTCTCTGTCTTCTCATTCAAACAAATAAAATCTCATAAAAAAACACAGAGATTAACATTCTCAAAAGTTGATAAATTAAAAGCCAAATTCATCAAACAAATCATGAAACTAAACCATCCATTTAAAAAACCAGCATGAAAAACTTTTATAGTATCAACACTTAAAAAAGATTCAGTAAGAGACAAGGATGATTTCTCCCCCTTTAATCACATATCAAATCAAAATCAAAATCAAAATGCCCCCAAATTTCAGAATGTGTTAATGTTAAAACAATATTCAAAATTAGTTCAAATCATTTAAAGTGGACACATTTCATTGTGTATTATCTGGCGATTGACTGATGATCTTGAAGCTCGGTGGTGTCCAATCATCATTCTTGCTTTCTTCAAAGTTCTTCTTAGTGACATTTACATTTTCTTCTGATCCAAAGTTGGTAGTGTATGGTGAACCATATACCTTTGAAGGTTTGTGTGTTCTTTTTTCCTTTATCTCCTCAATTACTTCTGCTGCTTGTTATTTTTCATTCCCCTTCTTCAATTGTTCCATAACATCTTTTTTAGGCTGTTTTCCATCCTGTTTCACACTACAATTATATATATAAATATATAAATGTCAATAGACAAGATACATTTAAAAATAAATTATCACCTTTGTCAGCAGCTCATCCATTTTCAAACTTCCAGCTTCTTCATTTTTCTTATTTGTTCCTTCAAATTCTTGTCCCTGTATGCCTTCGATTTCTTGCTTGTATGTTTAATTCAACTACTTTAAAATTCAAGGAAACCAGAGACGAGATTTTATATGGAGACTGTTATATTTCTTACCTCAAACACATGGTCATAATCATCTCTTTCTCTCATGTCTTTTTCTCTATCTTTACTTGTCCTTCATTAGTATTTCCCTGTAATTCAATCATCATAATTATCAACAGTAATACGAAGCCTATAAATGAATGAAACAAATTCATTTTGATATGGTATCATAGATCCCAAAATATTTTTAACTCAAACCTTTCCAATTTTATTGAGCCACTCCAAATATTTTAAAACATAAGACTTAAACTTTTAAATTTTAAATTTAAATCACCAAAATCACTATCAACATCACTATTAACTTATACAGACTGCTTTTTGTAGTATTCCTTGAAAATATATTCAATTTGTGGTAGGTTACAGCAGACTTTTTCACATTCTAATTTTGGTTCTAAACATTCAGTCTTGTCAAGAAACAATTAGCATAGAGTATAGACAAACAACTAAACATTTAAATAATTGAACATTAAACAAAGCCTCTAAAACATATATTTTTACCTGATTTAGCTGATTGTAATTTTGTTCTTTTTCAAATTTTATTCCTTTCTCAATCCCAGATTCTTTTTCTCTTTGAACATCATTATCATTCATTGTATGATTTACCAAAAATTAAACATGGAAGAAAACATAATAAATTAGTGAATAGTAGGGGATAACTTAATGAATATTTTCAGCATAAACTAAAGTGATTCAACATTAGCACAATGAAGTCATACTAGAAATAATCAAGGAAAAACACAGTATTAAAAAGAAGAAGATTTAAAATAAATCATGAAATTATTTTAGTTTTTATTACCTCAATAACAATCCCCTCGTCATTTCTTTTTGCTGCAATATCATCTCTTTGTATCCACTTGTACCATCTGCATTCTTTGATTTATGAAAAAACATATTGAATTAATATTATTATATTCGTTTTTACTTCATTGAATTCTATACCAAAATGACGGTGTGTGCTTACGTTTTTGTTTCTTAATATACTTTCACTCATAAAATAGATTACTCACTACAAGAAATAACTCTACATACTTTTATTTATCATTTTTAAAAACTGTATACCTTATAAACTTCATCAAAGTTAGTTTCTCTCCTTTCTCTATGGATGTTATTATTCGCTCTCTCTTTTTTTTTAATGAATTCTGTAGATGAAAAAAAGATACTTTATATGTTGTTTATTTTCTTAGGAATGTATGATTAACTTAACAAGAGTAGAATTTTCACTTACTACATAATCAGCCAAAATGTTCTCACAATTGGTGATGAAGTCCTCATCAATCTCTTGACTGCTTAAAGGTCCAATATCTTTTCCTTTTCCCTTTTCATCTGTCTTTTTTCCTTCCTCAATTGATTTATAAATTTTTTCCAACAAGACAGTATGTTCTCTTTGGGTTTTTTTTCATTTCTCTCATCTCATATTTCACCTTCTTCATTTTCTTAAACATTTTTTTCAATCAGGAACTGATTCATTTCTCCTCTTTCTTTCTTGTTATCAAACATGTTATGAAATTCTTCTTCATTTCTATCCATCTGCCTTTTTGTACTTATTCTTTCAAAGAAGAGCATGTATTCTTCATACAATTCTTTGTCAGTTGGCTCAAGACTCCTCACTGGAACCTGCAAACAATGATTTTTTTTTTTTAAAATTGGCTTGTAAATAACAGAATAGAAAAGAACTATTTAAATTTAATTTTCTGTTTTTGAATACTTACTGATGGCTTGTTGAATATTTGTTGATCCATTGTCGTCTTCTCTAACTTTTTGGCAAGAATTTCCCAATTTAACATTCTTGGGAATTTGCTTCAAGAGCCTTAGCAAGCATGCTTTTTTCATTTGACAAGTCAGGGAACGTCTCAAATGCCCATATAAGGATGACATATGGAAATCCTTGGAGTTTAATGCCATCCCTACTAGGTTTATCTAAGGCGTGAAAGAACGAATCAATAGTTAGTTTGAAAGATGCTCTACCCCATGGATACCCGTCAAACTCATCCTCATTATCAACTAACTTCATATTTAACAAATCCACCTTGTTGTTTTCTTGTTTCGACAATATGAATTGTTCTAAGAGAAAAAGTTTTGCTATTCTTACATTTGTTTGCCCCCCTATTGCCCATGGCATTGAAAGAGGTTTCTACATCCCTCTTCAAAATCGTAGTTTTGCCATTGAAAATTGTCGATCAAATTTCAGTATTTTCTAGGTCGTTCTCATCTATAAGGGGGTACTCAAGACAAAGAAGGCCGATAATCAAGGCGAAGTACCTCATTCCAAATCTTGCTACCTTCCCCATAACATTGAACCACAACTCATCACTTGTAGTTCTTTCACATTGCTTTCTAATGAAATAAAGCAGGACTTGCTGGGGTATGTTATGAATTTCTAGGTCAAAGAATTGTCCAAATTGAGACATTTTTAGATTTTGTAGTTCTTCACTACTCATCTTGGCTTTAAAGTCATCAATGGTTTTAATCTTAAATGGCGAATTAATCTTATGATTAAGGTTCCATCTTTTTTGTTTCAACCAAGACATGAGGAACGTGCACCATACAAGATGTAAACAATTTAAAAAAACAGTCTATATATATATAGTTACACTATTCTTTTTTTTTTTTTTTAATTTTCAATCTAAAGAAACAATTTAACTACTCACCCTTGATGCAGACATTTTGATTCTTTTTGCTGGAGATGATACATACACCTAGGTTTTTAATATCAATTACAAATTAATCATTTCGAAAACTTAAAGGATAAGTTAAAAGTTTTTATAATATGGTAAATAATGTGAGTGTAGTTAAAATGTTATGTAGTAACAGTCATTTTATTCCATTTTACAGTTTCAATATAAATTATTCAATTTGTGTAATTCACTATTTTAGTGACTTATAGTTAATAACTCAATGAATAATAAACTAGATTTTCTCTAAATATTGTTTGTTCACTAACCTTTTGACCTGAGCCTTTTTCTTGCCTCCCTTTTCTTGTGGAGCTTTTTCTTTACTGTTCAAAACCTATTAAATATGGATTGAAAATTAAATGCAAAATGAAATAAATTAAAAACTATTGATAATACGGTAAATATTGTGAAAATCTATTCCATTATACAGTTTCAATCTAACTTATTCAATAATTTTGTAATTCACTAATTTAGTGACTTATGGTTAATAACTTAGTGAATAATAAACTAGATATCTCTAAATATTGATTGTTCACTAACCTTTTGGTAAATATTTTGAATTGTAAATAAAATGTTATGTAGTAACAGTCAATCTATTCCATTATATAGTTTCAATCTAACTTTTTCAATAACTTTGTAATTCACTAATTTAGTGACTTATGGTTAATAACTTAGTGAATAATAAACTAGATATCTCTAAATATTGATTGTTCACTTACCTTTTGCCCTGAGCCTTTTTCTTGGTCCCTCATCTCTTGTGGAGCTTTTTCTTTACTGTTCAAAACCTAATAAGCATGGATTGAAAATTAATGCAAAATGAAATAAGTTACTCTAAAAAATAAAAACATCGTTTTCTTGTTTTTATATCTTATATCCCTTGGAGTTATTCAATATTCTTAACAGAGAAGCTAAGCGTTGATGTTGTGAGACCACAAATTGGACATATTATCATATGATAAACATCAGTATTGTAAACCAAATTGGAATTCGAGATACATAGACAGATGATAACTCTATAAAATAGAGTTATTTGGTCCTATTTTAATGCCTATGTGATAATTAATTGATTGAACTTTGCTTATATTTTGTGCACTTTGAACTCATTTAGAATCATTCTTTATTAAAGCTTATTTTGGGAAAATTCGGGTTTTTAGCACTTTAAAGCATATTTAGAATTGTTCTTGGCTCTTGGTATTTAATTTTGTCAATTTGAATGAAAGAAAGTCCTAAAAGAATTGCAAATTTCATGCAGGAAATAGGAAAAAAGTGCAGATTTTTGAAAAGTGTTGTAGCAGTGCTGCAGCACACTGGGCAGAATCTGGACAGCAGTGCAGATCACGATTTTTGGCCCAAAAAGCCATATTTTTGGGCCTGTTTCAGCAGATCCACTTGAGATAAAATAAGCCCACTACTTAGGGTCTAACTTAGGAGCAATTTGGAGGAGATTAGAAGGAAGCCCAAAACAAAACAAAAAAAAAGGAAATTAACCTAGATCTAAAAAGAAAGAAGAGGAGGCAGCAGCTTGGAGGGAGACTGAAACGTGAACAAGAAAGAAGGGGGCTGAACGTGAAAGAGGAGGAGACAGAAACGCAAGAGGAGAAGTCTTCTTCTTCTCGATGGAGATTTTGTTTGCATTTGCTATTCCATTGATTATTTTCTTCTTCTTCTTCTTCTTCTTCTTCATTCTTTAGAATTCCATTATCCATTGTTAGTTTATGTTAGGTTTAGGTTTATTTTTGAAGAACACTTTTGTTTATTTGAATTTCATTATGAACTAAATTTCTTAGGTTGGAATTGATAGATGAACCCTAAGGGGAATTAGTTTTTCACAAGCTTTAATGAATTCAATTTTTTATGCTCAATCAATAGTTTGATATTTCTTGTCTCTTTGCTTATGCTTGATCAACCTAAGTAAATTGCTTATGTAACGTCCCGTTACTTTTAGAGGTAAATTTTTTATTTTATTTTATTAATTTATTATTTTTTTTATTTATTTAAAGCTTTTAAAATTAGTTAAAATTAGTAATTTCGGTTTTATTAGTTATTTCCGTCCGAAAATCCTTTTTATCTTTTTAATTCGTTTCGGTGACTCTAATAATTATTAACGGGCCAATTAATAATTATTAGACACCTTTAAATTTATTTAAGACCGTCGGTTTTCATTTTATAAGCAAAAGGTCGAAAAGGGCAAAACCGTAATTTCGCAAACCCTAAAATATCTAGATATTTCTTTTGTAAATATCTTCTTTATCTTAACACTTAAACAAAATTCATCTTCATCTTCTTCTCCTTCTCCTTCCTTTTCTTCCACACATGGGCATCCATGGATGAGAAGAAAAATTCTTGCTTTTCTTCGTTTCTCATTCGTTTCTCGATGGATCGGCTTTATTTTGGTTGCGTTGGATTGTTTGGGATGAGGCCTATCTACCCCACCTAACCTTTTGGCGTTTCCCGTTCTCTAAACAAAACCCTAAAAAGTAAGTTTTCAAGACTTTTAATATGGTTTTGTTCGTTTTTTATTGTAAATGAGTTTTGAAGTTGAAATCATGAATGGTTATCATGGAATTTGACGATTTTGAACCCGGATTTTCGAAAAACACTATTCACGTGAAATCACTATTCATCCGAAATCACTATTCATCCGAAAATGCAAACTTGTTCTCATATTAGAAATGAGTTGTAATATGTTGTGCAATTGATGAATTGTAGGTGCGATTGCTCGGTTGTTGAATTGTGGGAAATCGGAGTTTTGGACCAAAACTAATTTGGCTAAGGTGAGTTTAAAATGGTTGTGATTACTTTTATGCTTTCAAATTACTTGACGATTATGTTCGATCGAAGTTAAGAGGGTTATTAGATTTTAGAACTTTTCCAAGAATGCTTGTTATTTGGGAGTTAAGGAAAGTGCATAAGGAATTTAGTTAAGTTTGGTTGTTGTTTAAAGTAAGATGTTATTGGTGAAATTCCTGATAACTAATATGGTGAAATTCCTGATAACCGATATGGTGAAATTCCTGATAACCGATATGGTGAAATTCCTGATAACCGATATGGTGAAATTCCTGATAACCTGGATATGGTGAAAGTCCCGATAACCGATGTGGTGAAAGTTACGAGATTAGACTACTTGAAAGAAATGGAATGGTTTGTGATTGGTGACTTGCATATTATCTTTATGCACGGATGTCACGGTGACTTGCATATTATCGTTATGCACGGATGTCACGGAATGATTATGATTGGTGACAAGTGGTCACGGATGAAATGAGAAATTTACTTTGTCATTTACTTTGTTATTTACTTTGTTATTTACTTTGTTATTTACTTTGTTATTTACTTTGTCATTTACTTTGTTATACTTTATTTTACGAGCTTGAATATTTACTTTCCGAATTTACGAGTTAGTAGAATGGTTTGATCTATTTATGAAAAGTACTTCGGAATTTTGAATGGTTAGTGCAAGAGTACTTAGATTTATTTGGACACATTCTCCGATATGGAATTTGGTTCATAAAAGTGCTTGCATCCATCTTATTCTCACTAGCATTGTTTGCTAATGGTGCTACACCACTTTATTTTCAGGTAATACTCGTGGTAGAGACGAGGTCGTGGAGGTGGTGCTGCGTGATCTCGAGTGAATGCTTATGGACATTTGGATTAGTAAATCTAAGTTTGGAGCATTTTGGGAATGCTATATATACATATAAACTTGAAATAAAGTCTTAAAACTTGTATATTGTGGCTCATGAGAGCCTAAAGTCGGTTGTATGTATATTTTGAGTTTACTTTCTCTGATTTGAGTATATTCTGGAGTAGGAATATATGTGATTAAAATTCTCTGAGATGTGTTCTTAAAAACAGGTTTAGGGAGTTCGTATTTTAAACGGATCCACGCCAAATTTTTGTAAAAAAATAATTCTTCCGCTGTTTTACTTCTGATTTAAAGATTTGTGAAAATTCGAGTCTTTACAGCTTAGTTTAGTTTTAATTCTGAAAAGGTTAAAATTGAATGGAAGAATATTGATTGATAAGGGTTAACGATTCTTGAAATTATTTTTGGTAATGTATAGACATATGTGTTTACACCTTAAAGCCTAAACCGGAGCATCAAAACGTATTTTTAATCTAATTTAACCTAGACATAGGAATTAAGTTGGATTAAGAATTAGAATCATGCTAGGCTTGACAAAGTTACATGAACATTTGAGTTTGCTTGCATAAAAAGTATATTTGTTATTGCAGATTGCTGCAGCACAGCCACAGCACTGCTGCAGCATTTGTGAATTCTAAGACTTTTTAAGGGGATTCTTGATTTTCCAACCATTCATCTCTACATAGTTTAATCACTTTAATATTTTTGCACATTTTAGGAGTAATTTCAGTCACTTTAACCCATCTTACTTATTTTCCATATTTAATTTAGAATTTCGTCATTTAGTTTCGCATAATTTCACAATTTTAGTTGTTTAGTTTCATAAATCATATCACCCAAAATTTATCATTGTTTTTATTTTCTTTAAATTAATTGTTACCACCATTTTAAATCACTAATCCTCGTGGGAACGATATCTTTCTTATCACTTTATTACTTGTTTGACTGCGTGCACTTGCGTATCACGATTTCACACAACAACAGACAAACTTATCTTTTATCTTTTGTTTTTGTTCTTCATCTAATAATTTTTTGGTTATTTCTTTTTGCTCATAAAAAAGGAAAAACATTTCCATTAGAAAAAGGTAAAGGCATGCAGCAGTGAATTGAGATCCAAATGTCTTAGATAACTCACTAATAACCCAAAGTATATTCACTACTTTGCTACATTTAAAATCATTTTTAAACTATATTACAAGTCTAACAATAAACAATGCCAGCTTCTAAAGGTAATAAGTCTAGTTTTTATAAACATGAATCATGACGGGTTTCATCTCATCATGGACAAGTACAAATTCATTGTTGTATACCTTTATTAATCATAATCCCAATGTTATTCACTAATTTAGGGTTATGTATACTAAATTAATAAGTTTTCACTTCAAAGCAAGTACAGTACCTAAATTATTCAATCTTTGAAATTCACTAAATTAGTGAATTAAGGTTAATAATATATTGAATTATACAACAAATATCATTTGTTTTCACTAACCTGTTGCCTTGAGTCTTTTTTTTTTGTCTCTCTTCTCTTGATGAGCTTTTTCTTTATTGTTCAAAACCTATTAAACATGGATTAAAAAGAAAATGCAAAATGAAATAAGTTAATAAAAATGTAATTGTTCATACAAAGATTTTAAAATAATAAGCATGAGATAAAAAGATTTTATTATTATACTAACCAATTTTCCCCTTTCTACTTTTGCCTTTTTATTCTTTTGCACATTTTGTCCTTCTTCTTCTTGTTCTAATACAGTTTCCTTCCTTTTTAATAATAAAGTTTTTGCTTTCGGCTTCTTCCTTGCTTGTATTCCTTGTTTCCCCTTCCCCTTTTTCTGTAAACAAAAGTCTTTAGTTTTGTTTTAATGAATGATGTTTCCTTTATTATATATTACCTACAATTCTTACCTTTTTCCCAGTGTCTTCCTCTTCATCGTTAGATTCTTCTTCAGCAACTTCTTGTTCATCTCTTTGGACAGGGTTCATTCTTGCTTGTATTTTTTGTTTCCTCTTTCCCATTTTCTGTAAACAAAAGTTTTTAGTTTTGTTTAATGAATGATGTTTCCTTTATTATATATTACCTACAATTATTACCTTTTTCCCAGTGTCTTCTTCTTCATCGTTAGATTCTTGTTCAGCAACTTCTTGTTCATCTCTTTGGACAAGTTTCATTTCTCCCTTTCCCTTTCCTTTTTTCCATCGTCCTCCTCTTCACCATCACTCTGTTCTTCAACAACTTCATGCTCATCCTCATCTTGTAGAGAATTATTCTCCATATCCTGCATTTAATGAATTAATTAGAAACAAAATAACCATCATTAGAAACTTCAAATATTTTTGTCATTTATATTAAACATGTTGTTAATTAAATTCATTTGAAAACTAGTTTGAGGTATAGTTTTACTCACTGACTCACTATCAAAACCACTTTCATAGTTAGACAAATTTATAGGGCCCATGTCTTTTGTTTTTCGTTGATTGTAGTTGTAATTTTTTCTCCATACATTTCTGTCACTTCTTCATTGTCCTATTTGATACTGAAAGTTAAAGTATATTAGACTTTACAGAATGTAAAAAAAAAAACAAAAATCAATTCAAAAAAGTAAAAACTAGTAGATTTAAAAACACATGGCTACTTAATTATTGAATATGTTTAAAAACTCATCGCTGCTTAGATTTATTTTTCACAAACTTTTCCATTATTTCATAACAAATTTAAAACACACAAAACCAAAATTAAAATGCATAGTTAAATTCTTAAGTTCCTTTAACTTAAAAACAATCAAAACATAGTTTAAATTTTGAAAGTTTAAAACTGGTAAATTAAAAACAAGTTTCACACACCTGGCCATTTTAATTATTGAATATGTTTATAACTCATTAACTTAATGAATTAAGGTTAATAACTTATTGAATATTGTAATTACGCATTTATGTTTCATAAGTCTTTCAAATTTTGTAAACTACTCTCAATCTTTAATATACATAGTTAAATCTAAAAGAAATCTCAACTTAAATTCACTTTTACTTAGTTTAAAGTTTGAAAGACTTCAAACTAGTAAATTAAAACAAGTTCCACACACATGGCCATTTAATCATTGAATATGTTTATAACTCATTAATTTAGTGAATTAAGGTTAATAACTTATTGAATTTTTGTAATTACAGATTTATGTTTCAAAATGTTTTCAAGTATATCTAATCCAGTTCAATCTTTACCACAAATAAACTGAACTTAAAAGGTACTTCAGCCTTATAAACACTCAAACATAGTTTTTACATCATGAGCAGTAAATTATTGAATCTTTATAATTCAATATCAGAAATTATAAAAATCATTTGGTGAACGAAAAACAATTTAGTGAATACAAAACATTACATACACAGAATCATTTAGTGAATACATATCAGAAATTAGAGTTGAGAGTAGCATGGTGAAACAAGACAAAACAATACCTTCTTATTTGATTTCTTCGAAATTCCAGCTTTCTTCTTCGTATTTTCAACATTCTTCTTCAATATCTCCTTTCCTTGTTTGTGATTTTCATTCTCATCGTCATTGTCCGAAGTATTTGGTAAACTCTTTTTCAGATTTAGCGTTTTCATCGTCTGAGCAGAAATCTGTTGATTTCACTTTGAAGGAAGGATCGTAGGTGGAAGTTGAGAGCTGAGTGAGAGATTTTGATGAGAGAAATTTGAGGATTTCAGTTTTTGAGCTAGGTTTTTGTTAGCGATTTTTGCGAGCTGAGGAATGATTTTGAAGGAAGAATCGTGGGGAAGTTGAGAGCTGAGTGAGAGATTTGATGAGAGAAATTGAGAGCTGAGGAACGATTTCAGCTTTTCAAAGATTTTCGTGAGCAAAATTTGCGAGATTAGGAAAGATTTTCGAAGCAGGATCGTGGGAAGTTGAGAGCTGGGAGAAACTTTGAGCTGAGAAAATGGGGTTCGTGGGGGAAGCTGAGAGAAAATTTGAACAAATTGAAGTTGAGAGTTGAGAAAAATGGGCTTTTATTTTGGGTTTTATATATTGGGCTAACAAAATGTCATTTTAGGAATTTCTAAAATGGGCTGCTATTTAGGGAATTAGTTTAATTTTTAGTGTAATATGAGTCCAAGCTCCTATTAATTATTTAAATAATGAGTTTATTTAAATAGAAATTAAGAATTAATGTTATTAATTAAATCATGAGTTTATTGAATTTAATAATAAATAGAGAAATTTAAACCCAATTGGTTTTATGAAACTAATTATATTTAGTTGGGATCCAATAATAATTAATTTTTGGCAGTATGTATTTATTTAGAAATAATTATTTGATTTTTTTTCTAATTTAATATACATCTTAATCTTATCTTAATCTTAATATTTTAAAAGAGAGAATAAGTGGAGAATCTTTCATCGCCACTTTTACCCTCATTTTTAGTGTCTCTATATCAATTCTAACCCTCACATTTAAATTTTTCTTTGATTTCAGATTTTTCCTAACCTATTTTTCTTATTTTCTTTTGGATGCCCCTTCTTCTTCTATGGAAAACATTAATTAAGTTACTAAAGATAAAAACTTTGGTTTTCATTCATCTTCTCCCTATTTGATCTAAGGAACTCTTCCCAAAAATGCAATTACGACTCCTAATTATATTCAATACTCTCTCTACCTCTCTGCCTTTTCTACTTCTTCTTTCTCTTTCGTTCTCTTCCTCTTTAAATTGAGGAATAGTAACACTAAACTTGTGAAATTCAAAAAACTCGAGGGAGAACTCTAACGTTTTAGATTATATCAAGGTTACCTTTTCGGTTTCAAATTTAGTTTGGGAGGGGCAATCTTATTTTTTATTTTTATTTTTTTTCTCAGATGAGATAAATTTGCTTTGTTAATCATATGCCCTTTCAATTTTAGTTGAGCGAGTTTTTATTTCAAATGGGAGGGGGATTTATGATTTCTTCCAATGACGATTGAGTCTAGGAGGCATTATTTTAATAGATGCATTCCATCTTATTTTTCTTCCAATTGAAAAAGATGATATATATGATGTTTTAATGAGAAGTTTTGCTGTAAATAATTGGATATTAATATCCAATGCTTATTTGAGATTGTTATTAATCAGGATTGTGATACTCTACCATCACAATATTTCTACAAATTTTAGTACTACTTATGTCTGCACTTTTGTTTCTAAAACCATGAAACCTTGTGGTTTACAGTTATTAAGAGTAAGCAAATGATGTTCTCCTCCTTCGGTTCCTTGGAAATGAATATATAAACTCAATTTTATGTTTAGTGATAGATGGTGTTCTCATCCTTTTTTCTAATTCCTTTGAACATTGTTTCTTATAGAACATATTTATACGAATAACATAATCAAATTTAACTATAAAAATATCATTTATTATAATATTTTAAATCAAATTTTATTTAGTATATGACTGGTATAAGTATGAGAATATCTTAAAGATAGTATGAAGACTATTTTTAAATTTGGATGAATATTTCTTTAGTTGCTTTTCTTTAATAGCTCTAGCTCAAGAAATAATTAGCTACTTCCTACATTAATTCTAATAGGAGGAGCTTTCAAATAGTTGTTTCCTTTTTGCAAATTTTATAGATCAATGAATCAAGTATATTATTCTTCTAAAAAATGAAGTTTGTTTTGATGAAAAAATATTACTTTTTTCTTTCCTTTTTGTACTTTTTGAGCCATCAAAATCGTGTAATGGCGCAATGGCGCAAGGATTATACTCTCACACAAATTTATCATATGTTTGAATTCAAAACTTTCTTGAGAAGGAAGGATAATCATATATCAAATATTTGTATTTGAGTAAAAAAGGGTATTTTCAAAAAACAAGTTAATGGCCTAATCAGATATAAAAAAAAGTTTAATTTGAGTTTGCACATAGTTTTCGTAAGGATGTCATAAAAGGTATTATGCTAGAAGATTAATTTTATATGACCTACTTTGCAAAATAAATTAAAATATTATGCATCTCTCATTCTCAATGATATTTTCTTACAGCTTTACAAAAAATTATAATAACACGTGCAACTCACGTTATCTATACTAGTACAAATAAAAAAGAGAATTATCAAATTGCAAAAAAGGAGGAAGAGATGAAGTTAAAACTTTATCCCCCTTCCCCCACAAAGTGGCTCACAGTCACAGCTACAACATGATTTTATGAGAGATTTTATCTCTCCAATTATCTTTGTTATTAATAATTTAAATTCTAATTAGATTAGAATACTAATTTTTATTATAAATATCACCATCGGTTTGTCATATTTTTTTACTTCTCACTTTTAATTGAAAATTGAAATTCTCTATCGCTCTTTTAAGCCTTAGTCAAAAATACTGTAAAGCCCCTGTCTTTTAAGGTAACAACTTAATTATTTCAAAATTTAGAATTTTAATTATGGTTAAGTCTTTGGTATTAATAAATATTTAGTTTTGATAAATTATGAAGGGTGAAGTTCAAACTAACTTGTGTTAAATGATATTTTAACTACGTTAAGTAAGATTAAGCATTTAATGGAATGTAGAGGTTAATTGTAGTTGATGACCATTTTAATTGGAGGGCACAAATAGTGAGTCTTCTAGCCAATGGGATCTCATCCCATTTTTAGGACACCTTAATTACCCATAGGGCAAAGGGATTTAGAAGTCAAAAAAGAGAGAGAGAAAAAAAAACAAAGGATGGATGCTTATCTTCTTTTCTCTTTCATTCCCCTTTCATTGTTTTTTGTGTTTTGTTCCTTCGAATTCATCACCACCCAAGGATCAATTTCCATTTTTTTCTTTATTGCTTCTCATTGGCTGTCGTGGACTCAAGTTGGGGAGACAATTTTTTTTTCCTTCTCATCATCATCATCACAATCGTATTGAATCAACCAAATCAGAGTTCAAACAAACAAGTTACACTACAAGAAAAGCTGTATTTGGAGTCCCGACTGTAGCGACGAAATTCGCCTCTAAACGAAAATAACGACGAATTTAGCGACAAAAAAGTTGATCGCCAAAAAGAGCGTCACTTGAGAAAAATAGCGATACATTTCGTAATGGGACGCTAATAAAATGTTGACTATTTTAGCGACGAAATTGATCGCTGAAAATAGATACCAAACAACTTATTACACCTCTATTTTTAGAGACTTATTGTGTCGCTAAAATTAGCGACGAAATGTGTCTCTATATTTAGAAGCGAATTGCATCTCTAAAATAGAGACACATTACTTCTTCAATAAGGTCAACTAATTGACTTTAACGACGAATTGCATCTCTAAAATAGAGACGCATTCTCTAATAAAGTCAATTAGTTGACTTTAGCGACGAATTTCATCGCTAAAGTAATTATGAAAAAAATATTAATTAAATATATAGAGAGACACATTTCGTCGCTAATTATTCAGATTTTTATAAAAAAATTAAATTTTAATAATTAATTTTAAATAAAATTAATTATTAAAATTAATTTTAAAAAAAATAAAATAAAAGATAATAATAATTAATAAAATATAAAACATCCAAACAAATATTGTTTATCAAAAAAAGTATTCCAAAACCATTTTTAATCAAATGTTTAGAGAAAAAACTAAGGAGGCCTCGTATGACTGGAATCAGGATGCCTAGAAGTAGACCCGGAGCCGGCATCCGCATTCAAGTTCATCCATACCCACATATGTTCTTCTAAAGTATCTTGTTGAGCCTGAAGTTGATTGTGGCGTGCTTGACTGCGGATCTCATTGGCTTCAATCTGTAGGCGCAAGGATTCGTTCTCTCGCCTCAAAGCCTCCGTCTCAGCACATGAAGAACTCGTAGCACTCGGCTGGTCTGCATAAAGCTCCCTCCTGTAAGCGCCAAGATCAGAGACCAAACCATTCGAACGAATACCACCAACTGCAAGAAGAAAAACATCGCGATGGTTTTCCTGAGTAGGCTGGGACTCTGGAGTGGGCAGTAAGGAAGTGAGGTTATCTTTTACTTTTCCCTACAAAAAGAAGCAAACAAAAATATTTGTGAGTAATTAAAAAAATATATATTAATAAATAAATTAGAATTCAAGAAAAAAAAAACTAACATGTAATTCTCGCGCCCAGTTATCTACATAAGTGACCCCATCGTGACCCTTCGTATGCAGATGGAGAAACAACTCAACCGGGGCTACCTCATTTCCATCATGAGTCTGTGAAAATGAGAAAAAGAAAAATAAAATATCATGAAAACATTAAATTAATTAAAAACATTAAAGATATAAACGAAATACTACAAGTACTTACCATGATCTCGTAATACTCATCATGCCTGCGAGTCTCACCGGTGTGCATAGCCGGGTTCGCTAGTCGATTGGCTGAATTGATTTGAGAGATGTGCAACTCCTCAAAAGTTTGACTATCCGCTAACAGCTTCAGGAGAGCCTCCTCAATCATCCACAATAGTTTTTTAGCTGGTTTATTCTTCGCCTTACTGATGGTGTCCCTATAACATTTCCTCGCCATTTTGTGCCATGGTTTGTAGATGATATCATCAATGAGATCGACGGGGATCGTAAAGTGTTTCTGAAAAGGAAAAAAAAGTATAAACTTGTTAGAATTTTAAAAAACTATAAAAAAATAAAGTTATAAATTTATATAATTTACCTTCCATGTCTCAAACCAACGCAGTTTGGCGAGAGCAGAAATGTCCTTCCATTTTTCAAACTCGGGGCTCTTCTTGTAAACATCGGTGAAAATTCGAGAAACCCTACCCGATGGATTCAATCTATAAAAAATACACAGAAACATATATAAGTTAAAAAAATAATTAATGTATAAAAAATTAATAATTAAAAAAATAAAAAAATAAAAATAAAGTGCACTCACTTCTTTTTCGACATCCTCAAGACGACCCCTGTGATAGGCAACTGCTCGATGGCAGGGGTGTCAGCCGATGCCGCTGATGTGGTAGGGACAAGGGGGTAGGTGTGATGGCCATATGTGTATCCCTTAGTGCAGTTGCACTATCAGATGTGGCAGGAGTATCGAACCCCTGAGAACGGGGTGCATGTCGCCTCGATGTAGACATCTACGAAAAAATTAACATACAAATTAAAATAAATAAGTAACAAACATTGAATTAAAAAAAGTAACGTACTATTGAATTAAAAATTAAAAAATAACATACAAATTACTTAATTAATTAACATTACACTAATTTTACCAATTCAATTAAACTAATCAATATTAATAAAAACATTAAACTCATTAATTTTAACAAATAACATACAAATTAATCAATTAATTAAACATATAAATTTACATACTTTTTTTAATTAAATACACTAAAAACATAACAATTAACCCTAATTTTTACAAATTAAGAATTAACATATATAAATAAACACATTACTTAATTACTTAAACATTAATTTAATTAAGTCTATATATGAACAATAAACATACTAATAAAAAAATGAATATACTAATTAACAATAACTTACAATTCAATTAAACTAATTTTACCAATTCAATTAAATCAATTAACAATATTACACTGATTTTACCAATTCAATTAAACTAAGTAATATTAATAATAACATTAAACTCATTAATTTTACAAATTAACATACAAATTAGTAAATTAATTAAGCATATAAATTTGCATACTTTGTTTATCTAAATACATTAAAAACATACCAATTAACCCTAATTTTTACAAATTTACAATTAACATATATAAAATAAATATATTACTTAATTAACTAAACATTAATTTACTTTAATTTAAATATGAACAATAAACATACTAATAAAAAAATAAACATACTAATTAACATTAAACTAATTAACAATAACATTAAGTAAACTAATTTTACAAATTAACAATTACCAATTACCAATTAACAATTAACAATTAAACTAATTAACATTAACAAGAACCCTAAACCATAATTTTTACCAAATTAACAATTAAACTAATTTTTTTATCTACATACACTAAAAACATAACAATTAACCTTCATTTTTATACAAATTAACAATTACCCTTTATAAAATAAACAATTAACATATATATTAACAATTAATATACAATTAAAATATAATTAACAATTAACAACTAACAAATTAACAATTAATTAACATATAACTAATTAACACTAACACTAACAATAAAATTAAACTAAGTAAACACAAATAACACTAATATTAACAATAAAATTAAACTAAATAAACACAAATAACACTAACAATTTACAATAACATTTACTAATTAAACTAATTTAATGTAATTACACTAATTTAGAAAAAAAAAACTTGAGAGAGAAATTACCCCTTGGCGGTGGACGGTGGTGGAGACGGCGGTGGTGACGGCAGAGAGAGGGAGGGAGTTTGGGGGGGAGGGGTTTGGGGGAGGTAGGCAGTGGGGGAGGGATCACCGGCGTGAGGCGGCTGAGGGAGGGAGATTGGGGGAAGGAAGAAGGGAAAAGAAAGGAGAAAGGAAAGGGGTCTGTTTTGTTTTATAATTTTTTTTAGCGATGAAATTGTTAGGAATGGTGTCATAGAACTTGTAATTATATTATCTATATTCATTCAATTGACGATATTAGGAATATATGGAAATATATTAATATCAAACATTCAAATAGTAAACCCTAAGTTACTCTTATGAAATCACGACTTAGTATGTGAGTCATACGAGAGGATTAAAGTCGAGATGAGTAACTTAAAAGTGTCTACAGTAAATGGATAACGTTTGGGAACCTTATCTTGGTAACACTGTTGATAACTTCGCATTTCGTTTATAGACAAATGATCTAATCCTGATCATTCATGTGGGAGACATGAAATGGAAGTATCA
Source organism: Gynostemma pentaphyllum (assembly GCA_028015215.1). NCBI lineage: Eukaryota > Viridiplantae > Streptophyta > Magnoliopsida > Cucurbitales > Cucurbitaceae > Gynostemma > Gynostemma pentaphyllum. The sequence goes on from CM051355.1 coordinate 59,195,602, forward strand.
TATGCAATGTTGATTGTATAAGACAGGACCATGATGTTCGATCAAATTTCTCATTAGTACCGTTTACGAGAAATGATCGAATATCAAACTAAGTTTATCAACCATGATAGATCTCAATCCTGAGTGAAATGCGGACTCCTATTTGTGAAGTTATGCTCTTTGATTCACATGGTTGAGAGCGATCTGTAAGAACGCTCAATACACTCCTGTTTTGGGAACATGGCTAGATAAGTAGCTGGGCACTCATTTTCACGAGATGGAATTCATAACTTTCTTATAAATTAACGGTATCAGTGCGATACCTAAACATTTTAGGAACTTTAGGAAACTCCCTTGATGTACTGATTCCAGACATGAACAAGTGGCGCCACGACTTCTATTGATCACAGAAGTACCTTATCTCTAGTTCGACTAAAGATAAAATTCATTGGAGAATCAGCGGGAACACAAGGATAAAGCGGTAATTACAGGGGCAAAATGGTAAATTTATCCGCCTATAATTATGAGGGTTCCACGTGAAGGATATATCACAGATATAAATAAAAGATAAACTAAATGGACAAAACTCATCTATAGTGAGGGGAGTTCAGCTATGAATCTATAGTGGAATTATTCATAGTTAAATAATAAGTAATTAGCTGATTATGAGTTAATCACTTAATTGACTAATTATTAAGCCCATGATCTATAGGGCCATCGGGTCCCTATGCTAGCCCAAATATTATTGTAGCAAAACTAAGTTATTAATTTAACTTAGGAAGAACAAATAATATAAGTAATTGAATTTACTTAAAATTAGGCAATATTAATTATTTGAATAATGAGATTATTGCAATGAAAATTAATATTAATATTATAAATATTGATTTAATATTAATTGTTGAAATAAAGAGTTTATTTGAATGGAAATTAATATAATATTATTAATTATAATGTTTTAAGGCAAAATTAATTGTTTAAATATATAGATTATTTAAACGGGAATTAATGTTAATATTATTAATTATTTAAATAATGAGTTTATTTAAATGGAAATTAATAATTATTATTATTAATTAAGTAATGAGTTTATTTAATTTAATAATAAATATTAGAGAGAATTAAATACAATTGGTTTAAGAAACAAATTGGTTTTGGCCCAAAATAATTAATTAATTGAATAAGATTCAATGGTAATTAATACATTAATTTTGGGCTAAATGTGTTAAATTTGAAATTATTATTTGAATTTTTTCTTATTTTAAATACATAAATATAAAATTATTAAATATAGAAAAGTAAATAAATAAATAAATAAAATCACCTTTTGCATTAGGCGGCTGTGCATGTGTGCGCTGTGCTAAAGTGCAAAACAAAGATTTTTATATATTTTTTATTTATTTATCTTATCTAATTTATTTTATTTTTATAATTAGGAGATAAACATATCTATAGAGATTAGATATCATATTTTCCTATAAATATGACCATTGGGATTCATATTTTGTACACTTCTCACTTTAATTAGAAAAGTGAAAATTCTCTCTTCGGTTTTTGCCCAATTGCCGATTTTCCTTAGAGAAAAATTTAGAAAAAATTTCTTCTTCTTTTGTTCTTCCGGTTCGATTCCCACAAGTCGGTTTTTCTTTCGATCGGGATATAGCATAGAAGATTCGGTGTTGCTGAGGATTTGATGCTGTAAAGAAACCTCCAACCGATTCTCCATTAATTACTCAATGTAAGTAAAACGGTTTTAATTTTCGAAATTAAGCATGAATCTACATGTTTTATCACAAATTGCATGATGTTAATAGATCCGTTATTAAATGTTAATAAGTTTACTAAATAAATTTCTGCTAATTTAGTAAATCATCCCTTTAGAAATATGTCGCTGAGAGTAATGAAAAGACGCCAGCTGGACACTGATTATTAAAGCACGCGTTCATTTAAAAAAAAATTAGCGACGAAATGTGACACTAAAAAACTCGAAACTTTTCTCCAACCGCCATAATTTTCATCTTTAGCGATATAATTCGTCGCTAAAATTGCTAATTTTTTTAAAAAACACGCCTTATTTTTCGTTTAGCGATGAAATGTGTCTCTATATTTTAAAATATTATGATATTTTCATTAGAGACACATTTCATCGCTATTAGGGAAACTATTCGTTAAGGGTAATAATTAGTCTATTAGCGACGAAATTTATCGCTATTTGTTGAATATTCTAGAATGTAATAATCTTTTTAGCTACGAAATGTGTCTCTATGTGTTGAATATTCTAGAATGTGAAGTCATTTTAACGACGAAATGTGTCTCTAGTTCCTGAACATTCTGGAATTCTTCTTTCAAGTTAGCGATGTATTTCGTCGCTATTTCATAGTTAGAGACGAAATACATCGCTATTATATATGAATTTTTTTTTTCATTTTTTTTGGTTCCCTTACAAGTTTAACAATTCATTAATAATTTAGACATCATCTTCAAATTCATCAGTGTTGGATTTAGAGCTGTTGTCCTCAATATCTTCTTCTTCGTCCTCAAAAGGTTTTGGAGATGAATCATCAATGAAAGGGAGATCAATATATAAGTCGTCGGGATCAAACAATGTATATGTTACGTCATTTAACGGTCGAGCAGTTTCAGAGTATATTCCTTTGTCTATTTCACAACTCTGCACCTCTTCTTCTTGGAAAGCTACAAATTCCTCACTGTCTTTATTTGGAAGACTTTCATCAATGTGACACGGCCGCACTTTGCAAACAACTAACCAATCATTGAATTGTCTAGAAGACGGATAAGGTAAAAAATACGTTTGAATCGCTTGTTGTGCCAATGAAAATCGATCATTTGTGCGCATTTTCTTTTTTTTATTCACCTCTAAAATATGCAAATGTGGTATTTTTCGCATTCCACCTCGTCGAATTGTCTCAAACAACGTACAGTTAAAAAGTACGGTACACTTTACACTCCCTCCTGCATAATCAAGCTCAATAATTTCATCAATGACTCCAAAGAAATCTTTTTCACTGTTTTCGAACACTTGACCCTTGATGCATACCCCACTGCTATCTGTTGCTCTGTTCTGTGAATGAGATTTTGTTTGAAATTTGAAGCCCTTCCCTAAATAACCAGAGTATGAGTTGGCAATTCTAGCAGGTCCTTTTGCCAACATTACAATGTGATTGTTTGTAACTGGTGTTGTTGGCGAATCAACCTGCACAACAATTAAATTTGGTTGAAGAATAACATTACTGCATTTAAGATGAACAAATATAACACGTAATCATACTCACATAAGCATAAAACCATGAACGGAAATCTCTGTCAATTATAATCCCCTCCCCGATTGCGTTCAGTCCAGGATTTCTCAGTCGTACGAAAAACTCAACAAATAACCTGTTATTGAAAATAATATATTATAAACTTGAAAAGGAAGTAATATAACTCTAAACCATATTATTTTAGTTCATGCTTACTCGATATAAGGTTCCACCTTCGGACAATTACACAACACGTACATTTGTGCTATATGATATTCTTCCTCGTTCAGGGGTCTCCGCACGAGTTTTCCAATAGTTTTGCCCAATTGTAACGACCCGATTTTCGTTAAATATTTTAAATTCAAATGCACAGTGGAAAATATGATTTTTACAAAAAAAAACAGCATGAGTTCGTTTAAAACTCGGACTATCCAAAACCTGTTACAATGGCCAAATTTCAGAGAAAGCAGTAAATATGGAATGCGCATTCCAATTATGATAAAACTTCTAAAGAAAGTTTTGGCGATTCTAGCAGGTCCTTTTGCCAACATTACAATGTGATTGTTTGTAACTGGTGTTGTTGGCGAATCAACCTTCACAACAATTAAATTTGGTTGAAGAATAACATAACTACATTTAAGATGAACAAATATAACACGCAATCATACTCACGTAAGCATAAAACCATGAACGGAAATCTCTGTCAATTATAATCCCCTCCCCGATTGCGTTCAGTCCAGGATTTCTCGGTCGTACGAAAAACTCAACAAATAACCTATTATTGAAAATAATATATTATAAACTTGAAAAGGAAGTAATATAACTCTAAACCATATTATTTTAGTTCATGCTTACTCGATATAAGGTTCCACCTTCGGACAATTACACAACACGTACGTTTGTGCTATGTGATATTCTTCCTCGTTCAGGGGTCTCCGCACGGGTTTTCCAATAGTTCTGCCCAATTATAACGACTCGATTTCCGTTAAATCTTTTAAATTCAAATACACAGTGGAAAATTTGATTTTTACAGAAAAAACGGCATGGGTTTGTTTAAAAATCGGACTATCCAAAACCTGTTACAATGGCCCAATTTCAGAGAAAGCAGTAAATATGGAATACGCATTCCAATTATGATAAAACTTCTAAAGAAAGTTTTAAAACCCAAAGACTCATATACAAATTATACAAATGCTCCACCGAGCTCAAAAATACAATATATGAAAAGGTGATGACATGTCTGTGAGCATTTCACGAATGTTAAACCCAAAATAACTTTCATTCCTGTCCATTCATCATACCGCTATGTCACGTGGTGCCACCTCGTCTACCACGTCCTTTACCACGAGTGTTACTTGGAAAAATTGAAAATGTAGCAACATTAGCATAAAAATACTAGAGTAAAATGAAAACAAGTAATCCTATGAACCAAGTTCCATACCAGAAATTGTGTCCAAAGGCCTAAATAACATTTTACTACCCATTGCACACTTCCGATTTTCCACAATCATATCATATGTAACATACTTTTCATAAAGTAAAGATATTAAGACTTAAAGTAAAAGTACCGACTATTACTAAGTCTTTCTAACCATTCTAATGACTATAAGTAATGGTAGCACTAACTTTCTTTGTTACCAAATCACTTTCATCGTATCAGGTTTACCGTATGGATAAATATCAACATACTAGCCCGTACGATCTTACCATATCACAAATCATCGTATCGGGTTTACTGTATGGATCAACATCAACATACTAGCCCGTACCGTCTTATCATATCACAAATCATCGTATCGGGTTTACCGTATGGATCAACATCAACATACTAGCCCGTACGGTCTTACCATATCACAAATCATCGTATCGGGTTTACCGTATGGATCAACATCAAGATACTAGCCCGTACGGTCTTACCATATCACAAATCATCGTATCGGGTTTACCGTATGGATCAACATCAACATACTAGCCCGTACCGTCTTATCATATCACATTTCAATGAGTTCCCTAGTAAGTTAGATTAACTAAACGAGATTCTACTCAAGTACTAAAGAACATAAAATGCTTGAATTACACGAGTCAACACTCAAGTGTATCTTCTAAGCCACTTTGATTTCCAAATCACTCAAAGTTCCTTAAACGTTTACATTCATCTAAAATCTCCAATTTCAACAGAAACTATCCAATTCATCTTACAAGACTTCCAAACCACTCAAATCTTATCTTTTACTTCCAAATTTATAAGAACTCCAAAGTCACTCTACTCACTTCCGAGTTTAAAGTCACCAACCAAATATTAACTTCCGGAAGTTAGTTCCCTTCTTTACCTCGATAAAAATTATCGTAATGAAACATAATTCATAAAAATTACTAACTTCCATTTTAAACTCACCTTAGATTGTGAAATCCAAGCTTCCAAAGTGCCGAGAACAAAACCACGCGCTCGATCACAATCCTACATATTGAATACACCTAATAATCATTAATAAACCGAAAATCGAACAAACGAAAATTAAATGCATAAAACGATGAAAAACCCAGAATTAAGCCATAAGGGGTCCACGGCCAACAAGGAAGAGAGGGCTCGGGTTCGGTTTTTCAGCTTTTATACACTTTAGAGGTGATTCAGTTTGATTTCGGATACTTTGGAAACCGAGATAACAATGGGTATCCGTATTTTAGGGTTTTACTTAATAATCGATTTCCAAAAAATTAAGTAAAACGCAAAATCATAGCAAACTAAACACCCTAGCCATGGCCAAGTGAGAGAAAATAACACGGGACGGCTTTTCGACTCAAACTCGGCTTTAGGGTTTTGGAAAGTTTCTAAAATCACCTAAAACGACTTCCTCGATTGAAATCTTCAAGCTTCGGTGTGTGAATTTGAAGATTTCATTCTCAACCTCCATTAAAACACTATTAAAAGCTTGAATTTAGAAACTTTGTCATATCTTGAGGCTTGTAGAAAATTGATAAAAACCTCGATTGCTAGGTTAGAAACGATCCTTGGACCGAGAGCTTTTCAACGGAACTGAAATTACGGTGATCCACCGAGTAGCGGAGAAAAGCCAAGAGAGAGAGAGAGGGGGGGGGGGTAGTCTCGGCCTAAGGAGAGGGAAAGAAGAAGAGAAAATGAATTGTTTTGACCAATTGTTGACTTTTAAAAGGAGAAGAAAGTAAATAGTGAATTTTTAAGAAATTGGAAAATGACGATTACGTCCTTTTAAGTGATTTGATTAAAAATACGAAACCGAAGATTTTAAAATAATCTAAAGGTGATTAATAATTATTAATTGGCCCGTTAATAATTATTAATGTCACTGAAACTAATTTAAAGTCATAAAAGGATTAAAAAGACTTTCAAACGAAATAACTACTAAATTCGAAATTACTAATATTTAAACTAACCTTAAATACTTTATTTAAAATAAAATAAAATTTACCTCAAAAAATAACGGGACGTTACACTAATACTGTAAAAATAGACAAATCAGTTGGATCTATCCTGGGAGGAAGTGAATCTTGAACAAAATTCTGCTTCATTGTTCTATATTGTTCTACAATTCTCTGCTCAAGGTAATATGAACAGAATGTGGTCGTCCCATGTATTTGGTATGCATTGAATATAGATCCTTCCACTCTAGCCTTGTTTCCTACACTTCTTTTTAGCCTATGCAAATACCTGAAATAAAAAGCAAACCGCTCAAACCAGTAATTTATATACGAGACGCTAACAAAAACAATGAAATTATTTACCTCTCAAACGGATACATCCATCGATATTGAACTGGGACTCCCAGAGACGCCTCGTACGGTAGATGTATCGGTAGATGCTCCATCAAATCGAAAAAGCATGGTGGAACATTCTCTCTAACTTGCAAATGATGACAACAATCTCACTGCTCAATGACTCCACGGTGGCCAGTGACAGTTCTGTAGATGTTATGCCTGATCATTAAATCTCCCCAATACGGCAACTCCCAGAAAATACTCTTTTTTTTCCATCATGTATTTTTCCCATCTGCCTTATTCCAAGCCTCACCCCCAATCTTTGTAACCATTCGCATGTCAAGCGTATCTAACTATTGCAGTACTTGGTATCCATTGATAACTTCATGAGGGCCTTGATTTCTTGCAGTACGCCCTTTATACCAGTCAGTTTTATTATATCAAAATAAATTATTGAGAGGTAAGAACCTTCTATGACAGTCAAACCAACACGTTTTTAGACCATGCACCAACGAGAATGCACCGGTATCGTCCATGCAATGAAGGCATGCAAACTTTTCCGAAGTGCTCCACCCTAACGAATTTAGTTAGGGTAGTATAGATTCGTTATGTTGGGGGTAAACCATAAATTTTAATCTAATCTAAATAGTGAAAAATTATAAAATAACGAATGAACTAATTGAAACACGAATTATTTTACTAACGTACCTGATAACATAGAATATGTCGGGAAGTCACTTATCGTCCAAATAACTGCTGCTCGCATCAAGAAATTCAGTTTTTGTGAAACATCATACGTCATAACTCCTTCATTCCATAAACCACAGAGCTCAGCAATTAATGGTTGAAGGTAGACATCTAGCTTCTGCTTTGGACTTTTTGGGCCAGGTACTATTACATTTAAGAAAATCATAGGATCTTTCATGCACATCGATGGAGGCAAGTTATACGGCGTCAACATAACAACCACAATGAATATTGAGCACCTGAAGCCCCGAAAGGGTTGAACCCGTCAGTACATAAACCCAATCTAATGTTTCTAATTTCTCGCGCAAATTCAGGATGACAATAATTTAAATGTTTCCACGCCTCCACATCGGAAGGATGTCTCATTACTTCATCATCTTGAGAGTGCTCGTGATGCCACCTCATGTGCAAAGCAGTGACTTCTGACGCGTACAGTCGTTGGAGACGTTGTGTGATCGGTAAATAAAATATGCGAGTATGTGGAATAAGACTTTTTTTTACCTTGTTTGTATCTTGAATGATTGCACATTTTACACATATGAAGACTTGCATCATCACCTCAATATATCATACATCTGTTCGGGAAATAATCGATCTTCTTCACCGGTAAACCGAGACCCTCCACTAATTTTTTCGTATCGTACAAACTATGCGGCAAGGTGTTGTTTGCAGGAGCGCACCGATGAAACCATTGTGAAATCGAGTTAAACCCTCTTTCTGAGATATGAAACTCTGCCTTGATATTCAATAGTTTGGTCGCAACAGCGAGTTGCGTTACATCACAACCTGGGTACAACGGTCTACTTGCTGATTCTATCATCTGAAACATTCTTTGCGCATCTGGATTTAAATCTTCGTTTACTAAATTATGAGGATCATCTCTCTGATAACCGCATCCATTAACTACCATTTGTTCTAACTACCCGTACTGATGTTCAACGTTTTCATAACCATCATTCTCATTCGAATAGAACTGCGAGCTGCTTCCTTCATTTCGACATGACTCGCCTCTTGCTGAATCGAACATTTCTGTAGATTCTCCCTGATACATCCAATGAAAATAATTATCAACGAAACCACGACTGTACAAGTGTAACTTCACATCATCTTTCGGCAAGAACTTCTTATTTCTACACTTTTTGCATGGACATCATATCTTCTGTCCGTTGTTATAAAAAATCAGCGTGGATTCACAGAATTCAACAAACTGTTCGACCCCAGCTACAAAATCGTTGTTGAGAAACCCTCCAATCAAACGAAAGTACATCCACTCACGCATTTTCTCTCTCTCTCTCTCTCTCTCTCTCTCTCTCTCTCTCTCTCTCTCTCGGGAAGACGTTTTAATGTAACTTGATTTCATTTAAAGTGATTCTGCATGTCTATTTATAAATTTTCTTCTGCACTTTAACGACGAAATGTGTCTCTAATATAGCGGGAAATATTCCCGCCAGAAAATATCGGGGGGAAAATTTCCCTCCCAAATTTAGCTATAAAATTTGTCTCTAATGAAAGCTAATTAGTGACGAAATGTGTCTCTAAAATTAATAAAAAAAACATGTAAAATTGAAACATATTTTGTCGCTAATATAGGGACAAATTGCGTCTCTATTCTTTTGCACAATGCTAATTAGCGACGAAATATGTCTCTAAAATTAATATAAAAAAACATGTAAAATAGAGACATATTTTGTCGCTAATATAGGGACAAATTGCGTCTCTATTCTGGCATAGAGATTAGTCCTATACTAATTAGCGACGAAATGTGTCTCTAAAATTAATAAAAAAAATCATGTAAAATAGAGACATATTTTGTCACTAATATAGGGACAAGTTACATCTCTATTCTGGCAGGGAGATTAGCACATGCTAATTAACGACGAAATGTGTCTCTAAAATTAATAAAAAAAATCATGTAAAATAGAGACATATTTCGTCGCTATAATAGAGACAAAATGAGTCGCTATTATGGCGGTAAGCTTCGCGCCAATTCTTGAGACAAAACATTAATGATGGACTTTCCTTAAGACGCTAAATAGAGATGAATTTTGTCGCTAAAAGTCGAACTTGCCATTAGCGTTACATTTCGTCGCTAAATAGCGTCCCACCCTTTTTGTCGCTAAATTTAGGACGCTATTTCCAGTTTTTCTTGTAGTGTTATGGTTAAAAGAAAGTTTACAACGTTAAAAGGAAGTAGTCTTATTGACATAATTTGAAACTAAAGGAGTGTGATTTGATATTTTTAAACTACGGGGGCTAATCATGATTTTGACCAAAACTAAAAAGGTGTTATTTACAATTTACCCTATATATATTATTTTCCATCCATCCTCATCAAACCGTGGCCTTCAACAGCAACTTTTTCTCCTCCTTGCAGCCGTGGGTTTCATCTCCTAATCATAGACAAAAACTCTACTCCTTTATTTAGGTTGCTTGAGTTTTGTTAGAAGAAAAGTTGTAGCAAACTAATAGGGGAGAGGAACCTTCCATTCTATAAGAGTTAATCACCATTGATATCAACTTTTCTTTATTCTTCCAAGCTTTTCACCATGCTCCAATGATATTTGACTCCATTGTTTTTTTTTGAATTAAAAGAAAAGGAAAAGGAAATGGAAGCTTGCCATGCCACTCCCCTTGCCCTTTGGCTTGGCCAACTGTGACCTCTGGCGTTCATAGTTCACGACCAAGTACCCTATTGACCTTGTTTCCTTTTCTTTTTTTTAATTTTTTTTTCCGTTGGTCCCTTTTCCAGCAAAACGAACCCCCCTTACTCAATTTAGGGCTCACGGCCAAGTGATGCTATTTGGGCCTTATTCCTTTTTTTTAATTTTGTGTTTTACTAATTCATTTGTTTCCTTTTTGTTTTTTTAAGTGCAATTAAAAGAGTTTTTGGTACTGTTTCTAATTGGTGTAGGTGGTGGATGCAATCGAGAATTTTGGGCTTAAATTTGACAATTGATGCATTTTGGTGAACTTTGGTGATTTTTAGAATTAGAGATGGGTAATGAATTAGAATTTGAATGAGAATCATTTGTATGGTTAGAATTGTAGAATATGCTTTCGAATGCTTACTTTCTTTTAATTGTCTTTAATGAAAGCATGAATTATGGTTGTGATTTGAAATTTGATATGTGAATTGAAATAAGATGTGATTGATCATTGTAATATAGATTCTTAATGCATAGCATCATGAAAGTATGTATATTAGGGTTTCCATGGTGGGGAGAGCATATAGATTCATTTAGGAGAGATTATGTGAATTTGATGACTTAGTTAGAGCAATAAGACCCTTGTATTGCATTGAGTGAATTGTATGGTGAGGTGTGATGTAAAAGTACCATGTGAGGTTGATGAATTATGAAATGAAGTTTATTCAATCTTCCACTGCATATTTATGATTTTAATATAAAATCAGGGTTGGGTCTTTACAAATAGGGCCTTCCTATTAAGAAATTTTTTTTTCTTCTTTTATTCTTCCAGTTCGATTCACACAAATTAGATTTTGTTGACGATCAGGTCATAGTGTAGAAGATCCGATGTTCGTTAAAGAAACATCATCTAATTCTCAATTTAATTATCCATGTAAGTATTTTCTTAAGGTCTTCAATTTTTAGTTTAAGGCTTATGTTAGGGGATAACGGGCCACCACAACTCCACATTGGTATGATATTGTCCACTTTGGGCCAAGGCCCACATGACTTTGCTTTTGATTTCACCCAAAAGGTCTTATACCAATGGAGATATGTCATTCCCCTTATACACCAATGATCATCTCCACTCCTAATCAATGTGGGATTTGTTCATACTCCAACAATCCTCCCCTCGAACAAATATCCACCGAGCCTCCCCTCCATTCGTCCCCTCTATCCAAGCCAACTCTCTTTCTCTGGAGTGCACCGCCTGTCCAACAAAACCAACCACAGATCAAGTCTTTCTGAGACTCACCACTTTGTTCGATACCAGAAAATTCATCCACATGGTTATGGTCGGGGCATGGCTCTGATACAACTTGTTAGGGGACAACGGGGCATTACAACTCCACAGTGGTATGATATTGCCCACTTTAGGCCAAGGCTCGCATGGCTTTGCTTTTGGTTTCACCCAAAAGGCCTCATACCAATGAAGATGTGTCATTCCTCTTATACACCCATGATCATCCCCTCTCCTAATCAATGTGAGATTTATTCATACTCTCCAACAACTTATTCATAACTTACCATAATATTAATAGATCTATATTAATTAATTGTTAATTAAAAACCTAAAAAAATGAAAAAAAAAAGGGAAAAAGGAAAAACTCAAACGAGTTTAACCGAACAAAGAGAAAGAAAAATACTTACCACAAAAGTGAGCCTAAAAGAAAACATTGACTATAAATAGAGATATTGATAGCTAGAAAATAAGCCAAAAAGAAAGCCACCATTGAGACTGTCTTCCATCTATACGGAACCGCCGTCCATGGACATTGAGTAAACCAGAAGGAATAAAAATCAAAACTTGCAATAGGTCAAGGGAACAGATAAAGAAGAAGAACCATTTGTTTAAATAGGACATTCAAAGAATGAGATCAAGCCATATGTTGCACATCAAGTAAACGTGAGGTCCCGATAATGCAACGTACATTACAATTGAAGCGACTAACTGTAATGACCCAGATTTTTAAGGTAAATTGTAATATCAATTTTTTTTAATGGAAAATTGATTTGAAATGTTGGTTATAAAATTGATTATGATTTTAGTATTTTGAAACACCCCTTTTAAATTAAGATTTTGTAGTCTTGTTGAATTAAATCAAATTGGGAATGATTTTGTTTTGTACCATGTTAATCTAATTTAATTGATGAGCCAATTATGTTTTGAGACTCCTATATTCAAATTATAATTAGTGGGCCAAAGTATATTACCAACACTTTAGGTTTGGGCCCATTGGTTGACAACACTTGAGAAGCAATAACACCTTCCCTCATTTTCTTTCCCCACCGCCGGCACAAGGAGAAATCGATTTTGCTCTCTTTTTTTAATTTTTTTTTCTCTTTGCTCCCCTCCATTGCTATTCGACAAGTGGCTTTGGTGTTCATTGACTAGCTAAATCATTAGAGAATAGCCTCAATCCCCACCCCTTTTCATTGACTGCTATTGTGCAATAAGAAGAATCTTTCAAACTTCTCTTTTCTTTGATGCTCTCACCACGCAATATTAAAGGGAAGCCATTCTTTGGTTTTTTCAACCATTTTGGTGTTGGGTTGAATCTTTTTGGTTGGAAAGAAATCTTAGTTCCAAGATCATTTGAGGAGTCTTGCCAACCTTAGAGAATTCAAGAGGTAAGGTTCAAAACTTGTTATTGTTTGGTTATGATTTTAGTTGTTGGGTTAGGAACTTTAGAACCCAACTTTTGTTAGGAAAACCTATTTTTAAAGTGTGTTAACATCCTAAGAATCCTCTTTCAATACTTAAGAATCCTCTTTCAATACTTAACCTCACCTATTTCAAATGGTAATGTCATCCCCACCATCAAAGAGACAATTCCTTTACTTCCCATTACTTTGTGAATTTCCGGCGAATTCCTACTCTAAAAATCACTAAGAGAATGAGAGCACCCCCTCCCACGGCTCTCGGCCCTCCTTTTTTTTTTTTATATTGGATTCGTGTTATGTTGCGTCTTGACTTTTGCTAATTCATTTGAAATGTTGAACAATATTTTTTTAAAAATGCGTTGGTTAAGAATTAGAGATTAATATGGATTTAATTATTGAAATTGTAGATGGTGGTCAAACTTTTTCGGATTTTCTACTTAGGAAAAGTGTGTTGTTTTAAGTAATCCAAGAGGTGAGAATAGGGTGGTGTATTGAAAGGAGAATTCGGAATGACCCAATTTTTAATTGGTAAAATTGATTGAGTTTGATGTTGTGTTTAATGTAAATAGTAAAGCATGTAAAATTTAAAATCTCATAAAAGTCATGTTAGTTAGGTTGTACTTCCATTTGTGGAAAGAGTATCTCATAACATTTTTTTATTGCATTTAGTTTTCAAAACGGGTTATCGTGTCCCATTGATTACGATCACTTTTCTAAGTTGGGCAGCTAGTAAGTACATTAGGTTGCATTTTGTGTTTTATTGTTTTATTGGTTGTTATGGGAGTGAGATGTAAAATGTTAAAGGACAGTGAATATGGAAGTAAATGATCCTCAATACCATGCGGATTGCGAGACGTTATAGTATCATTAAGAAATCCGACATGTGTTGTCAATAATAAAATGAGAATTACATGTGATTGAGAATGTACGGTTTGTACATCTTTCTTGTCACTACAAAGGAAGATTATAGTTATGGTCCTAGGATAAAGTACTTGAAAAAAAAAAGTGCAGTTTCATGAGGCTACGCCCAATGAGTAGAAAAAGTTAAATGAAAATTTATGCCATGAGAAGATTTCTAAATTCATTAAGTCCAATATCGACCTCATCGACTTCCAACAATTCACTCGAACTTTTTAAATTGATACTTAAATCAACACCTCAAATCTCCTCTTTATCCGCAAATAAAGAGAGATTTCAGTCGAAGAGGATTTAAACATTATTTTTCACAATTTAAACCTTTCGAGATAAATACCACTTAACTCAGTAATAATAATCACCTCACAACTTCCAACAAGTTTTCTCAACTTAAAAGATGTCAATTTTTCTGCACAATGCCTTTCTTAACTAACGTTTGAAAACAAAAGTGAGTTTCTTGCTCAAAAGCATCAAACACGTGTTTCCACTTTTCAACCTTTTGAGGTATTCTTCTTATGTGTTTGCAAGACACACAAGCGAACCTACTTGTATATTTTTTCACATTGATCAAATGGAATGAACATGCCCCACTAAGTGATATTATGTTGTGCACAACTATAACTATCCATTTACTGGCATATTATTCACTAAGTATGGCCCTACTTAGTGCAAACCTCCAACCATATTGTATAAGGCACCAAAACAATATGATTTAACTAAAACATCACTACCAGAATGTTTTAACAAGCCTATGTCCAGTTTATAGCCTAAAAACCCGTTTATACCAAAACTGACTTTTTCATGGCTATACTGGAAAAATAACATTTTCCTAACCTTTTAATGAGTTAAAAACACCCAAGAACACAATCCCAACTCAAAAGCATAGATCCCAACAATTTTCAAACCAATAGAGCAAAACTAGCCTAAACTAGTGTAGTTTTACTCTATTTTCGGTCACTAGGTGTTGGTTTATTTTCCTAAATTCAACCAGCAGCTAAAAGGTCATATTTCCACTTCCACAACCTTTCTAACACACTTAGGAATCTTCCAAAAATAAGTCAACATCAAACTCGCACAAATGGGCGAAATCCTAAGCTAGTTTTGAAACCTAATGAGCACTAATCCTCCAAATACCACTAAATTCCAGCAGCTCAATATGTCTTAAAACCTCATTAAAATCATACTAAATAGCATACAAAAGTCCAGAATTAATCACAAATGATTTTAACAATTATTGAGCAAAGTTACTCCTTAAACATGCATGTTTTCGCCTTTTTTGACATCCTTTAAAATCCAAAACTTACATACTTAACTTCAGCCCAAGAACATATCATTCATGCTTAAAATAACCTTAAAACTCCAAAAATCGGAGATAGCATACATCCTTTTTAATGAAAAAGAAAAACAACGCAAGAAACAAATTAACGCTTAACTTGTTCTACTCACCTTAGATTCTTGAATTAAATAATTAAAAATCTTCTATCCAAGAAATCCTACAACCTCTCTTGAAATTTGAATAAACCTTTCTCAAATTTCATCCCCACTGCAAGGAAGAGCCTTTCTACATCTATACGAAAAATATACGAAGTAAATCGATCAAGAATCAGAGAAAAACATAATGGATCCGAACTGTTTTTGGCTCATAACATTTTCTACAGAATTCAAATGACTATGTAATTATGCTCAAAGGAAAGATAACGGAAAACCAATAGAAATAGACAGCTTACTTGCGTATATCGAAGTTCGGATGAGTGAGTTATGGCCAAAATACTATGAAGAATTTTATTTGGGCGAAAATTGGAGGAAAAAAGATTAATGGAGGCTGGTTTTCGGATTAGGGAAGAAGTAGAAGATTTTAGGGTTTAATCCCGATTTCAATTGATTACAAAAATACCACTACATTAAAACAATCATAACTCATTCAACGGGACTCCGAATGATGATCCGTCAGTTGCGTTGGAATCGTAATAACAAGACGATCAACATCATGTAAAAATAATAAATTAAACTTTGGTTTTAATTTTGAGGTTTGAGAAAGTACCAAAATACCCTTACGAAAAAAACGAGTCATTTTTCACCAAATTCATCAATCCAACTTCATTAGTATCATTTTGAGAGAATTGTAATAATTTCCAATTTTTTGTACTCTTACTTGGTAACGGGTCGTTACAGGTAATAATGGACCGAGAGGTGGTGGTGGATGAAGTGGCGAAGATGAGGGGTTCATGTCGTTTGGTGGCCATCCTTGTCATTCATATCTATTTATGAATAATGTGTCAAATTTTATCGGATTTATAGTTTGGGTTCTTTAAACTTGAGAATTGATATTCTTTATTGTTTTCAATTTAATATATGTTATTTGTTTTCACTATCTTTTATTCAAACTTTACAACTCTGGAGTAGCTATTTTTGTTTGAAATGTATTTGAGACAATGTAACTTTCATATTTCAATAAATATTATTTATGGAGTCTTCCGCTGCATTTATTGTATTTGAAATTAAGCTCTAAAAAGTCGGGTCTTTACATAATTTAGGAAGATGATGATGGAGAAAGGAAAATGAAGGTAATTTAGGAATTAAAACAATTAGTTAAACTTTAAAAGAAGTAACATATGTGTAAATAGTTTTAAAAAAATGACAAGTATGTAAATATTTAATCAAATTTTAACACCCATATAAAATCCATATTTCAAAACCTATAATATTATAAATTTTAAATATATATTACTTTTATAATATAATTTTAATTAGGTTTATTATTTTTCAATCAAATTTACGTACATATTATTTCATAAAAATTCAAAGACCATATGAAATTCATGTGGACATTTTGACAATCTAGTCATTTAAAAGAGGTGCATTTATAAATATGTTCAAAATGAGCTCTAATATTTACAAATTTGTAACCTATTTGGTTACTGTTTATTGGGAAATATTATAAATACCCTTATTTCGTGCAAGTATATTAGTATGTCCCTGAATTACCATATCAAGTAATAGTATATTAATGATAGTAATATCTCAGTATATTAATGATTGGTTATTACTGATTTAGCATGATATACTGTTAGTTATTGATAATCATTTACTTACCATGGTATAATTTTCACTGATATACCATCACTAACTGACAATGATTGACTATCACCGATGTTTCGTGATATACTTTCACTGATATACCGCTTTACGAAGTCAGGAGAGTTATGGTAAGAAACTTTTAAATTTTTATCAGAAAATCGGTGAAAACAAGTTGGGAGCTTTGGGTTTCGTCAAATATTAGTTTAGGGATGAGTTTTGGGCCAAAAAATAGAATGGAATTGTGATGGTTTAGTTATTGCAGGAACAAAATCATCGGGTTTGAGGTCTTGCTAAAAAACTTTGAATACTCATCGGATAACAGCGGAAAAAAGTTCAAAAACTTTGGATTACGTCAAATCTGAGTTTGGAGATGAATTCTAGCAGCAACAAAAAAAAAAAAAGTTTGTGATGATTTTTGGGTGGTTTAATTATTGCCAGAAAATTTTGCTGTGACGGCGGTGACGGAGATGACGACAATGGTAGTGGATGAGATGGAGGCGATGGTGGTAGAGAAATCAGAAAGAGAAATGAGAAAATGTAATTTAAGAAGATAGTGATGATGGAAGGAAGATGAGATTAATTTAAGAATTTAAAAAAAAAAAAAACATTAAACTCACTTTTAAAAACGTAACATATATATATATATATATATATATATATATATATATATATATATATTTTGAAAACTAATAAATATATAAATATTTAATCAAATTTTAACATCCATCTAAATTCCATTTTAAAGTAATTGCATTCACATAACATCACAACTACTTGCCTCAGCACGTTCTATCTATCTAGTTTTGTCAAAAAGGTCTTCCTGGTGAAACTTGGAAGACTTTGAAGCCCAAATTAAGGGAGTGTTGAAGTTAAAGTCTTCTTTGCCATCAGTGAGCCCAAAATCATGCAAGGCCATGGCTCATGAAACCCATTGTCATTCAGTTTTTTTTTTCAGTGATAATAAATCAAACAAAAAAAAAATTAATATTCAAATATAGTATTTAAAAAAATAATTATAAATTTAACATTTTTTTTCCCAATATTTATAAATATAATATTTTTTAAAACATATCAATTCATGATATACCAAGATTTATTATCAATTAATATCTAAGTGAACCATTAAATTATGTAAATCAACAATTATCCGTCCGAAGTGATTATGGTATGTCTCAGTTCATCAATCACTTATTTAAGTGAATTAATAAAAAATGATATATTTATAAATATTTTATTTTAAGATTATATATTTATGAATATTACATAAATTTTTCCTTTTTTTTCCGTTCTTGCATATTAACTCCTTTCCTTCCAAATTTGCTTCTCTTTTACATTGGTTTAATTCTATTTATTTTAAAATATTCTCAGACCTATTATTTTCACATTAATGTTAATTTTCGTAAAATTTGATAAAGTGATCATAATATTTAATTAACTATTAAAATAATTTTTTTTAAAGTACAAAGACCAAAATGATACAAGTGACCATTAAAAAGAATTTTATAATAGTACAAGGATCAATCTGGATAGAGAGTGACAAAGTATATACGACTCAAAATAAAACTTTAAAAATTAGAGAGATTAAATTGAATAAAGTAAATAAAAGGTACTTTCATATACTTCATTTTGATATATCAAAGATATAATTAATGATTTGGATATATGAAAATAAAAAGAAAACAATATCCTCCCCTTCTTCCTAATCCCTATGGAATGGTAGAAGATGCCCTTTGGAAGTTAGAATTGGCTTTAACATTCACATCATAATGTCTACATCGAAGACACTGCAAAAATCAAGACAGCAATGGCAAAGGAATGAATCATCGAAAATGAAAAATGACCATTTTCACTCAAAGTTCAAAGAGATAATGACAAATCAGAAGGAGCTCTTAGACTTTAGCAAGAACAAAAGTTTGTGGGTGTGTGGCAATTGAAGGAAGATATAACTTAATTAAAGACTATTCTAGCTCTCCTTTTTGTTATAGGAGAATCATAGAATTGGCTTTGATAATGGAAATTTGGACCAATTTTTTTTTGGGAAAAATTTTGGGGGATTTTTCAAAATTACATTTTAAGAATTGATATTTTAAAAAATGCTATAACTTTTTAAATTTTAGAAAATGAAATTTCTCATACGAAAGATCCACTAATCTCAAACTGGTCTAATCTTATACTGAAATTGGTGGAATCTTAGTCTGGAAAATTTTATTTTTGAAATATTTCAAAAAAAAATTTATTTTTTAAATTACTCATAAAAAAGTGTCATTCGCTAAAAATTCTGAAATTTTTATAGCGGCCACTTTTTTTTTATAATATTCATAAATTTATCATCTTTAAAAAATGTTTATAAATATACATTTTTAAAAATTAGTATATAATCGATTGACTTTGACATACAATAATAAGTTTTCTTCAATAAATTTTTTATTGATTGTGATATATAGTATATCATTTATTGACGAGTTCAATAAAATGAAGGAAATTTTATTGGTCAGCAAATTTTGATGTAATATTTGTAAAAATAGTAACTTTATAAACTATTAGGAAATATAACAAATTTTAATATATATGTTAGTCACTGATTAATGTGTGTATATCAGTGATGAAAGTAGTGTAAAAATATGTAATTTAATATTTATCCAATTCACCTAATCAAAATTTGTTATATTTATAAATATTATTTAGAGTTTCTATTTTTACAAATATTACTAAAAAAAACGCTAGATTTGCGTCTACCCCTAAAAATAAAAGAAATTTTATTGAGTAGCATATTTTGATGTAATATTTGTAAAAAAAATAGCAACTCTAAAAGGCATTTACAAATAATATAACAATTTTTACTATGTTAATCAATGATTAACAATAATTTATGTGTGATCAGTGATAAACTTAGTGTAAAAATATGTAATTCAATGTTTATTATTAATTCACCTGATCAAAATTTGTTATATTTACAAATATTACTAAAAAAGTTATTAGATTTGCAAATGCCCATAAAAAAAACATACCTATAAATATTTTAGAAAAAATATTATTAAGTTTGTAATTATTTTTAAAAATATACAAATATATATATTTATTTTGTTTTACAGATTCTCATTATTGCTAGATCAACGAGATTCAATTCTGAATGTGATTTGTTTTTTCCTTTCAAATTTTACTGATTATATTATCATTCCAATCTCTCCTTTTGTTTTCAAAAGAGAAATTTTGTGTTTTTCTTTTCAAAATTTTATGTTAAAGAGTGAAAATAGTTTCAGTTTGTCAAAGGGGGACAAGCTAGAATTTGCATGCTTCCATGCTTTTTAGGTTACTATAAATACTGAAGGTTTTGGTGTGGGACCATTAATGGTGATGGTCCTGTTCTTCTAGACTTCACTGAGTAAGACTGATCTTGTTTTCTCACATGCATTGGAGCTTTTTGAAGCATCAGTTGCCACTGCCAGACTTATTAGAAAGTACGGCGTGAAAAAATTTATGAAAGCTACTTTTAAATTAATATTTGGTTAAGATTATTATACTTAAGTCACTAATTATAAATTTATAATTTATATAAAAAAAAAAAAAAATTAGATGTATATTTTTAAATATTTCTTGATTAAATCACTTTTTTAAAAGAGCTGCTTCATCAAAAAAGGGGTTAGTTGTAAATGTAGTAAAAAAAATTAGGGCAAAATGCAAAACATACCCCTGTGGTTTTGGTCAAATGCAGAACACACCCCTGTGGTTTGAAAATGAATATTTATACCCATGTACTTTCAAAACTGTGCAAATTGACCCCTTCCCGTTACGTTTTTTATTTTCTTTTAGCCATAACTTTTTCGTTTGAACTCTGATTTGAATGATTTAAGATGTTTTGGAATCCTCGTTTCGAGCTCTACATTATAGTTACTTAAAAACGTAGAAATTATTAGTATATAAAAAGAGTTATCATCATCAATATATTAGACCGGGTTGAAGTCGTAAACAATTTTATATACTGATAATTTAGAATTTTTTATGACTACAACGTAGAGTTTAAAATAAGGATTTCAAAACATCTTGAATTATTCAAATCGGAGTTCAAACGAAAAAGTTATGACTAAAAGAAAATCAAAGGCGTAGCGGGAAGGGGTCAATTTGCACAGTTTTGAAAGTACAGGGGTATAAATATTCATTTTCAAACCACAGGGGTGTGTTTTGCATTTGACCAAAACCACAAGTGTGTGTTTTACATTTTGCCCGAAAAATTATTATATTTATAAAAATATTAGGATTAATTACACTGTAAACCAAATCGGAGTAGGTATTTACAAGAATATATACGTACCAATAAATTACAAATTTGTACAATCTAGGCCTTATATAGTGGTGATTTCCATTTCTTCTCCCTCTTTTACCCTTTCATTAATTACTCTGTTTTTTTTTTCAAACCTTATCAAAAATGGATTTTTCTTGTTTTAATTCTTCATTAATTACTTTGGATTTTCTTTTCAAATCCTATCTAAAATACATTGATCTCTTACTCTTTTTAAAAAACACAAACCTTAATTTTAGTCATTCAAATTTCTTAATCTCTTTCATCTCTCTTTAAAACTGTAACCTAATCTTCAAATTTTCATTTTTGTTGATAATTTTCTTCTTTTTCGTTGTCGCCATCATTGTTCAGATGCAGTAACTTATTGGCATGCATCCAAGTTTTCACGCTAGAACCATTTTTTCCGATAAGATCTCTATGTTTTCCACTTAGATACCTTTGTTTTAGAACCTATCAGCTTTATGATCATTGAAATTCACATAGTTTTCATTCAAAATCGCTCATATCCAACTGCTCATGACTTCTCTAAATCAGATTTGTCATTATTGTATCCAACCCTTGCACGTTTTTCCTATATGATTATACCATCATCCCTTCTAATTTGGGGCGTCTTAAGATCTACGATTTCTTCTTCTCTTGTTTATTGTGATAAATCTCAGCTTCACTCATCTTACCTCTGAATTCTGGTTTTAAAATATCTGATTTTATTGATTTAACAAATATAAACTTATTACACTAACCGTAATCTTCGTTTAATAATGTTAAACTATGGATTTTTTTTAATAAATATAAACATGTTAAGCTAACCGTACTTCTGTTCATCTGATTTATAGGTTTAAAATATCTGATTTTATTTGATTTAACAAATATAAATTTATTACACTAATCGAGTAATCGTAATCCTCGTTTAATAATGTTAAACTATATATTTTATTAATTTTTTAACAAATATAAATCTATTAAGCTAATCATGCTTCTATTCATTTTTGGAGATTTTATTGGTTTAAAAAATATAAACTGTAATTGTCGTTTAATAATATTCAACTATGGGTTTTATTAAATTTTTATTAACAAATATAAACAGGTTAAGCTAACCATGCTTCTAGATTTTATGGTTTAACAAATATAAACTGTAATCGTCGTTTAATAATGTTAAACTATGGATTTTATTTGTGTACATTTAACAAATATAAACATGTGTAAACTAACAGTGATTTTTGTGCATTTTCTGGATTTTATTGGTTTAACAAAAAAATTTAACTAACCATTATTTTTTTCATTTTTTAAATTTTGTAGCTTGAAGAACCATCAATGGCGGATTTATGACACATGGAGGAACATTGAATATGAAAGGAGTTTGAAGGAATTTATTTTAGTTATTAGTTAGATAGAAATTAAATTTCCTTTTTATATAAATAATTTTTTAGTTTCTTAAATCGTGCACAAGTTAAGGGATTTAATAAATTCTTTAAATATTACATGATTTAAGGAAAATTAAATTGTGGGTATTTTTAGTATTTTCACATTTTTCGGTGGTGGTATTTGGCCATATCCGTAACTAAAGTGGCGCCACCAATATTTTTTGTAATTAGTTTCCTCCTTTTGATTATTAATGAAAATAGCCCCAAATATTAACTCTTAAATATATGGAAAATTTACATCAATGTTATAATTTGGTGAAATATTTAAAATTTGTTAGAAAAAAATATTTACAAAAATGTTAGAATTTCAAAAGGCAAGAATATCAGGCAATCATTATTACTATATCACAGTTAATAACTAATAGTATAGCAGTGATGTATATAGTATATCAGTGATAGACTATTAATAAACTACCATTGATATACTAATAGTTCACTGATATATTAATAGTGATTGACCGATATATTAAGAATATTTGAAATTCTAATATTTTTGTAAATATTTTTTTTCTAACAAATTTATATATATTATAAGTTTTTTTTTTAACATATTTGAAATTGCCCCTAACTATATTTGTAAATATAACAATTTTTATTGGGTGAATTAGTGATTGTCATTAAATGTCATATTTTTATACTAAATTAACCACCGATTCATAAAATAATCGATGTTAATCACTGGTCAACACAATAAAAATTATTATATTTATAAATAACTTAAAAGAGTACTTACATATATATTTATAAATATCAAGTGAATTTTCCCTTTCAAAAATGTGTTTGATTAAAAAGTTGATTAAATTTGCCCCTGTTTTGAATGAAAATACCTCTAAGATAAAATTTTAACCCATGTTACAATCATTTTTCCAAGTTTGGGTAAAGAAATATTGGATTAAATCAATCATTCTTGCATTGGGTCATATTTCAAGTAATAGTATATGAAAATAAAGAACAAAGAAGATATCATTGTGAAGGAAAAAAAATGTATTTCCAAAATTCTCTCATCGATTCCATATTTTAAAGCCTAACCTTTAATTTCTTCAATTTCTTCAACTACTATGATTGATTCGAAGTTTTTTAGCCTATTCGTAGAAAATAATAGAAATAATAGTTTTTTTTAATATATAAAATAGAGTAAAAATAGTTACCGTTTCAATTTAAAACATAAAAAAGAAAAAAAAATGAGGGAGGTGATATTGTTCCATAAATATGTAGAAATAAGTTCGGGAAACAAAGTGTATAAGTAGAAGTTAGAGAGAGTGTAGAAAAATAAGCGAGAGAGAGAAAATGTGTGAGATGATAGAGAGAGAAACGTGTGAGAAGTTAGAGAGAGAAAGTTTAATGTAGAGAGAAGTTAGAGAGAGAATGTGTTATGTAGAGAGGTAGAGAAACTATGTAGAGAGAAGTTAGATAGATAAAATGTGTAAAAGAAATTAAAAATATAAGATTTAAAAAATCGAAAACACCTAATACTTACTTCTTCAAAAAGCATTTTAAAGTGCTTTTGACTTTTACAGAAAGTGCTTATAGAATGTAGCCAAACATACGTATTGCATCTAAGAAGTGCTTTTGCTCATTTGAAGGCATTTTTGGCTTGGCGAAAAGCACTCCCAAACACACCCTAAAAATCAAATCCTATAACTCCTTAAAAACAAAAGAAAAGGCCTTTTTCAGACCCATCTCTGCATTGTCTGCAGGTGTGCTTCTTCTTATCATTGCTCGTACTATACTATACTTGTCCCATATTCAAAACGGTTCAGAAGAAGAATTTTCTTAAGTGTTTTATATAACATTAAATTAAAAAGATATTCTTCAAAGTAATATCTATATATATAAAATTTCGCCTTAAGAATAAAAAAGTGGCTGTAGTTT
Organism: Gynostemma pentaphyllum; assembly: GCA_028015215.1. NCBI lineage: Eukaryota > Viridiplantae > Streptophyta > Magnoliopsida > Cucurbitales > Cucurbitaceae > Gynostemma > Gynostemma pentaphyllum. The sequence continues at coordinate 59,220,254 of CM051355.1, forward strand.
AGTGGTAAGAATTCCACGTTGTGGCCGTGGAGACCTGGGCTCGAATCCCAGCAGCCACATGATCTTGTTTTTAATATCCTTTTAGGATTTGGGTTTTTAGAATGTAAACTTCATGCTATAATTATTTGACTTAGAATTTGATTGATTGTCGTGATAAATCACTGATATATATATTGCTAGGTTTTGTGAAAATATTCTAGGAAAATTTTGTGAAATTTGTAATTACACACACATATATATATATTGGGTAAAATACCATTTTCGTCCCTGAACTTTACATCTGGTTTCATTTTCGTCCCTGAACTTTCAAAAAAGATCAAAATCGTCCCTGAACTTTTCAAATCTTGTCATTTTCGTCCTTCTGTCCATTTTTCCGTCTGGTCATTAACGGAGGCTGATGTGGCATGCTGACGTGGCTTTTTTTTAACAATATTTTAATATATTTTTTATTTTATTATAATTTTAAATGTTATTGGGTGTCAATCTTCTTCTCTCCCCCTTTCTCTCTCCTCCATAGTCATCTTCTTTCCCCTCTTGAGCAAAACCAATTTCATAAAATGATGAAATGAACAGATGGAAAACGAGAAAAATGAACCAAGATCTACCATCATTGTAGGCCGTTTTTTAGATTGGTGTGAGGAAGATCGAAGCTTTCTGAGCAGATTTCATGTAGGCCATTTTTGAGATTTTTAGATCTGGCCGAGGGAGGGGATATCTTCAAGTTTCGTTCATTAATGATGGAAGAGGAAGCCAAGTCGATGGTTTCTGGTGAGGAACGAAGGGAAAGTGAAGTGGAAACAGGTCAGATCCGTAGATCTGAGATTAACCCTTCAATGGCGGTTTTTTAGGGTAATTCGCGTTTGTCTGAGTATGGGCTGCAACAACGTGTTCTATCCTCTTCGTCTGATGGTTTTGAGCCTCTTTCATTAAGGCCTCGTGGCCTAAAACCCCCTGGTTCGCAAGTTACCATTTTATCTCCTTCGAAGGTCGTTCATGGAGGCATCAATGGCGTTTTCGATTCTGTTGGTTCTCAGCGTGTTTCGTCTGTTCAGGAAGGTTCGCGTGATGGTTTTAGAGCTACCCATAAAGGTAGTTTGGTCCAACAACCTTTTGGTTCGTCTATGGATAACTCGAAGGCCAAAACGCTAATGGATGCCTTTTTGCTTCTGAACAGAGAAGACGATGGAGAAGAAGAGAGAGAAATGAGGAGGAGAGAGAAAAAATATATTAAAATATTGTTAAAAAAAGCCACGTCAGCATGCCACATCAGCCTCCGTTAATGACCAGACGGAAAAATGGACGGAAGGACGAAAATGACACGATTTGGAAAGTTCAGGGACGGTTTTGATCTTTTTTGAAAGTTCAGGGACGAAAACGAAACCAGATGTAAAGTTCAGGGACGAAAATGGTATTTTACCCATATATATTTTACTAGATTTGCCTTTAATTCGCGTGTCGGGTTGGGTTGACCCGCAAGTTCTATAACTCATTAAAATTAAAGGTAAAATTGAAATGAGACCCTTGTGGTTTTAGTCAAATACCAGTATGGTTTTAAAATGACAAATCACACCCTAAGAAAACCTCTCTATCTAACGCCATTAACTTTCTTTTATATGTAACTTTTTCATTTGAACTCCGATTTGATTGATTCAAGATGTTTTGAAATCCTCATTTCGAGGTCTACAATATACTCAATTCAAAACTTTGAAATTATCACTAAATAAAAGAGTTTATTATTGTCAAAATAATAAGTATGATTGAAGTCATTAACCCCTTTGTTTTATGATGAAAATGACCATAACGTGGATCCCGAAATGTAGATTCTAAAACATCTTGAATAATTCAAATCAAAATTCAATCGAAAAAATTATGACTAAAAAGAAAATTTATATTATTAGAGGGAAAGAGGTCTCATTGATATAATTTGAAACTACATATGTATGATTTGTCAGGGACTAATATTTATGCATTTGACTAAAACCACAACAATATTATTTGCAGTTACCATAAAATGAAATGTTAATAGTATAAAGTTAATTACTAATAAATTATTGTATATCTACTAAATTTAATTAAGTCATAAATGTTGACTTTGATTGTTTATAAACTCTAATTTAATGTACTAGTTAAAACTTATGAGGGTTACACGTGTTTTTTAAAGTTGAAATTAATTATATAAATTTCATAGTAAAATATTAAATTACATTACGACAAATTTATAATTTTTTATGGCTTTAAACACACCATTTATTTATTGTATAAAAAAGTATAAAGATTATATTAAATTTTCAATATATATAAAAAAAAATCCATATGATTGGGCTTGTATAAAAGCACATGTCAGGGGAAATGTTAAGATATAAGATTAAATGTTTATCCATGAACTTAAGTTTTTAGTTTTAATGATGATTTAACTTATCTAATAAGAACCATTAATTTTATGAATCACACACACCAAAAATCTAAAATATTATTTTTACGGATCCTTTTTATCTAATATTCTTTTAACACATGTATTGTATATAATATTCTTAATAATACTTGAAAGGTAGTATATTTTCATGTTTAATTTTTATATGTTTTAGTTTTAACTTTTTAATTTATGAGCTTTCCAATTATTTAATTTCTTCATATCTTTTAAAATAATTATGAAAATTCTTTTATATTATTTTTAATTGAAACAAAATATTTATTTAATTGAAGTAAAAGAACAAACAAATAATAAATATAGGCATTTTTACCATGTTAATGATTAACATAAAAATTAAAAATGTTTATGAAAATTTGGTAAATAACTATATGCAAATAGAGTTTTTAATATTTATTAAGTATAAACATATTTTTAATTTTTCACCTTTAATAAACATGATAATATAAATTAGGGTAACGAAAATAAGACCCTATCGAATGTATATGAACACCCCCTGTAGTTTAAAAATGGCAAATCACACATTTGTAATTCCAAATTATGTCAATGAGATCTCTCCCCTCCAATATCGTTAACTGTCTTTTAGCCATAACTTATTAGTTCGAATTCCGAGTTAGATGATTAAAGATGTTTTAGAATCCTCATTTCAGGCTTTACGTTATTGTCACTTCAAAAATTCTAAATTATCTGTAAATGAAAGGGTTAATGGCTTCAATCATACCTAATATTTTGATGATATTAAATTTTTTTACTTATTAACAATTTTGAAGTAACCGTGACTTAGAGCTCGAAATCGGGATTTCAAAACATCTTGAATCATCCAAATTGGAGTTCAAAGGAAGAAGTTATGACTGAACAATATTAACGGTGTTGAAGGAGGGGGTTTCATTGGCATAAGTTGGAATTATATGGTGTGATTTGCCATTTTTAAACCACGGGGGTGTCCATGCATTTGACCAAAACCGCGGGGGTTTCATTTGCATTTTACGCTATAAATTAATATCAACAATGTATATGTATTGTATGCAATATGTTTTTTGAAATTATAATAATTTATTGTATTAGTTTTAATGAATTATTGATAAATTGATCAATAATTTAAAAAATATTAATGTCAACATAAATAATACATGAGCGATAATTAAGTGGTAATGATATATTTTGTTAATTGAAGGTTTGATGACGGATAAAATAAATAATGACATATTTTATAATTTCAAAAATCATGTAGAGATAGAATAAATGAAAATGTTTTTTAAACATCTCTCTTTTTATATATTAAGGATATGGTATAAAAATAATTGTGGTTGTGGCCCTCTACCTTTTTCGATCCATTTCATAATCTCTCTCTAAAAATGACAAAAAAAAAATAAAGTTTAAAAATTATAATTGTTCTTAGCCTATATTACCCACTTTAATGAATTTCAAATAGGCATTGATTGAGAAAAGATATAGAGCTTGATCTTGTAATCTACTTTGGATTAATCACAGTACGAATTATGATAAGAAGTTAGAAAGAAAGTAGTGAAAAAATGGGTACACTTATCTAATCAAATAAGTCTCATTGACTTTGCATTTAGTATGTAGAAAATAGATCTAATGATATTTGTCAATAATTAATCTCCAGACCGAAGCATGTGAGGCGTGCATTTGAAGTACTCATTCTTAATTGTCATTGGAACCTATAATAAGTAGATAATACGTATTATTGTTTATACATAGGTATGGTAAAAGGGGCGGGTCAAGAACATTGCTCGTCTCCTAACCTACAAATTTTTTTAATCTCTATCCGCTCTTATTAATGTTATATTAGATCAGTTAGAGAGTCAGTTATGGTGGTTATTAATTCTATTGGATAAATCAGTTCTTTTGTAACTTAATTAGTTTGTACATTGTCTATAAATACTGTACTCTTTTCATATTGAAAATTAAGGGGAAAACTCTCTTACAAAGTGTAGTGTAAGAATTCTTTATGGTATCATAGCCTATTGAAATGTGTCACCATCCAAAACCCATTTTTTTGCATTATGATTTCCGTTTCACTTGAAGGTCAGTCACCACTTCAAATTTCTATACCCAATTTGAATATATATCTCAACTAATCAGTCATCAATACCCTTTTTTCATTTGATTAAATATTCAAAACCTTCCTTCCCTTGGTTTCAAAATAAAGATGTGCAAGAAATTTAAAGTTTTTTATTTTATTATAACTTCAAATTTCTTGCACAATTTTATTCTCATTCATATTAAAATATATGAAAATAATTATAAAATTAATCATTTATCTACTACTACTATATGATGATGTTTAGCTATAATAGTAAAATCGGAGATTTTTTGTTCTAAAATAAATTGTCAGCTCTCCCTCTCGCTCAAAAGATGATCTTTTCCATCATATGAGACAATTTTGGACACAGATCAGCATGTTATCCCCACAAATGATCTGCTTATGATTATGTGATTGGTTATTAGTATTGGATTTTATCATTTTGTGTACTATTTTCTTTTAATCTTTTTAAATGCTTTTAATAACTTTAGTTAATGGAGTTATAATCATTTCGATCTTGTTTATTTCATTAAATGATCACGTGATAGATATTTAATAGATTATATTTTGATTGGTTTTTTTAGGAAAATTTTAGGGCTATTATCACATATACCCAATATCGAGTCTCAGTTTTCAAAAAAACCACAAATATTGAAAAATATCAAAATTACCCAACACATAATTAACCCATAATTTTTTTATGAAAATTTGATTATAATTGATATATTATTTTTGTAAATTTATATTATTGATATAAATTTAATACTAGAATTTACATTACTGATAAATTATTGTTGTAAAATTACATCAATGATATATAATTAAATTAATAGAATATATAAAAATGGGTAAATCTGATATAAACATGAAAGTGTGGGATATATGAAAACAAAACTCAAAAGTTGGCTACCACGCATAATTTTCTAAAATTTTAATAGGTAACAAAATTTATTATAATAATAATAAATGTAATATCTTTATTTTTATTTTTAATATTTGTAAAAATAAAATCATTGATTAATAAATGTAATATCTTTATTTTTATTTTTAATATTTGTAAAAATAAAATCATTGATTGACTATGGTAAAAAATTAATTTAGAATTAGGGGTGTTCAAAAAACCCGATGAACCCGGCCTACCCAACCAAAATCGAGTGGGTTGGGTTGGGTCCATTTTTGTTTCAGGTCTCCTCGGGTTATATTTTAGTGGAACCGAATTTTTGGTTCGGGTCTCAGGTCTAAAATTTTAAGGGTCAGTTCAACCCAAACCGACCCAAACTTTAAATATTATATAATTTTTAGATTTTTTTTTTTACTTTGCTATTTTTCTTTTAATTTTTATTCAATAGGCCAAACTTCTTTTCTTTTTTACTTTTTTAGTTTTACTTTGTTTAAAAAAAATATGATTTTACAAATTTTTGGTTTTTTTTTTTTAAATATTTTTACCAAAAAAAATAAAAATTGTTCGGCCCTAAGTCACAACCCAACCCTACCTTCATAGGGTTGGGTTGGGTTATCTCTTGAATTTGGGTTGTTCGGGTTAGGCATATGAACAACCCGAAAATCGGTTTGGTTCAAAAATTAGATGAAAACCGACCCAAACCGGCCTGTGAACACTCCTATTTAGAGTGATATATAATAATACGGTAATGCTTCGTATGATAAAAACTTATTTAGATAGTTAAATGATTAACTTAGATATCAAGCTGTCAATAATCATATTACATCCTTAATTGACGAGTTCAATCAGGGACGGAGCTAGGAATTTTTTTAGGGGAGGTAAAAATTGTATAATGTTAATTTTAAAAAATAGGGAAGCGGGATAACCAATCAATCTAAGGCCTCGTCTGGCATTGATGTTGAGGTGCTTTTTTCCAAATCTTAACTACTTTTCTTGTTTGATAAAAATAAATTTAACAGATTTTGAAAAAATCACTTCAACAACTGCCAGATTTCTAAAAGCGGAGGATTAGCTGTTTTTCAAAATAGATTTTCAAATAAGCTTCATATTATGGGCCTAAATTTTCGCATAGTGGACACAATCTGCCGCCCTTCATGAAAAATTGAATATTAAAATTTAAAAAATCATAAATGGTTGTAATAATATAGTCATTTTACAAATAAATACTTTTAAATCAATTTATCAAAATTTATTTTAAAGAAAAAAACAATAACTTTATGAAACATAATCAATACATTTATATATTTGATAACATTTTTAAAAATTGAATATCATTTTATGTTTATATTATCATAATTAATTGTTTTATGGGAAATTATTAGTAAATTAATATAAATTATAGTTGAGTTGTAACAAAAAATTTACAAGTCTTCTTTTATGCAGAATCAATATCATAGTTTTTTTTAATATATATTTTGAATTAAAATTTTAAATAGTTGTAATAATTATATTATCATTAGAAAACATAAAAAAAAAAAAATTATATCATTTATCAAACACAATTTATATATATATATATATATATATATATATATATATATATATATCACAACACTACTTTTCAAAAATAATTTACCAGACACTAATTTAATTCAAAAGTTGAATTTACCAAACACTAATCTGATTCAAGTTACAACTGATTTTTTCTACAGCACAACTGACATTACTTATTTCAAAAGCTACAGCAATACCAAACTAGCCCTAACCAATCATCTAGTTGAAGAGTAATAGTAATCGTTCTAATCAATAAAATGTTATATTTACAAGTATTATAGAAATGTGTGCTAAATTACCATTTTTTTAAATGGTAATTACAAATATTGAAAAAAAGTTGCAGTAATCACCCTCATTTTATTATACTAGTCTTTTATCACGTGCATCGCACGTGATATTCTTTCTAATATTTGAAAGTTAGTATATTTTCTTATTTAAATTTTATATACATTAATTTTAATTTTTTAACTCATGAGCTTTCTAATTATTTAATTTCTTCATATTTTTTAAACTAATAAAAAATAATTTTGAAAATAATTTTTAATTAAATGATATAGACATTTTTAACATGTTGAATGATTAACATAAGAAAATAATTGTAAAAATTGGTAAACAGTGTTATTAATATTTTTAAATTTTGAACTTTTTTCAATTTTTCTACTTCAACAAACATGGTAATAATATGTTTTTTGAATTATAATAATTTATTGTAGTAATTTTAATGAATTATTGATAAATTGATCAATAATTAAAATCAACATAATTAATACATAAGTGGTAATTACATCGAATGACATATATGTAAATTGAAGGTTTGATAAAGGGTAAATTTAAAGTAAATAATGACATATTTTATATTTTCAAAAATCATAAAGGATAAAATAATCCAAAAATATTTCTTAAACATTCCACCTTTTATATATTAAGGATTTATAAATAAATATTCTCTTTATAATATATTTATTTGGTGCCATTTAATTAGAGAGTTAAAAACTAAATCCATGAATGTTAAAACAGATGTTTAATGATAGGGTGACTGATCTAGTAAAATTGAGAAATAAAAATAGTAGCACAAAAAATTTACAAATATAATAAATTATACCATACATCAATTAATTATTATTATTATTATTAATTAAAATTTAGATCAATATAATTTGTTTGTAAATCAATGGTTGATAAAAACTGAAAACCAATTGGTGATTAACGAAAATTTATACATATTTTTACCAACAAGGTGTGTTGGCATATCAGTTCAGAGGTCTTATTTTCATTTTATACAATAAATTATTATAATTAATCAAATTAGTAAATTGTATGAAGAGCACTCAATTTGGGAGTGATTTCGGGATATGCCCTTCTCTTATATTGAATATTTAAAAATGTCATAAATTGAAAATCTAACCTGGTCATTTTCACCATATTTTAAGAAAAATATATTTGTTGCTGTCATTTTTTAGGACTGGTCAAAAAGTTTAGGATTAGTCCTAGAAATGGGAAACTATTTTTTTTTTCATATCATATATTTTTTTTACCATCCCATTTGAATAAAATAAGGGATAAATACAAAATACACTTCTGCACTTTGAGTTATTGTTAAATCATACCCCTACATTTTTTGTTTTGTTTTAAAATACCTACACTTTAGCAAAATTACAAATCACACCCTTCAATCGAATAGTTTTAACGAAGTTGAGATACATTTATATTCTACATATATGTCATTTATTATGATTTCATGAAAAATAACAAAAAAAATTGACAGATGTGTATAATTTTAGAATAAACTCTTATGTTTATAAGATGTAAAATCTATAAATCACACTAAAATGTTCAAATTTTTTGAAACTTTTAATGGTTTTGGAACACGTGGTATACATATAATATAGATGTGTCTGAATTTCGTTAAAATTAATTGATAGAAATATGTTATTTGCAATTTTCTTAAAATGCAAGGATATTTTAAAACAAAAACAAAATTTACAGGGATATGATTTAATAATAACTCAAAGTGTTAGGGTGTATTTTGTATTTATCCCATAGTAATAATATACATTTCTTCTTAGATATTATATTAAATTAAAGGAGAGGAAGACTTGAATTTTAAACTTCATAGAAAACAATAGATACTTAATCAGTTGAATTATATAATAATCACTACAAAAAAACTGTTAAATTGCGACCAGAAATTTGCGACCAAAGTATTGGGTAGTTTTTTGGGTGACCACTCTGGTAGTAAATATGAAGTTTGACTTATAACGACCATATGGTCACTTTTTTGCCACCAAAATGCGACCAGGTAAAGAATTAGTCATAAAAAATGGTGCCAATTTTTGGCGCGAAGAAAGTGACCATATGGTCACTACAAAATTACTACCATTTGGTCGCAATTTTGTGACACGAGTTATCATTTAGTAGCAAAAAAAGGCTCGTAAATTTGGCGGGAGAAAGGCTACCAAGTGGTCACATTTCAAAGTGACTAGATGGTCACAATTATGGTGACCTTTAGTGACCAGCGGTAGCTTAGAAACTTGGTATATTTAACCCATAATAATATGCATTTGAATTTGGTTTAAAATTTATTTTTTCTTAAAGAACAATACAAAATTAATCAACTTTCTAATAAAAGCATTTAAAAAGACAATGTGAAGTCGCCATTTCATATAATTATAAGATTGTAGGTTAAAATCTCACCGTTTCCACCCGCCTTTTCTATCTACAAAAAAACAAATTAAAAAAAAAAAACGATCCAAATGTTTGTCCGATTAAAGAACATGAGTTACTTTTTCACTTTGTTTCTTTCATACACAACAAAAATTAAAGAAAACAAAAGTTCATAGAAAAGGCAATTGCAAGAGAGAATGCAGAGAGGATAATTAATGACGAGAGCCAGTTGTCACTTTCGTCTCTCCAATCTTTTTTTTTTTAAATGAAGTCCAATCTGCTTGCCTAAACCTCACCAAAATACTCACTTCTGTCTCGAGAAATTATTGAATGTGACCGTCACAATATTTATTTCTATTTATAACCATTGAATATATATATATAACGGTACGAGATAAAAGAGAAACAGATTGAAGCATTAATCTCACAGAGTCAGTCAGTGAGTGTCTGCATGAGAGGTGGTTTCTTTTCTATACCTGTTTTTCTCTGTCTTGGATTTTGTTTTGTTTTGTTTTGCATTTAAATCTTTTGTTTGATTATTAAATTCAATTACTGTTGGATTTAAATATGTTCCATCTTTCAATTTTCTGGGAAGTGCGATTTTTGTTGCTCTTCCTTTTCACTCTGTTCAAGATTTTAATTAACATTTTTAATTCAAATGAAATAAATTATAAATAATTTTTTGTTTCTGTCTCCATTCCCTTCTTTCAAGTTTCCCGCTTTCTTTTGCGTACGGACCTCTCTCTAATTTCAATAATTTCCTAAATTTCTTTAAATACAATATTGTTGTGAACGAAAGAGATTTGAACCTGTAATTTTGTTACGGAATATAAGTGTCTTACTACGGGTGTTTGAAGATTTTAACCAGAAAATCTTACTGAGTGTGTGTTTTTTTTATAAAAGATGAATTCAAGAAGAGTACAACCCAATATTCAGATAATGAAAAAAGCTTCAAGTTTTGATAAAGTAAGCTTTTTTTTTTTTCACACTTTAATTTCTATGAAAAGAGATATTTCTTTTTAATTTCTGTTTATCAAATCAGGAAAATGTGAAGACAGGAGGGACCAAAGGGATGGGTGATGAAAATGCTGTGTTTAAGATTAATAGACGCAGATTTAATAGAGAAAAGAAAATGGCATTGCTACAAGATGTATTTTTTTTTTCCCAATCAGATTTCATTTTTTTTTTTTGTTTCTATGAATATATAAAATTGGTTTTCTTTAATTTACAGGTTGATAAGTTGAAGAAAAAGCTGAGGCATGAAGAGAATGTTCATAGAGTTTTGGAGAGAGCTTTTACAAGACCTTTAGGAACTCTTCCTCGTCTTCCTCCTTATCTCCCTCCATACGTTAGTCTCTTCTTTCCCTTCTTAATTTAAAAACTCTGTTCTTTACAAGATTGTTTGGAAAACGAGCGTCTCATAATCTCTACATTGGTATGATATTGTTCACTTTGGTCCAAAACTCGTACGGATTTGCTTTTAGTTCTACCCAACAGACAAGATTTCCAGTGATAATTGGATTATGTTATGTTGCATTTTCTGTTGTTGCAGACACTAGAGCTTCTTGCTGAAATAGCTGTTCTAGAGGAGGAGGTTGTCCGGCTTTCAGAACAAGTTGTGAATTTTAGACAAGGTCTCGATCAAGAAGCCGTCTTTGTGTCGTCACAGCCGAATTCAAAAAATTTTATTCATGTTGTTGAGAGTATCTCAACCAGAAGTTTAAAGCACGGTCGGTCAAGATCTTTAACCTTGAACGAGCTTAATTCGCCAACATCGACAGTTCGACCTCAACAACTTGTCAGAAGTTCCTCAAGTAGAAAGCAGTTATTTAGTGACAATATCTCTGATCAAGCAAGGAACTGTTCTGCTAGGCTCATGAATGCCAAACAAGCTTCCTTGAAATCTAAATCACCTTCGAAAGAGGATCGGTTAGGTTCGTATTCTGTGAAAGATAAACCGTCTTCCGAAAAGAGATCCACTAAAATGATAAGCCCATCCAAGAAGACTCCAACCAAACATGAAGTGGCAGTGGATCCTTTAAAGGTGCAGCATGTATTGAAAACATGAAACAGAACAAGAGAATTCTTTGGATGTATCGGATGATCTAAAATCTAACTCATCACCGAACAAAATTTCCGACGATATCGTGAAGTGTTTGTGTTCCATTTTGCTTAAATCGAGCAGTTCAACAAACAAGTCAGTTGAATCAGGAAATACTCAAGAAGCACTGGAAGCCTGCAGTAGCAATGTAAAGGCAGAGTTTCTTGATCCATACGGAAATATATTCAGAATCCAAAGGAAGTGATATTGGTTTGTACCGGAATCTTTTTGCAGTCGAAGCTAGTTCATTTCATCTCGACCAAACGGCTACACTTCCCGTAATTAACAGATTAAAGTAGGCTATTCAGCTTTGCATGTTTAGAGTATGCGTATGCATGCACATCTTGTGTAATACTGTTTCCTTTGAATTTATTCTTTCTTAGTAATGATGTTGAGATACGGACTCGAAAAGCTTGCCTCTGTGAACTTGGTAGCACATTATTTTGACATTACCTCCTACTAAACGTGGTAACTCGGCTTTCAGTACGAGTTATGAATCAACTTTCTGTGCATTAACTTCCAATGATCACATTGCTTGAAAGAGTTCTTTACGATGATCCGAAATATAACAAAATCAATGCTGAATGACTTACGCGATTAACGACATTGTAAACTTCAGGCAGTTATAGAGCACGAGATAACTGAGACCCCCAGAAAGAGTTGTAGCTCAAAATGCAAAAGGTATAGTAGAATCTTTTTCTTATTTAACGGTTTCACACATTGATTCTGCAAGAACTTCACAGAGTTTCTCATTCACATTCATTGTCTTCTTTCGAGACGTGTGCGTGGAATCTGCCACCCGGTGAAATTTCCCTAATTTTAATCACTATGAACTACGAAGTCACTAGAAGCTAGAATTTCTTACAAGGCAAAAAAAAATCGGACTACACAAGATAATACAAAATAAAGACTTCAACTTTGAATATTATTAATTATGTGTAAGTTTGTGCTGATGTATTGTATTAATGAATAGTTGGAATTTCAAGGGAAAAAAAGATAATGATTCTCATACTAATGGATTGGTATTTACATGATTTTTGCAAAAGATTTTGTGTCATTAGTGGATTGGATTTGTTTACATTTGCCTGATGGACTTAAGAAAGAAGCTGTTAAATGCCTTGAGAGAAGGGGAAGTCAGCCTCTTACTGGACTTGTTCAAGTTATTCCTTATGATTACAGTTTCAGTTTTAGGTTGATATAATGATATCTTTTTTAGAGCTGTTTCTCGCAAGGGTAGTAATTATAAAGATTTTGATCGTATGTAGGGATGGGCTCGGGCCGGTTTTGCCCAAAACCTTGGACCGAAGTGGCCAATTCGGTTTTGTAAAACATTGAACCGATCGGTTCACTTTTTTTTAAGGAACCAATCGATTCATTTTTTGTCGGTTCGGTTCGGTTTTTCGGTTTGAGCCTTTACTATTGGGCTAGTGTATTTTTTGTGAAAACCTATAAATTGGGGTCCATATTAGAAAAACATATTTTAATAAAATTTTATGCCTATATTATAATGAAATCCAATTTTACACCTATTATAATTTATAATGAAACAAAAAATATTTAAAATTCAATTCTAATTTCAATTTGCACCAATTATTATTGAATTTCAATTTCCACACCTACTAATTTTCACAATAACATCAATTTCCAATTTTCACACCTAATATAATCCAATTAACATTGAAATTGAGAGAGGAAAAAATGTATTTAGGTTAGGTTTTTTTTTTTCTTCTAACCTCGGTTCAATTAAGTTATTTAACCACCGAACCGATCTCCCTAAACCGAAGAAAACCGATCAATACCGAACCGAGAAAACTGGCGGAACCGGCCCGAGTGGCTCAGTTTGGGTCGGGTCAGTTTCTTGTTATAATGTGAAGCCCAAATTTTATTATTATAAAGAAGCCCAAGTTGTATTTGAGCCCAAATACAAAAGACTTGTTATTTTTGCAATTTGACTTGGTCAATTTGTTCATCACGTGGGCCGAAGGTCAAATTTGGCTTTGTGATTAACTTGCATCGTGAAGCGTGATGGCCAACATATTATTCAAGTAGGTTAATTCTATATGTAATTATGTGTGTGAGTGGCGATGGTCAATTGCACTGTACAAGTTGATAGAAATCAATTACGAAATCAATTGGTGATTGGCAGTGGCTTCGTGGGTGTGAGGCGATGCAATCTGAGAGATAAAAATAAAGCAGCGGCGTTCTTTATTTTTGTTTTTCGAGAGGATTAGGTAGCAGTGAGGGCTTTGTAAGAGTTGTGTAAAATATTGTTTTGGATATTTCTACTGTAACTCTTATTCATCATAATAAAATCTGCAGCGGTAGCAACTGAACGTAGCCCAACAATTAGGGTGAACCAGTATAAATTTCGGTGTCGTATTTCTTCCCTTTTATTTATTGTTATTATTCCGCATTATCGTTCTTGTGTGTGGATTTTTAAGCGTCTTGAACCTATCAATTCCCTAACATTTCTCGCTTTGTCCGGTTTTATGTTCAACCCTAATTGTATGGACTATTCTGCGTGAGATCTTTTCATTTAGTTGTTGCTTTTGCTTTTCGTTTTGTTTGGTTTTGTGACTTGTTGCCTTCCTTTCGAGTATTCTTTCTATCCTTTTGAAACTAGGAGTTCGTCACGTTTTTAAATACTAGTAGAGAGAAGTCGCTACTGTTTGCAGTGCAGACATGATGTTTTGTTTTGACTTCAAGTGGGAGATTGTTAATATGTGGAGTCAAATTAAAATAAAATAGTCAAAGCCCATGTTAGCATTATATATATTTTGAGATATATTTTACCTAGCTCTTGCCGATAGTGATATTAAAAATATCAAGAAATTGAGGCGGTGGTGCTATATCTACGGAAAAGCGTGAAACAACTTTGTGCTTTTGTTTTCGGTTGGTGAGTGTATTCTTCGAATTCATTGTGCAAGCCATAGAAGACAGAGGCGACACTTCATCCGTGAGTAGTTTGATTTGTGAGAGAGTTTGAGAAATTATATTGTAAAAGAAAGAGTTTACTAGGGTTTTTGAGGAGGGTATTGAATATTTCTCTATTGTAACTCTGATTCATCATAATGAAATATGCAGCGGTAGCAACTGGACATAGCCTAACAATTGAGATGAACCAGTATAAATTTTGGTGTCTATTTCTTTCCCTTTTATTTACGTCTATTATTCCGCTATCATTCTTGTGTGAATTTTAGGTCTCACGAACTTATCATTCCCTAACATATTAAAAGAAGATATATCAAAAGACTATCTATTTAACTAAATATTGAAAACTTTGTAGCCCTGAAATTTAGCCACTAATACAAATTGAAATGTCTAATGGGAAACAAAGGAAATATATAACTAAAGGCAAAAAAGTCAATTTAGGGAAGCATTGAGAAATGGAGAGATTTTTTAATACTAAATAGTGGAACCGTGGAAAAAACATATCAAAAGAGATAAAAAGTGGAAATTACCACACACAAAAAATCATAAAAAATGTAATTATTTATATAGTACAACTTTTTAAAAAAATATTAAAGTAACATTATTTCTAATTCAATAAATTAGTGAACATTTGGTTTTTAATAGGTGTTGTTTTAACCTTTTATTTTGGGATGAATAGTTATCATTTAAATTATTTTTAAGGAACTAAAACTCTAATTTATTTACAAGTTAATTGTCAATCTATTTTTTATAATCTATTTCTATTTTCAATCATTTATTGTTTTCATTTCATAAAAACATCATTTAAGTATTAGTATTACTTTTTAAGAAAAAAATAAAAGGAAAATTATTCGTGGTAGCCAACTTTTGAGTCTTGTTTTCATATATGCCACACTTTCTTGTTTATATCAGATTTACTCATTTTTAGATATTCTATTAATTTAATGATATATCAGCAATGTAAATTTACAACAATAATATTAAATTTACATTAACAATGTGTGAATTCTAGTATTAAATTTATATATCAGTAATGTAAATTTACAACAATAATATATCAATTATAATCAATTTTTCAAAAAAAAATTGTGGGTTACTTATGAAAGAAGATTATTATAGTAATAACTCATGTCTGTATATACACATCCTCATGTGCTGGGTAATTTTGATATTTTTCAATCTTTATAGTTTTTTTGAAAACTGAGTCTCAATATTGACTATACGTGATAATAACCCAAAATAGAAAGTATTTTACAATATTTGTAATTAATTTCATGTGAACACATAAAGGTGTGAACAAAACTTAGCTTAATTATAAAAAAAAAGTACCATTTTTATAGGTGTGTTGACGACAATTATGACAGAATGTAACGGAGTAAGAAAAGTTAGCCTAGTAAGTATGTTGAAATCCGTTCGCTTCCGTTAACAAGGCACTTATATATATAGTAATGAAATGATATATACTACCATACTGGTTAAAAAAAAATAAAAAAAATAAAACCTCATCAATTGTCTGGTGTTGCATCAGAATATATGTACACGAAAAATAGCTTATTAAATAATAATTTTCAAGGATATGGAAGGAATTCCCCTCTCAAATTTTTGTAGAGTGAGTTCTCACTGGTCTGGCCTTGAGGAGAATAGAAGTAAAATCTCATTTACTTTAATATAAAGTTCTCAGTGTGGTACATTTACTGTTTGCTGTGAGAGAAAATCAGAATTTTCACAATAAAAAGAAAAAAAAAAGGCACACCTTCACATGTTTGTAGCACCACTAAACTTATAAACTACAAGAAATATTAGACCCTGCTTTTTACTATGAAATATGCAAATTTGATGGGAATTCAACATTTCCTAGAATAAAACCTCTATTAAGAAGGCACAAGTTTGAACTAGCAAGCTATTGATTTTGAATCAAGAAACGCTACACGATATTGATTAAGGAAATGTTTTCTACAATACTGATGTATAAAAAATAAAATTAGATTCATCATTCTACAATATAAAAGAATAATGAATAAAAAAGAATACATTGATTTAGTGAAAGATAAATGTTATTTTTAAAGATAAATCAAATTTAGAAACAAAAAGAAAAAAAAATTAGCCAAGGAGATATAAATGATTCACATAGTTTTTTACTCCAAATTCACAAGAAAATTATAGTTTTTTACTCCAAATTCACAAGAAAATTTTCTTATTATTTGAAATAAAAACATAGCAGCACAAGAAGGTAGAATTAATAGGTTTTATGGGACGATTTCAATCCAAAAATTTATTTTTTATTTTATTTTGTATCACGTCAAAAACCTTGACTATTTAATTGATTTTTCTTTTTAATTCAAATGGAGTAGAGGATTTGTCTACTACCTCGAAAAAACCTCAATTCTTTTTTGAAATAGTTTTCAAAACCATTATATTATTTAGAATATCTTTTAATATAAAAGATCAATTAAAAAAATCAAATCTCTAAATTACATGATAAAGACAACTTTTTCATTAAATTAAGCCGCTTCCCACAAATCAAAAGATTATTGGAAATTAAATAAAACAAAGGAATTGAAGACAAAGTGTTAGCAAAATTTTAATAAATTAAGATAAAACGAAGGGTAATCCATGAATAGAAGTTTTGATTCTTACAGATTGCTGAAAGAAATATGATAAAGATAAATCCCAATTTTTTTGGGGAATAACTTAACATATTTCTTCCAGCATTCCGTAAGTGTGATATTCTTTCCCTTTTGTTCAATTCATTTCGTTTATTTACTCTCTCATCCTAGAAATTTAAGGAATTTTTTGTTGCTCATGAATTTGACAAACTGGTTGGAGAAAGAATGAGAGATTTATTGAATTTGCTTTGCTTGCTTGCAACCCATCTCTAATTTTTTGGTTGGATATTTTTTAATATCTTTTAGAATCCATGGAAGATATTTCTAAATAGATTGATTCATTTAAGAGAGAATCGTGGGGGTAGAGAGATATTTATATATTTTTTTTAAGTAAAATTGAAAAATAACAAAATATTTTAAAAATGATAATTCTCATCCGTTTGAGATTAGTTAGAGAAATATTATTTTTTAAAATATTTCAAAATACTAATTCTGAAAGATCAATTCTTCTAATGCCATTTTTGAAAAAATCTCCTTAATTAAAAAAAATTAAAAAATTAAGGGTCTGTTTGGTTTGCAATCTTGATTCAGTTTTATGAATCTGGATCGAATGAATAAAAGGAATCTGCTATGTTTTGTGTTTGGTTTACAATCCAGAAAAAACCAATTTGGATTCAATTTCTTTTTTAGGCTAAAAAATGAATTCAACTAAAACAAGAATCCAAAATATCCAACTCAAAAACTGAAAAACACAGATTGACCTCACCCACACAATTTAATTCACAGGTTTGAACACATGAGATAAAAATACGAGTCGGGCCCATTTTCCGGATTTGGGTCGGGTTGGGCCCGTTTTTCGAGGTTGACCCGGTCCATTCTAGATTTTATTTATTTAATTAAATTTTTAATTGCATGTTTTTAAGCTGATTTTTAACTTTTCAAACTTAAACTTAATTCTAAAGTGATGGAAAAAAAGTTAATTTATTTTTTCACTATATCCTATTTTTTATTTATATTTTGTTTTTATAATTATATATAAGATTAATTTAAATATAAAAAATAAAATAATATATATATATATATGTTTTGGAGGTTGTTGCTCACATTTTTCCTCTGCTTATTGTTTACTAATGTATGTACTACTATTTGAATAACGTTATTGGAGGTTTTCAATGCCCAAATGGTCTCTCCATTCAGTGTGAAAATATTTTTTCAGATTCTCTTTTATTGAGAAATTCTCTCTTTGGTTGCACTAGGTTCTTATGAATTTTAGAATGGATCTCATTGTGTCTTGTATAGTTTTCCTTTTGGAAAAACTGAGTTGTTTTAATCTAAAGAGTTTATTTGATAAACTTGCAATGCTTCTATTATCTTTATTATAATTTTTTTTAAAAGAAAAATTTATGCTAAGAATGAGAATAGTTATAGTTGATGCGGATAAAGATGTTTTCAATTTATAAGTTATGAATTATTAGTTTTTTCAAACTTAAAAATGAATGATTTAAAGTTGGATGTATATTATTTTCACACTGTTCTGATTTACAATCTTATTTTAAATTTTTTGAGTAACCAACCAAACACATATTTCAAATTTCTGAATCTCAATTATAAATTCTGAATCTGTTACCAAACACAATTTCATAACCAACAAATTCACAGAATACAACTCTGAATTCATTAGAATCCACTAAATTCAAATTCTGCTTTTCAGATTGCATACCAAACAGGGCCTAAGTGTTTTGAAATATTTCAAAAATGACATTTAAAATATTCCACCATTGAATCTGGAATCACTTCACTCGTGAGCAAGTTGAACCTCGATATAGCCCTAGATTTAATTAGATTAAATATGCTTTATGGTAAAAAAATAGAAGAATGATTGTCTTTTCTGCTAAAGTGGCTAAGAAAAGGTAAATACCTTTCTCTGTCTCTTTCTCCGAGTAGAGCTTCTTTCATTCTAATTTTGTGTCAAATTAATTTCTAGGAAAATATTTACTGAGATCATTCTAAGATTCCTTTAAAAGTAGGGGAATAAATTATCTTCATCTTTAATGTATTGATAATGTGCTTTCCACGTGAAAGGATAAAATAGTTAAGTAACAAACCAACTAAGTTAGTTAGGATGAAAAGAGGTCTTTCACCAGTTGACTTCATTTTGTCCACTCATCATTTACAAAAGAGTTTCTTAATCACCATTTAACACATTTCTTATTCTTATAGTCATCTGAAGAAAAAAAATCTTGTTCAGTGTTGATGATAAACACTCTATGAAGCTACTCATTGCCATGTCATAATCCTAGTCAGCAAGAGTCTTCTTCATGTTTGCTGTTAGCTGTTGCAACTGCCATTGTTGAAGGCTTTGTATAAGTAGTTTTTCATGTGTTGTAAAGCTAGAGTAAGTCCATATACAAAGCATATCAAATACAATAGCTCTTGAAGATTCTTTGTGAATTCAATTCTTTCTTTAATATTTCCTTAGTCATTCTACAATTGTATCAAAGCCTTGTAGACAAGGTGATCCTCGAAGACTCATCTGCAAGCAAGAAAGAAAGGAACAACGAGGTTCTTTCTAAAGAATACTAAAAATGGAAGCACATTTTGAGATTGAGAAGTTCAATGGCAAGGGAGATTTTTCATTATGAGTCTTTTGACATTTTGGTCTAAACAGGATTCCTAAAGAAGAGATTCCTCCATTTGGATTTTTAGGATGAACCAAATCATGAGGAAACCTTTGACAAGTGGGAAACCTTAGGTCTATGGTTTCAATTTGGTCTAGAGAGAGAGACAAGTACCTTGAAACAACCTTTTAAATTACATAAAAGTTTTTGGATTGGTTCTGATCCTCGTTCCACATTTTGGTCCAAAGAGGATTCCCAAAGAAGAGGTTACTCCATTTGGATCTTTAGGATGGACCAAATCATGAGGGCAAATTGACAAGATTGGTTCCGATCCTCATTCGATATATTGGTCCAAAGTGGATTTCCAAAGAAAAGAGGTTCCTCCATTTGGATCTTTAGGATAGACTAAATCATGAGGACAAATTTATAAGCGGGAAACCTTAGGTCTTTGGTTTCAATTTAGTCTAGAGAGTGAAACAGGTACTTTTAAACAAGTTTTTGGATTGGTTCTGATCCTCGTTCGACATTTTGGTCTAAAGAGGATTCCCAAAGAAGAGGTTTCTCCATTTGCATCTTTAGGATGGACCAAATCACAAGGACAACTTTGACAAGTAGGAAACCTTAGGTCTTTTGTTTCAATTTGGTCTAGAGAGTGAAACAAGTACTCTGAAAAAAGATGATTCCCAATTTGGAACTTTTACAAGATTGATTCTGATCCTCGTTCGATATTTTGGTCCAAAGAGGATTCCTAGATTTCTTTAAATAGAATCATATCCATTAGGATGTTGATTGCTATGACAACTTCACATGATTTGGAAATTCACCAAATGAATGTAAAAACTGCATTTATTAATGGAGACTTAGATGAAGAAGTCTATATGAAACAACCATAAGGTTTGGTGGTAAAAAGACACGAGAACAAAGTTTTTAACACTTGTTAAGTTCTTACATGGGTTGAAATAAACACCCAAACACTGACATGAAAAATTTGATCACACATTGATGTCAAATGGGTATAAAATCAATGATGAAAAATGTGTCTATTACAAAAGTGTAAATAATGAATGTGTTATTATTTACTATGGGCATCACAAAACAGATAATAGAATAAATAAAAAATATGTTGAATTCTAATTTTGATATGAAAGACTTGAGGCTTGCTGATGTTATTATAGGAATAAGGATAACAAAAAAATCCAAGTGGATATATACTTTCTAAATCACATTAACATACAAAAAGTATTGAGAAAATTTGGACACTATGAGAGTAAACTTGTAGTTACTCCTTATGATCCAATGATTAAAAGTTGAGTGTGTATTATTTTTGGAATATTCCAAAATGATAGGGAGTCTCATGTACATAATGAGTTGTGCAAGACCTAAATAGTCTACTAAGTGAGTATATTGGCTAGATACTTCAGAAATCATGCACTAGCAAGAATACTGAGATATCTTAAGTAATTATGGACTATGGATTGCATTATACACAATATCCACCTGTACTGGAAGGATTTAGTGATGCTAACTTGATATTAGATAACTTAGAGACTGAATCAACTAGTGGGCATGTCTTTACCCTAGATGGAGCAGCTATTTCTTAGAAATCTATGAAACAGACGTGCATTGTACGATCTACGATGGAATCTAAATTCATTTCACTAGACGTTGTGAAAAAGTGAAATGACTTCGGAATTTTTTAAAAGATATTCCTTTATGTTCAAGGGCTATAAACGCGATATGTATCTAATGTGATAATTTAGCATCTAATGTGAGAGCTAAAAATACTATCTACAATAGGAAGTCAAGACATATTGGGCGTAGGCATAATTCGATAAGACAATTGCTCATTAATATTAATTTACTTTGTGAAGTCAAAAGAGAATATTATTGATCCTTTAACCAAAGGAGTGATGAAAGAGCAAATGTCAAATACGTTACAGGAAATGGGATTAAAGCCTACCAGATGAACTATCTGGTAGTAACCTAACTTTTTTGACTGGAGATCCCAAGATCAAGGTTAAATAGGCAAACTAAGCTGGAATAGTTCATAGTGGACACACAAGGACTTTCAGTCCTAGCCTGTTTCCATGAACAAGTGTGTAAATATGTGAATGTTAAGATAATATTGATAAAAAAGTATTTTTAAAATACTATAAATCAATAGTTATCTATATGAGAGTAGAATTGGGTCGATTGTTGGAGAAAAACACAGGCTTGTGTTCTCTAAAAACTCTCACGAATGCGAGATCGGGTCCAGTGTTAGGAATGGTGTCCTAGAACTTGTAATTATTTAATAATAATAATTTATTAAGAATAAATTAAATAAATAAACATAAGTTCTTTATATTATCTAGATTGATTCAATTAATGATATTAGGAATATATGGAAATATATAAATATCAAACATTCAAATAGTAAACCCTAAGTTACTCTTATGAAATCACGACTTAGTATGTGAGTCATACGAGAGGATTAAAGTCGAGATGAGTAACTTAAACGTGTCTACGATAAACGGATAACGTTTGGGAACCTTATCCTGGTAACACCGTTGATAGCTTCGCATTTTGTTTATAGACAAATGATCGAATCCTGATCATTCATGTGGGAGACATGAAATGGAAGTATCATATGCAATGTTGATTGTATAAGACAGGACCACGATGTTCGATCAAATTTCTCCTTAGTACCGCTTTTTAGAAATGATCGAATATCAAACTAAGTTTATCAACCGTGATAAATCTCAATCCTGAGTGAAATGCGGACTCCTATTTGTGGAGTTATGTTATTTGATTCACATAGTTGAGAGCGATCTGTAAGAACGCTCAATACACTCCTGTTTTGGGAACATGACTAGATAAGTAGCTGGGAACTCATTTTCACGAGATGGAATTCATAACTTTCCTATAAATTAACGGTATCAGTGCGATACCTAAACATTTTAGGAACTTTAGGAAACTCCCTTGATGTACTAATTCGAGACATGAACAAGTGGCGCCACGACTTCTATTGATCACAGAAGTACCTTATCTCTAGTTCGACTAAAGATAAAGTTCATTGGAGAATCAGCGGGAACACAAGGATAAAGCGGTAATTACAGGGGCAAAACGGTAAATTTATCCGTCTGCAGAATTATGAGGGTTCCACGTGAAGGATATATCACGATATAAATAAAGATAAACTAAATGGACATAACTCATCTATAGTGAGGGGAGTTCAATATGAATCTATAGTGGAATTATTCATAGTTAGATAATAAGTAATTAACTGATTATGAGTTAATCAATTAATTGACTAATTATTAAGCCCATGATCTATAGGTCCATCGGGTCCCTATGCTAGCCCAAATATCGTAGTCGCGAAATCAAGTAGAAGAAATGGAAATTTTAAGTAAAGTGAATTACTTAAAATAGGCAATATTAATTGTTTAAATATTGAGTATATTTAAACGGTAATTAATATAAACATTATTAATTGTTTAAATAATGAGTTTATTTAAACATGAAATTAATAATGAAATATTATTAATTATTTAAATATTGAGTATATTTAAATGGTAATTAATAATTTGAAATTAATTAACAATTATTAATTGTTTAAATAATAAATTTTATTTGAACGGAATTAATAATTAATAATTAATTAATTAATAATAAAATGTTATCAATAAAATTATTAATTAAATAATGAGTTTATTTAATGGAAATTAATAATTAAAATATTTATTATTAATTATTTAAATAATGAAAATTATTTAAATGGAAATTAATAATTAAATATAATTTGATAATATTTAGTCGGAGAAAATATTAATATTATTAATTGTTTAAATAAAATATTTTATTTAAATGGTAATTAATAAATAAATTAATTAAGTTGGACTTATTAATTTAAGAGAGAGTTTCAAGCCCAATTGGATTAATGAACCCAATTGGAATTGGCCCAAAATAATTAATTAAATAAATTGTATTTATTAATTATTTTATTATGATAAAATCGGCCATATGAGATAATTTGTAGGAGATAATTGTTTGAATTATATCCTATAATAATTATATAGATTTATTTACCCAAGATAAATAAAATAAAGAAAAGAAAATAATCTCCTATTTATCTATGGCATTTTCGAAATTGCAAGATAAAGGAAAGAGATAATCTTTATTCTTTTTGTATTTATCTCTATAGATTAATCCTAATGTGATTAGGATTCCTATTTTCCTATAAATAGGAGGGTTGGGTCATTCATAAAACACACAATTCAATTCCTTAGAAATTCGGAATTCTCTCTTCCTCTTCTCCTCCCTCCTTAGCCGATTTTCCCACTATCATTGGGAAGAAAAATATTTTCTTCTTCCCAATTTCTTCTAAAGTTCGATCCCACAATCAGGTTTCGTTTGATCGATCGGGATATAGCATAGACGATCCGGTGTTGCTGAGGATTTGATGCTGTAAAGAAACCTCCAACCGATTCTCCATTTATTACTCAATGTAAGTTTTGATTTTAATTTTCGAAATTTAAAGCATGAATCTACATGTTTTTCACAAATTGCATGATATTAATAGATCCTAAATTAAGTGTTAATTTGTGTTACTAAATAAATTCCGCTAATTTAGTAAATCATCCCTTCATCCAGGACCAAAACGGACTAAAACGTATAAAACTCATTTGAATAGGTTAAGTTATGTGTGATAAATTATTGTCTCAATTTACTAATAAAAGGATAGTTCAAGAAATTAATTTCACTATTTTTTTAGTAATTTCGATAGTTTATCGCAAAGGAAGGTTCAAGTTCAAAACACACCTTTTTCTGATACATAGCTTAGCTGGTGCTCTCCCACTTTTACGATTTTTATGTTTTTCATGTTTTCTGAGTACACTTACTTTCATGTGGGGGATTGCTGAAATTTTATATATAATATGATATATATATATATATATATATATATATATATATATATATATATATATATTTGACTAAGTCAAATATTGTGGCTACAACTTCGCTTCATTGTGATGACTTTTATGCTAGTAATTAATGAAATTCATTATTGAAAGATATTGGGTTTGACAAAGGGAAAAAACTGACACCATCTCAATTCGGACATTTATGTTCATTTTCCTTACGGTTTTCATTTGAAGTTTTAATTGATTTTAAATTAGTTTTAATAACGGATTTTGGGAGTTATAAGATTATTATCTTATAAATATGGTCAAATACTTCTCATTTTATATCCCAAAATCATGTTTCAATTTCTAATTTCTCTTTTGTGTTCTTTGCATTTATTTCTTTTAATCTATTTTTGGTAAAAGCTATGGAGAGCTGTTCTTGAGAGTTTTGTCAGGTTCGTGTGTATCTAGTTGTTGATCACATAAAACACATTGTCGTATCTTGCAAGTCGATATGCTATAGAACTGTAAAAACCGAAGTGGGATAATATCGTCTTAAGGAAAGTGCTACTGCATGCTTCAACGTTATTAATTTGTTCCAATCATATTTTATTGTAAATTCAATTATGATAATTTCTTGTTATTAGTAATTTATTTTGATAATGTAAACAATATCAATATCAATATTACATCTATCTTTTCATCTTGATTTTTGTTATTGAGCTCCAGATCCAACATTAACTTGTAACATCCTTCATGGACCACCTTCCATCTCATGTTTTTTAGGTGTGGTGTAAGGTTTTCCATTCCTCTCTTCCTAGCCAGGCTTTTTTCTGGCTTTGGGATCGCCCTCGGGGAATTCATGCCAAAAACATTGAGGAATTTGACCTCCGTCATGGTTCTATGCTACGAATTAATTATCCACTTGACCATCGGGATGATGTCACATTATTGGGCCTTAGGCTGAATTTCCGAGATACGATGCGCTTTATTCCCCATAGTCGTTCGAACCATTTCTTGGTTGGTGAACAGACCACTGGGGACAAGGATTGGAAAGATAGATGGTTCTTCATTTGTGGCACATTTTATCCTAGGGGATACATTCCTCCTACGAGTTGGAATAACTGTCATGAGAAGATATGTTCCTTTTTTTTAAACATGCCTTCTTTGTGTTGTTATCACAGTTTGCTAATAGTTTTCTACGTTACGTTTTAACTATAGAGTATCTCTCAAAGAAACCTTCCAAGAAAAAAGTACTTCGCTATAAGGAACTCGAGCAGTACGGTACTTACAATTAGGAGAAGTTTGGTCAGAAGCAGTGGGTTATCTTCGCTAGTTTGTGGACTCCCCTAGTCAAATTTGGCCCTCCACCTCCTTTCAGTAAGTTCCTTTATGCCCTTTGATAGTCTTTGTTCCGTATATTCCTTTATATTTTGATTATTGACAAGGGTGATTATTTCTGGCCTTAGCAGGAGAATGGCTCCAAAAGATCTTGTCCCAGTCTCTTCTTTAAAGAATCCATCTGCCCTCATGTTCTTGCTTAAATCCGCGAAGGAAAAGAAGGCCGTTGTAGTAGCCACTCAAGATCGAAAGGGGAAACAGGTTGCCCAATTAGACAAGGTCAGACAAGGTAGACCTAAAGTGCCCCATTACAGATGATTTACCAAGGCAAATGGGTGATCAATTCCAAGCCCACCTTGGATTCCCCATCATATCAATAATGAATAATACCAAATAATGCAAACTCACACAACTAAACATTAACTCATTATTCATCTCCTCCGTTCATGCAAGCTCACACAGTCTATGCATTCCTCATGATACATATATAGTCATACAACGAATAATACCAAACAATGCAAGCACCTACAGTCTATGCATTATCTCATTATTCCTCCTTATAAATATGTGTGATAATAAAAAATCAGACAAAGATCAAATACAGAAATATAACAGAGTCCCAATGTAAGAATAATTCGATAGAGTCATATTAATCAATATCATTATAACATATAGGCTCATAAGCCCATACTTTCATCGATCACATAATCCTGCAAGAACGAGTAACTCATATGCCAATGACCCTAAATGCTGGAAGGTTCCAGTGTTAGTAGATAAGTACAAAGTAACAGAACTTCTCAATATCGTAAATAAAATGTCCAAGAACACAAGATAACCACGTTTCAAGCATAGACATGCTACAACCCGATAAACTATACTTTAACTTCCAAGAATATGTAAAATCCATAAATACCCAAATATCTATTACATACTCCCAAATTCTAATCAATCATATAAAGCATGCTAAACTAACTTATTTCCAAGTTTAACTTAACTCTCGAACAAAATAAATCGTTCAAGAACTTAGTTCTTAATTTTATCGTAAATTCTATTTATCCTCACTTTTTTGTAATAAGCTTGAATTCAAAACCCAAAGTGAGCGATGAGCGAGCAATTGAGTACCACCTAAAATTAAATATACCCTACTTATATTAATTTAACCAAACAAGCAACAAACGACATATAAAATGAAAAGAACGAAAAAATAGCCCGAGAAACCTCCCTCATTGCTCTAGGCCGAACAATGAAAAACAGTGGGGGTGTCTCGGCTTTGAGGTGAGTTTTGGGACGATCCGCGTTCATTTCAGTAGTTTTATAAAGGTAATTAAAAATGGTTAAACTAAATTAGGTCATTTGGATATGATTTTACTACCCAATCTTAAAGGAAAATTCGAAAATACAAGGGAAAATCACTCATGGTGGCCATGGTTTTGGGGGGGATATATGGGTTAGGGTTTTTATGATTTTCTTTGATGTCTAGGCCAAGGATCCCTCATAAAACAAACTTAGAGCTCTCTTTGGTTTGAAATCTTCAAGTTCCATGGAATGGAATTGAAGATTTCAACTCAAACTCACAATAATAGGTGAAAAGGAATAAAAAACCCATAGAAAAATAAATGATTCTTACCCTTAAGCCTTTTGAAGGTTGGAGGAATACTTCAAGAGTAGGATCAAGAGAAAGATTGGAACCCGATCTATTCAACTCACCCAAAATCACGTGAATCAGATAAGGGACGAGAAAAACATGTCCCTTTGATTAAGTAGGGGGCGGCGGCAATGGTGGTAAAGGGAGGAGATGCGTTTTTTTTTTTTGTGTTTTGCTTCAAATGAGAGGAAGAAGATGACTCTAATTTTTGAAGAGGTAAAAATAAATTGTTAAAGAGTCCCCCAAGTTCTTTCTAGCTTTTAATTTTTGAAGGAATAATAATAAATAATAAATAAAGTAACTCTATCTCAAAATAACGAGACGTTACACCAGCCCTCCCCAAGAGAAATGTGAGCCCGTTCCTTAAGAGATTGATCTACTAAATTAGTGGAATATCATTTAGTAATCTAATTAACATTTAATTACGGATCTATTAATATCATGAAATTTGTGATAAAAACATGTAAATTCATGCTCGTTTTTGAAAATAAAAGGTTATTCACTTACACTGTGTAAAATATGGAGAATTAGTTGGGGGTTCTTTACAGCATCAGATCCTCAGCAACACCGGATCTTCTACGCTATATCCCAATCGATTAAACGAAACCCGATTGTGGGATCGAAATTTAGAAGAAATTAGGAAGAGGAAAAATATTTTTCTTCCCAATTTTAGGAGCCAAAATCGGCAAGGCTATAGGGATGAGAGGAAGAGAGAATTTCAATTTCTACGAATTGAGTTGTGTGATTTATGAATTACCCAAGCCTCCTATTTATAGACTAATGGAAAATCTAATCTCATTAAAATATTCCATAGAGATAAATACAAAAAGAAAAGGAAAAATTATCTCTTTCCTTTTATCTTGGTATTTCAAAAATACCATGGATAAATAAGAGGATATTTTCTTTTCATTTATTTGATTTATATCTTGGGCAAATAAATCTATATAATTATTATAGGATATAATTCAAACAATTATCTCCTACAAATTATCTATGATGGCCGAAGTTATCAATAATAATTAATAAATAATTCCAATTTATTTAATTAATTATTTTGGGCCAAATTCAATTGGGTTCATTAATCCAATTGGGCTTGAAACTCTCTCTTAAATTAATAAGTCCAACTTAATTAATTTATTTATTAATTAACATTTAAATAAAATACTTTATTTAAATAATTAATAATATTAATATTTTCTCCTGACTAAATATTATCAAACGATATTTAATTATTAATTTCCATTTAAATAATTTTCATTATTTAAACAATTAATAATAATTTAATTGATAATAATTAATTATTAATTAATAATATTAATTTAATTATTAATTTCTATTTAAATAAAATTAATAATTTAATAATTTAAAATTTTAATAATTACCGATTAATTTTTAATTATTAATTAGTTAAATATACTCGATATTTAAATAATTAATAATGTCTAATTAATAATATTTCATGTTTATAAACTCATTACTTAACAATTAATAATGTTTATATTAATTACCGTTTAAATATACTCCATATTTAAACAATTAATATTGCCTATTTAAGTAATTCACTTTACTTAAAGTTTTTATTTCTTCTACTTGATTTCGTGATTACGATATTTGGCTAGCATAGAGACCTGATGGACTTATAGATCATGGGCTTAATAATTAGTCAATTAAGTGATTAACTCATAATCAGTTGATTTCTTATTATCTAACTATGAATAATTCCACTATAGATTCATAGCTGAACTCCCCTCACTACAGATGAGTTATGTCCATTTAGTTTATTTTTATTTATATCTGTGATATATCCTTCACGTAGAACCCTCATAATTGTAGGCGGATTAAATTTACCCCTGTAATGACACTACAAAAAAACTGTCAAATTGCGACCAAATGGTCGTTTTTAACCTAAAATGCTACCAAAAATGCGACCAACAGAGTGGTTGCTAAAAAGCCGGTCGGATTTCAATTGTGCGATTGCATGGTCACAAAAATTCACCATATGGTCGCAAAAAATTTTGGTAGCAAAAAAGTCAAACTTTTAAAATGCGACCAAATGGTCGCATTAAAAGGACCATATGGTCGCATTTTATCTTCAATAGAAGTGACCATTTGGTCACATAAAAAGTGACCAAATGGTCGTAATTTTTGTGACCAAAGGGTCACTTATTGGCTCGATTAAATACGACCAGGATGGTCGCTAAAAAGCGACCATCCGGTCATAATTTATGTGAAAGATAAGTGACCAATTGGTCACATAAAAAAGTGACCAAATGGTCGCATTTTATGCGACCAAATGGTCACTTTAGTCTCAGTTAAAATGCGACCAGATGGTCGCTTAAAAAGTGACCATCTGGTCGCAATTAAGAATTTTTTTTAAAATTTAAATTTCAATAATTAGTTAATTATTAATTATTTATTTAATTAATATTAAAATTTCATAAAAACAAAAAATTGGAATTCAAATAAAAAATATATATATAAAATATTAAAAAAAACGTTTTATACAATCGAAAGAATCCTATAACTACTGCGGAGGGGCGGGGGGTGGGGGAGGAGGCGTCGATGACGAAGGGCCGCCGCCTAGAGATCTGAAGTACGCGGCCAAAGCGGATGCGACCTGGGCGTCGACTCGTGCCTGCATGCTGGCCTCAATATCAGCGACTCGAGTAACGAAGTCCTCACGCATAGCCTCCATGTCCGCGCGCAGCTGCTGCTCACCCGGAGAAGGGCCGGAGCTAGTGCTCGCTCCGCTCCGCTGAGGCCGGGGCACATCTGCATAAATGCGTCGCCCGTACGAGCCGAGCCCAGGAACTGACCCATCAGGCCGAACCCCTCCAGCAGCCTCCAAGAACGCCTCTATACGGTCCTCCTGAGTCGGTTGCGAGTCTGGTGTGGGCAACCGCTGAGTCAAGGACTCCGTGAAACGTTCCTAAACATTTAAAATTCAGAAAATAAAATGGTTAATATATAATGTGTATGAAAAATTTTAAAGAAAAAATAATAATTGAAAAAAATATTAAATACCTGAACTTCTTTCGCCTTATCGTCGACGAACGTCCCGTCCTTCTTCGTGTGAAGAACTAGGTGCAGCTCATCGGGCGGGACGGGGCGCCCGTGCTTCGCTTCCTAAAAAATCAAAGAGTGAAGAATAAAACATAATAAATTAATAAGTAATTGAAAAAAGAAAACGAGAAAAAAGAAAACGAGGAAAAAAACGAGGAAAAAAAAAACATACCAATCGACGATGGTGCTCGTCGTGGGTCCGCGCCCCCGCTGTGTGTTTTACTGGATTCTTCGCGCGGTTGGCCTTATTCCTGCTTGACACTGCCATGCCCTGAGGAGTGGTCAAGCTCGCGAGAAGCCGCGCGTGGTCCTCCGGGCTCATCCACACGGGGCGGTTTGCTGCTTGCTTTCTGCGTGCCCGGAACATGAGGTCCTTGAATCGATCCCGGACGTGACTGTCCCATAGGGGGAACAATCTACCGTCGGTGATATCGGGATCGATAACAGGAAACTTGCCCTGAAAAAATTGAAATAAAAAATTGTTAAAGTAATAAATTTATTTCTATAAATTTCAAAATTAATTAATTATGAAAATAAATTATAAATTTACCTTCCAACTGTCGTACATCCGACGTTTCTCCGTCGTCGGAATCTTCGTCCCAGTGAAGGTCGTGGTAGAGGCATGCTCCTGGAGGACCTCGCGAAACCCGTTTTGAAACGGCCATAGGTATCTGTTTACTCGCAAAATCACAAAAAATTATTGTGCTATATATTAGAAACTATTAGTTAAAAAGAATAAAAAACTTTTTGAAAAATAGTAAACAAAATTACTTACGTATCCCCTTCAATCCAGAGGGTGGAGTCTCGGGCCCGAGACAGGTGCGTGCATGAAGTCGAGGGCCACTTGGATCCGACCTTGATGCGGAACCCGACGCCGACCCTGGACGCATACCCTGATGCTAAGCACGGAGGCGTGGCAAGGGAGTCTGCGGCGGCCGTGGTGTCGAAGACTCTGGTCTCAGGGACTCCATCATCGAGCGTGGCAGAAGTCGCGTGTCGTAGCGAAGAGGATGTCCAACTCCTCCGTAGTCGTCCGCATCAGGGGCAACGCCGATGGCGTCTGCGGAGACCCCTCGTCACCCGCGTCGTCAAGCGCTCGCCGACCGGGGGAGGACGTCGTCTGCCCGTCATAATCCTACAACCAAAATAAACTAATTTAATACTAATTACGTAAGTAAAATATTGATTAGTTTATTTAATTAAGTAAATAATTTAAAATAAACTAATCAAATTAATTTGAATAAAAGTAAATTAAAATTAGATTAATTGAACTAAAAGTAATTCAATTAAACTTAAGATTAATTAAGTAAAACTAAAATAAACTAATCATTTAATTTGAAATAAAGTAAAGTAAAATTAGATTAATTGAACTAAAATTAATTGAATTAAACTAAAATTCAATTAATTTTAGTTTCAATTAATCTAATTTTACTTTACTTTAATTCAAATTAATTGATTAGTTATAACTAATCAATTCAATTAAACTAAAATTAATTCAATTAAACTTAAGATTAATTAATTAAAACTAAAATTAATTAATTTTAGTTTTAATTAATTAATCTTAAGTTTAATTGAATTAATTTTAGTTCAATTAACCTAATTGTACTTTACTTTAATCAAATGTAACTAAAATTAAGTAATTAAACAATTTTTATTTAATAATTAAACTAAAATTAATTAATTAAATTAGTGTAACTCATTAATTTAAACTACTTAAGTATAATTGAAGTTAAACTATTTGAATGAATTACCCTACTTTAAATTAATTGATTTAATTAAAGTAATCTAAATTACATTAATTAAACTAAAATTAAGTAAAACTAAAATAAACTAATCATTTAGTTTGAAATAAAGTAAAGTAAAATTAGATTAATTGAACTAAAATTAATTGAATTAAACTAAAATTCAATTAATCTTAGTTTCAATTAATCTAATTTTAATTTACTTTAATTCAAAGTAATTGATTAGTTAATTTTAGTTTTAATTAATTAATCTTAAGTTTAATTGAATTAATTTTAGTTCAATTAAGCTAATTTTTATTTACTTTAATTCCAAGTAATTGATTAGTTAATTTTAGTTTTAATTAATTAATCTTAAGTTTAATTGAATTAATTTTAGTTCAATTAAGCTAATTTTTATTTACTTTAATTCCAAGTAATTGATTAGTTAATTTTAGTTTTAATTAATTAATCTTAAGTTTAATTGAATTAATTTTAGTTCAATTAAGCTAATTTTAATTTACTTTAATTCAAATTAATTGATTAGTTCATTTTAGTTTTAATTAATTAATCTTAAGTTTAATTGAATTAATTAATCTTAAGTTTAATTGAATTAATTTTAGTTCAATTAACCTAATTATACTTTACTTTAATCAAATGTAACTAAAATTAAGTAATTAAACAATTTTTATTTAATAATTAAACTAAACTATTTGAATGAATTACCCTACTTTAAATTAATTGATTTAATTAAAGTAATCTAAATTACATTAATTAAACTAAAATTAACTAATCAATTCTAGTGTAATTATAAATTAATTTAGTTTAATTTTATTAAATTAAAGTAAACTATCTTAAATAAACTAAATAAGTAATTAAACTAAATTAGATTAAGTAATTAAAATTACTACTTAAATTGAATTAAAGTAAACTAAGTTAGATTAATTAAACCATTAGATTAATTAAACTAAAATTACTTAAAGTAATAAAATTAAAGTAAACTAATTAATTAGTTAATGTAAACTAAACTAATTAAATTAAACTACATAAACTAAAACTCAACTAATTAAAGTAAACTATCTTAAAAACTAAAACTAAGTAAACTCTAAATTCATAAACTAAACTTCAATTTGTTACGAAAACTAACCTCGTGTAATCGAAACCGGGATTGGTGGTTGAGGATTTTCGGTTTAGAGGAAGAATGGGAACGGGAACGGGAAGAAATAACGGGGACGGATAGGGGAAAGAGAGAAACGAACAAAAAGAGAGGAAGAAAAAGAGAGAGGCGCAAGAGGAGAAAAGAAGAAAAGAAGAGAAAGCAGAACGGGAAAAGGGAAAAAGAAACGGGGAAAGGAAAGGGCATGAAATTTAAATCATATTTTGCGACCAACCGGTCGCAAATATGTAATTATGACAGGAAATGAACAGTCACGCGTGCTGGGGAATTTGCGACCATATGGTCGCATTTACAAATACAAATGCTACCATTTGGTCGCATTTACAAATACAAATGCTACCATTTGGTCGCATTTATAGAAAAAGCGACCAAATGGTCGCCCAGTTGCCATTACCAAGACCAGCTGTCTTGTCACGCGTCCCGTCAACAATTGCGACCATCTGGTCGCAATTATGAGATTCACCGCCAAATATTGCGACCATATGGTCGCATTACTTAAATTCACCGCCATAAATTTCATGAAAATTTAAAGTTACCGCCCATAATTGCGACTATATGGTCGCAATTCCAATTGTATTTTTTAAAAAATATTATTATACTTTTGCACAAATGCGACCATTTGGTTGCTTTTCTCCCTTAACCCTAAACCCTAAACAACCCTAAACCCTAAACCCTAAACCCTAAACCCTAAATCCTAAACCCTAAATCCTAAAATGCGACCAAATGGTCGCATTTCTCTTCTAAATTACTACCATGTGGTCACCTTTTTTGTAAAATTGCGACCAGGTGGTCGCAAATATTAATATTTATATACTTTTTTTTTATATTGGGTTACTTTCTGATATTTACATATGACGGGAACTCTTGTTTCCATGTTGTTATATTCATTGATATGTTTCTTCATGATTTTTGAGATAAATTTTTGTAATTCTTGATTTGGAACTATTTGATTCTAATTAAGAGTTTTTTTTAATACGATATAGATAATTTTATTCTTGTTTTTCAAGATAGAAAGTGCTAGAAGGGAACCAAATAGACTATTGAAGATGTACATATTTATATATAATTAATTTGCATCCACATATT
Organism: Gynostemma pentaphyllum; assembly: GCA_028015215.1. NCBI lineage: Eukaryota > Viridiplantae > Streptophyta > Magnoliopsida > Cucurbitales > Cucurbitaceae > Gynostemma > Gynostemma pentaphyllum. Next base: position 59,255,020 of record CM051355.1, read on the forward strand.
CATTGGAAGCAATTCCAACTCACTGAATTCGATATAAACATGTCAAAGTTGAAATCAAGAGGAATCTTTCTTATAATAAAAAAAAAAGTTAATTTCATTTTCATCGTATTTCGTCATCTTTTGATTTTAAGTTTGGTCTATTGCTTTATTCATAATTGTAAATGCTTTACTTGAACAAAAAAGAGTCACACGACTATATTCAACTAGAGGTTTAAGGAAAATATAATTATTCTCTGTACAATATTATTGTTCTCTCTTTGTATGGAAATTCGGATATTTTCAAGACGAGGTTAAATATTATTATTTACTCTACACAAATTTTAGAACAATCTAAAGGCGTTTAGATAGCTTATTGATCTTGAAGAGTTTTTATATTAATTGAAAGTGAATAATTTTTATTTAATTGACATTATTATTATTGTTAAGAAATGTAATCAATAAAATTAACCACATCTTGAAATTTTGGAATTATTGGTAATTTTTTCAATCATCTATTCTTATTTTTATTTTTTCTTTTCTAAAAGCTTATAATGTAATTTTATTTTATGAACAAATAAAATAAGACAAAAAATTCCTCTTGCATCTCGCCATGGAATCATATAATTTGCGACCATCCGGTCACTTTCTAATGTGACCATATGGTAGCTTAATTCCCGGCAAAATTTTAAGCTACCACTCCCCAAAAAAGGTCACAAAATTGCGACCAGATGGTCACTTTCAATTGTGACCACTTGGTAGCTTTTTTCCCTCCAAAATTACGCGCCATTTTTTGCTACCAAGACATATTTTAGTCACCAAAATTGCGACCAGGTGGTCACTTTTAATTGTGACCACTTGGTAGCTTTTTTCCCTCCAATTTTAAGCTACCACTCCCCAAAAAAGGTCACAAAATTGCGACCAGATGGTCACTTTCAATTGTGACCACTTGGTAGCTTTTTTCCCTCCAAAATTACGCGCCATTTTTTGCTACCAAGACATATTTTAGTCACAAAAATTGCGACCAGGTGGTCACTTTTAATTGTGACCATTTGGTAGCTTTTTTCCCTCCAAAATTACGCGCCATTTTTTGCTACCAAGGCATATTTTAGTCACACAAATGCGACCAAATGGTCGTTTTTATAGGTGACCAAGTGGTCGCTTTTTTTGCCCCATAATTTCGCGCCATTTTTTTATGACTACATCTACTTTTGGTCGCAATCTGGTCCCAAAAAAAGTGACCAGATGGTCACTTAAAGTCAACCTTCAAATAAAGTGACCAACTGGTCACTTTAAAGCTACCACTTTTTTTTTTGTCGCAAATTTTTGGTCGCATTTTGGCAGTTTTTTTGTAGTGTGACCTCTTTATCCTTGTGTTCTCGCTGATTCTCTAATGAACTTTATCTTTATTCGAACTAGAGATAATGTACTTTTGTGATCAATAAAAGTCGTGACGTCACTTGTTTATGTCTCGAATCAGTACATAAAGGGAGTTTCCTAAAGTTTCTAAAATGTTTAGGTATCGCACTGATACCGTTAATTTATAAGAAAGTTATGAATTCCATCTCGTGAAAATGCGTTCCCAGCTACTTATCTAGTTATGTTCCTAAACCAGAAGTGTGTTGAGCGTTCTTACAGATCACTTTCAACCATGTGAATCAAAGAACATAGCTCCACAAATAGAAGTCCACATTTCACTCAGGATTGAGATCAATCACGGTTGATAAACTTAGTTTGATATTCGATCATTTCTCGTAAACGGTACTAATGAGAAATTCGATCAACTTCGTGGTCATGTCTTATACAATCAACATTGTATATGATACTTCCATTTCATGTCACCCACATGAATGATCAAGATTAGATCATTTGTCTATAAACAAAATGCAAAGCCATCAACAGTGTTACCAGGATAAGGTTCCCAAACGTTATTCATTTACTGTAGACACTTTTAAGTTACTCATCTCGACTTTTAATCCTCTCGCATGACTCACATACTTAGTCAAGATTTCATAGGAGTAACTTAGGGTTTTACTATTTGAATGTTTAATATTAATATATTTCCATATATTCCTAATATCATCAATTGAATCAGTCTAGATATTATAAAGAACTTATGTTTATTTATTTAATTTATTCGGAATAAATTATATTTATTAAATAATTACAAGTTCTAGGACACCATTCCTAATAATCCCGACGGAGTTGGGAGCCTCATCTCAAATTCAGGAGGGATCCCATAATCAGCCCTTACACTATCCAGACACTCTTGTGTCATTACGAAAGGCCAGTCCTTGGTAGGGATGTGCACAAAACATGAAAAACCGGACCGAGCCGACCGGTTCAGTCCGGTTTTATAACATAAATGGTTTATTTCGGTTCATTGAATAAGAAAACCGATTACTTTTGGTTTTGTATTGGTTTTACTAAATAAAAAACCATTAAAACCGAACTGAACCATAATAAATAAATAAAATTTCAACCCTTTTCACATTATAGGCGTGAACTCCAAGTCCAACCAATAGGAAACACAATATCATCTGATCGTGAAACGTGCCATCTCATCCTTTTCTTCATGTTTTTTTAGTTTTCCATAGCTAGCTGTCAATTTCTTTATTTGTTAATTAATTAATATTATATTATTATAAATAATCTAAATAATAAAAAAATAATCTGAATCTCAAACCTAAACATTATTTCTATCTTCTTTTGCGTCGCTACCCAATCCACCATCATAAATAATTTTCAAACTTCTTAATCTTCGTTTTTCTAACCTTATCACTCTTCCCCATCGTTTTTTTTCCTTTCATCAGGTGATGTTTGATGCTCATGTGATAAATTAACAATCTTTGTTTCCTAATTATATTATTATCTTCTCCTCTTACTGTTGATTAAAATTATTTGTTTGAATGAATGATAATCTTCTACTCATCCTTTTTTTTACCAAATATATTATTCTCTGGACAAAATTGACTCATTCTTCATCACTGTTCACTATTTTTAACTGAAAATTGAAAAACCCAAAAAATTGAACCGAATAACCGATAAACCAGAGAAAACGAAGCATTTTGTTTTAGAAAAAAGATAGAACCGATTAGTTCAACCTCAATCAAAACCAAGACTCTCGGTTCTTTTTATGTTTTTGTCCAAAATCGAACCAAACCGGACCGAGCAGTTGCCTTGAGATTCGAAGAAGCCTTTTTCTCCCCCCCCCCCCTCGAGTTTTCAAACTCAAGAGGAGAAAGATTCAATGGCCCTGCAACATTAACCGCGCCTGGGCGAACATAATCAAACTCGACTACAGGAGGAACGACTGAGAGACTACCGCTTCAGCACCCAATGCTGATTCAAATTCGGAAATAGAACCTAATCTACTCACGGTAGAAAGAGAATCTCTCTCTTGCAAAAGAAAGGCTCCTGGGTTTGTCTCGTTACCCTCAGGGTCACCCTTAAAGGAAAAATCAACACCATTTCTCTGAGAAGAGGAACGAGCAGGAGGGCTAGCAGTGGTCCTAGGGTCAGGGTTAACCCTTTAAAAAACCTTACCGTTCAGATCCTCATCCCCAACTACATTCCTCACAGACCTACGACCTTTGACTAGAGGAATTTCCCTAGATTCGGCCATTTCAAAGCCTATCGAAATAAAGAAAGGAAGTAAGAAAACAGACCTCGAATCGTAAAAGACAAGATCCCTGAGAGCAAAGCGTGAGAGGATGGATGAACACAAGCGATTTCAGAATTCAGAAGAAAGAAAACCTTACAATCTAGAAAGACATGCTATTTAAAGAAAACGACACGCAACCTATGGTCTCGATGCGTGGTGAGTATTCAAAGATCCTCAGGGATCGAAATAATTAACAAGCGGGAAACGGGCCGTTTGAGAATTTTGAAAAACAGCCTGCGAGGCCCAAACGATTGTCTCACTAAAGAGTCATGTCCTGCCAAACAAAAGAGTAGTGACGGATCATATGAGACGTCAGATTTTCGAACCAACACGGTCAATTTCCAGCACTGAACTTTCCAACACGGAAAATAGAGGAAAACTGTAAAGGGTAAAAATCACCCGCCCATGGTCCGCCCTAGTTGGCTCAGCTCTGAAATGGTCTAGGCTCGTTGAACCCCTCCAAAAGGGAAAGCTGGCCAGATATGGGCCGAATAGAAGCCGAATAAGCCTAGTTTTGACTAGCAAGGCCAAATAAGCCCACGACACAAGGAGTATATAAGAGCTTTCATTCCATCAAATCAAGTAAGTGCACAAAAACCTATACATAATTTCTTGGCAACTCCTTATCCACTCTCTAACTTGATCGTCAGAGGGTTTGGCTGGTACTACATCAGGTCTCTTCTAACCGTCTTTGTCCTTTTTCAGATAAGGAGGATCGCCAGAATCAAGCATGTGTCCTCACGTGCTCAACTATGAAAAATATCCCACTATAATAATAAATAGTAGTTGGTTTCGTTTTAACTTTTATATCTATTTTATTAGAAAAAAATTACTTACATTTGTTTCAACTATATCACTATTGATGAGAAGTAAATTTGAATATTATTAAGTTTTTAATATGCATACGATAATTTCATAAATAAATAGTTATTATATAATTTGAAATCGTTGAACTTAACAAATCAATAAAAAAAAATATTTTTTATGGAAAAAAAAATATGAGTTGTGACAAATACTTAATTAACAATCATTTGATATATAAATATACCATTTGATATTTTAACATGAAAATATAAAATATTAATAAAGTATTTACTAAAAGAAAAATAAAAGTCTTGATATAGTATACCCATAGCCATTTTAAATCCTAAATTTAATTAGGTCTTTAATATTTAATAAAATCTACTATTTAAATATTTATTTGTAAAAAAATTAAAAATTATAAAATTATTGCACATGCAACAAACATGTTTAAAATCTAGTAATCATTTAATGAGCCTTAATAGGAATGTGAGAGGAAAGACATAAAGAAATGAGAATGGAAAGTAATTTAAGATATCATATATACTTGTTTTGACTATATGCTAAGACTTTTTAGCTCATTAGATTTTCTTAATACTACTATTTGAAGTTAGTACACTACCTGATCAACAAAACAAGAATGCCAAAAGATTCTCAGAATAATGATGTGTTGACAGCCCTTGACATGTTAGATCAACTTGCAGTTAATCATGATACCGAGGAATTGCTAAGATGTAAAATGAACAATAATCGTCAACAAATGAAGCAACATAATATGTATAACAAAGTACTACAAAATACAAGGAAACTTTTTTTTATCACAAGCAAAATCTCAATTTCTGAAGCTATTAAATAAGCAAATGTTATTTTTTGCATGCTGAAGTTGGGAAAGGTCAATTTGAGATCGATTTGGGGCATACAGATTGTCTTGATGCAGCTAACAACTTAATCTACACCTGTGAAGTTGCTAGAGCAACCTTTTTACTGGTTTGAAGTCGAACTATTTTTGGGGTTAACTTGGGTCCTTAATGAAAAACTAGTTCCCAAAAAAATACTCAATCTTATCATACTATTTGCAGATACCCATTTTCATCCGATAATATTTAAAATTAACAAATTTTACATATTTCGAAAAAATAAAAAAAAAATTGACTTTGTTTTGAATTTTGGTGTTTTATTCGACATGTTTTTTTTAGTTTGGATTTGATTTTTAAATTAGTATTAAGAAAATTTGATTAAAATTGATTATGAAAAAATGCATTTTAAAATTTTGTTTTGAAAAAATATAATTTGAAAAATATGTTTTAAATAAGGATTCATTTAAATTTGGAAAAGAATGAGTTGGAGAATTTTTTAGGTGATTATATAAAATATAATCATTATTTTGATAAAATTTGGAAATAATGAAAAGATTTTATTTTATTTGATTATTTTATTAAATAGATTTTCTTTATTTTCATTTCTCATTTGGCTATAAATAGAGTCATTCAATCAACCCTAAAACAGACAATATCATTCACAAGAGCCTCTTTCCCTCTCATAAAAAACCTAAATCTCAACAACCTAAGTTTTACTCTCTTCACCATCTTCTTAATTCACTCGTTGAAATTCGAGGCTACACATTTGTAAGTTTCTACTGAATCAAAATAAGTATTTTTACTTTAAAAATGTCATCAATATATGTATCAGATATTTAAGGCATAAAACTCAAATCACGTCTGATATCATTTCTTTTACACATTTTAAGTGAATTTAAGGGTAAGAAAATTCAACCACGTCTGCCTCCAATTATTCTTTAATTAAACGTTTGTCAATCTCCACAAGACAATAAAAAGACAACAAAAGACAATAATTAATTTCAAATAGAAGCTATTAAGAGTCTCGTATAAAAAAATGAAGGAACCTAATAAGTTCATAAGGCTAAGACTAAGAGTCTCTCGTACTCTTTTGAAAAAGGACACCTTCTAACGTTAATGGAACCCTTTTCACCAGATTTTTGAACTCCTAGGTTTTTAAATGGTTAGAAATGAAGATTATTATAATTTTATTTAATATATATTAAAATAGTAAACTATATATCCATTGAATTATATAGTAAACTATATAATTCCGAAGGAATTTACTATTTAACCCACATATGATAATTATTTCCAATTACCCTAATATATAGGGTTGCACAAATCCAAACTGGATCAAACCGAATTAAACTTCTATGGTTTTGTTTAATTTCACATATTTTTGTAGCAAACCAATTTAAATAAGGAAAATTTTATTGGGTAGTAGATTTTGATGTTGTATTTATAAAAATAGAAAATAAAAAAAGTATGTGTAAATATAGTAATTTTTTCTATGTTAATCAATAATAATAACTTAGTTCAAAAATATATCATTCAATGTTTATCATTGTTTCATTTGATCAAAATTTGTCATATTTACAAATGTTTTTTAGAGCCGCTATTTTTATAAATATCACTAAAAAATTGGTAGATTTACAATCGCCCCTTTAAATATTATAGGAAAAAGACATTTTTGGTTCTTGAGTTTTCATTTTTTTAACCATTCGATCCAGTGTTTTTAAAAAGCGGCATTTTAGACCATGAGTTTTCAATTTATTTACCATTTGATCCCTGCCATCAAAACCCAATTAATTATTTAAGAGGAATATGCATGACATTAAATTATTAAATTTACATTAATAGTATTGCTTGTATGGCATTATTTAAGTGATGAGGCATGTTGAATTAATTATTATATTAATATATTTTTTATGTGGCATTTAATTTTGTTTATTATTGTTATTATTATCATCATCTCTTCACTTTTACGAAAACCATGGATAGAGTTCTTCGAAATTTCAAGAACAACTGGAAACGAAGCTCGCCAGGTGACATTGCGATTCTCAAACAACCGATTCAAGACAAAAACCATCAGTATTTGTTGTTTGGAAAGAAAAAAAGAGAGAGAGATTACAAAATACAATTCTCATATCTGTAGAAATTAATCATTTTTTTTTTTAATTGTATCAAATCTTTTGAAACAATCCATTCTCAGATATGAGCAAACCTTTATCAATTTCTAAATGAATTTTTCTTTTAATTAATTAGATTTGTAAAACAAATTTCCAGCCCTTACAAATTGTAACTCTATGTTGTTGGTTTTAAAAGGGGGAAAGAGTCTGTTCTTATTCTTGTTCTATAAAGTTTTATTAATTTTTATTTTGGTACCAAAGGCTTCTCTATGATTCATTTCTTTCAGAATTATTCCTTCTATGGAACTAGTATTTTTCTTGAGAGAAACCCAGTGAGATCTGTATCAGGCTCGCCTAGAAAGAGATAAAATTGTCTATTCTTTAACGTGTTTCGACAATGGTGAACCCTTCAACTATGACGGTGTGAGAAGGTAAAAAAGCTGAGAGTGAAGAAGAGATAAAATTGGCTTGATTGACCTTCAAAATTGATAAATAAGGGTTATTAACCAATATTCTTATTTTAAACTTTTTTGACCGATGTCATTTTGTTGCGAGATGTCTAAAAAACTCTTTTCTTCTCTTCTTCCATGAAACTTTTTTCTTCTCTTCTTTCATGAAGCCATTTTCTTATCTTCTCAATACTATCTCTTCTGTCTCCCTCACTCATGGTGGCAACGAAGAGCACCGGTTGGTGGTGAAAAACGTTTGAAAAACTTTTATTCTCTCAATTTGGGTATATATGATTTTGGGATTTTTTTCATTTATATTTTTTATCAATCCCAAAACCTCAACACCCTCTCCATTCTCTACCCTCAACACTCTCTTCACATAGCTAAGTAATCTTCAAGCTTTTGATTCTTAAAATAAAAAATAAAAAATCTAGGTTGCCCTGAATTTTGAGTTTTCCCCCCGAATTTTAAGTTTCTTCCTTGAATTTGGACGTCCAAAATTCGGGGCAAAATTCGAGGAAGAAACTCAAAATTCGAGGAAAAAATCAAAATTCGGGGAGAAAATTCAAAATTCGGGGCAACCCGGATTTTTTTGTTTGTTTTAAAGAATTCGAGGAAGAAACTTAAAATTCGGGACAAAATTCTAGGAACAAACTCTAAATTCGGGGCAAAACTAATAATTCGGGGGGAAAACTCATATTTCGGGGCAACCCGGATTTTTTTTTTTTTAAAGAATCAAAATTTTGAAGATAACTTGGCTGGGTGAAGAGAGTATTGAGGTAGAGAGTGGAGAGGGTGTTGAGGTTTTGGGATTGATAAAAAATACAAATGAAAAATCTCAAAAACCCAAAGTCATACATAACCAAATTGAGAGAATAAAAGTTTTTCAAACGTTTTCCACCACAGACCGCCGCTCTCCGTTGCCGCCGTGAGTGAGGGAGAGAGAAGAGATAGTATTGAGAAGATAAGAAAAATGGTTTCGTGGAATAAGAGAAGAAAAAAGTTTCATGGAAGAAGAGAAGAAAAAGGTTTTTTAGACATTTCAAAGCAAAATGACATCATCAGAAGGTCAAAAAAGTTTAAAATGAGAATGGAGGTCAATAACCCTTATTTGTCAATTTTAAAGGTCAATGAAGCCAAAAACCCGAAGAAGGAGATGAACTGAGAAGAGAGTGTAGTTAGAAAACAATTAAATTACCACATTAACAAATATATTAATATAAAAATTGATTCAATATGCCACCACACTTAAATAATGAAACATAAGCAACATTATTAATATAAAATTGAATATTTTAGTGCCACATCATATTTCTTTTAAATAGTTAACTATATTTTGTACAAATATAAGAAATGGAAGAAATGATATTTTCTATTATTATTCTAGACAGTGAGTACAATGCTCTTTATATAGAGTTTAATTCAATCTCAACTGAATGGTAACAATATAATTGCCTATCTAACTAATGATAGTTAAACATAATTGAATGTAAAACTAAATATAATAACATATAGTTTACACTAACCCCCCCCCCCAAAATCTGATGGTTGTGTCAAAGTGATGACACAAAGCTTGGATCGAAGACGCTGAAAAGAAGACAGTGCTAAAGGTTTTGTAAGAACATCAACTACTTGTGAAAAACCTGATAAATGTCGAATAAGTAGTCTCTTGGATAAGACAAGATCACTAACAAAATGAATATCAAATTCAATGTGTTTCGACCTTGCATGTAAAACCGGATTTGCACTCAAATGTACAGCTCTAAGATTATCACACCACAAAGTTGGAGGTTTAAGTGGCTGATAACGGAGTTCTTTTATTAAAGAAAGAAGCCAAACAACTTCAACGGAAGCATTTGCCAAACTCGATATTCGTCTTCAGTACTAGATCAAGAGACCGTTAGCTACTTTTTAAAACTCTAAGAGACAAGATTACCACAAAAAAGTATACAATAACATGTAGTTGACCGCCTATCATTCGTATCCGACGCCCAATCGACATGGCATAGCCTTCTAATGAGAGGTGTTTTGGAACAGAAAAATGTAAGCCATGAGAAATAGTACATTTAAGATACCTCAAGATGCGCTTAAGAGCAACCCAGTGATGTGTGAGAGGAGCATGCATAAACTGACAAACTTTGTTCACACTAAATGAAATTTCTGGTCTTGTAATTGTGACATATTGCAAAGCACCCACAATACTTCTATATAAGGCTGAACTACTTTTTTCCTGACATTAAAGATCCACTAAGCATAAGTGTAGAGATGAAGTTGGCAGTATCCATTTGAGCTCTTACTAACAAATCTCTAATATACTTGGACTGAGTTAGCAAAAATCCTTCAGTGGCTGTTTGTTCAACTTCTACACCCAAAAAATAGTTAAGCACTCCTAGATCTATAAGAGCAAATGACTTGTGAAGAACTAAAATTATAGATGCAACTTCTGTAGAGGAAGTGTGAGGGAAAATTATGTCATCAACATAGACTGACATGTAACATGATGATTGAGAAGTAAATCGTAAAAACAGTGAATTATCAGTCTTTGAACTCTCGGAACCAATGCTTTTTAGAAAGTTTCCAAGTTTTGTGAACTAAGCTCTTGCTGGGTTTTCTGCTCTAAATCTTATGTAATCCAATTAAACTATAAATAAACAAAGGAATTCTTTAATTTTTAATATTTACATTGTCATTTATTATTGTTTAATAAATGTAATCCATCATAAGATCCAGAGTTACTTATGATAACTTAAGGTGAGCATGTGATGCAGGAAGATTCACTTAAGATGTAACTCAAAAAGCCTGTGGTATTATGAATAAAGGTTGGTTGCCTTATTTCTGGTAACACCACTAACACGACCCACTTAAGAATTGGCACAAGTGATCTCATCTGGATCACGCATGTAGAGACATGTGAGTGGGGGTATTGCTACAAAAGAGATTGTAGTCGACTGGACTAAGATATACTTTCTGTCTTATGGTAAAATTGTTCAGAAAAATAATTTGTATGTCAATCGATTGATCATGTATAATTGATCTTGATCCTGAGTGGATTACGAACTCCTATTCGCAAGAGACAAATCTTTGATTTGCATAAGTGAGAGTGACAAAAGAGTTTTAATCAAGATAATTCTAGATCATTAGAGCTTAGTCCTATAAGTCCATAAAGTCCTCCGAGCTAACGCATGTAATTGAGAACCTAATTAATTAGCTTATTTATTTGGGAAAATGATTTCAAGTAAATTAATTTGAAGTTTTCAAATTAATTAAAGGCAAAAACAAATAGAGGAGTCTATTTGATTAATTAGAAATCCGAGGAATAATCAACAATATGTTTCTTTTGATCCTATTCCTCTATCATACACTGAACTTTTACCACAGTTAATTGAGCAGCATCAAGTGATACCATAACCTCTAGAACCTGTAAAGCCACCTTACCCAAAATGGTACAATCCAATTTACGATGTGATTATCATGGTGGAGGGATTGGACATTCAACGGAAAATTGTTATACATTCAAGAAAAAAGTTCAAGCGTTAATGAAGGCAGGATGGTTGAGTTTTAAAAAGGAGAAGGATGCACCTGATGTCAACATGAATCCTCTTCCTAATCATAAAGGTGACACAGAAACTTGATGATTCGTTTGTCTTAAAGAAAGCAAGTGGGGACGAGTTCATTTGTTCATTTAATTTAGTGCAAGAATATTGTTTCTGCTTTGATGTTTTATCCTATCAGCTATGCCTAAGGCTATAGGAATTTTGAATAATGAGCATCAGTTTTTTTTCAATAATAATAAAATTTTCAATGACCCAGAGTCTTTATTTTAAAGATGAGATTCATAGTGTTATCACATCAATGTTTAATGTTAAATTTTGTAAAAAGATAATAAGTTGACAATGACTTACCATTTGAAATGAAAATAAATAAATAAAGGGTTTCAATCTTGATCCATTGGGAAATAAAGAAATCATTAGGAGTTTCTATTTTTTAGGAAATTGAGAAATGTTTTTCGTGTTGACTTAAAATTTGTCTTGCTTTATTTTTGGTTCTCTACACTTTTATGCACACAGTCCAACTTACTTTGCCATTTTAAAAATTTAGAACTATTTATGCGAGTGTGTTGCTCATTTAGCTTTGAAAAATACTTCAATTTTCAGATAACTATCCAAAGTAAAAATTGGGAAATGTTTCACTCAGGAGAAAACTTAGGCATAGTTTCACGTAATTTCTCTTGAGTCCTAATAATCCTAGTGTCGTATTACTCAGTTTGAGTGAAGGGTGACTTTAAAGGAAAGTTTAGAGTTACTAGAAGTCAAATGAGTTTCCCATCTTGCATAAATTGAATCGAATTAAGAAAATAATAAATAAGATGGACTGCTCACACACACACATGTGCATAGAACTTTAAATACAGTAAAATATGTTTTATAGTCAAATTGATTAACATTGCTAAACATTTGACATTTTTCTTGAACTTGAGAAATTTTTGAGATCTTATTACACTGGGGCAATTGAGATGAATCAACCATATGAAAAAAATTAACATTTTACTAAAGTTAAGAGGAAATTTTTGAAAAAAAACAAAAAATATTACATCTCATCTTTAGAAGGTTTGTTTGAAAGAATGAACTCATGGTCTTTTCAATTGAAATTCCATACAGTATCTCCATAGTAAAAACTTCATTGTCTTATTGAAATAAAAAAATATATATCTCTTGCACTAATTACATAAAGAAGGACGAAAGTAACAAAGGTTGAACTTTTCATGTCCTCTTAGAGCATCAAATACTGGGGCAAAGACGAAGTTTAGCCAAACCATAAATGTCAAAATTATACACACTGGGGCAAAGAGGAAGTTTGGTTCCCACCCATAGCAATGAGAATCTTTTGGAGTTCAGAATATCAGAATTATCAATGCTGGGGAAAATTTTTGAAGTCTTTGAATCCCTGAGATATTTTGCATACTCATGATTCAACCTTAAGATCTTGATTGAAAGTGATTTGGATGTTGGGATGAAAGCTTAATTTCAAAGTTTAAAATGCTAATTTTGTTAAATTTTCTTTCATAAAACAATACTTGAGTATCTTTAATCATTCTTCATTGATTTTTAAAAAATCGCATTCATATTTCTGGTCAAATCAAACCATACAAAGATATTTGTAATGGTCATTGCACTATAAAATCAAGTCTCTCATATCATCAATCAAACAATGCTTGTATAATCCTTGACTGTGCATAGAATCAATATTTGGAAGGTGCTTGTTTATCCCTGGCCTCCAATTTGGACGACGCTTGTTTATCCCTGGTCTCCAATCCTTACTTTAATCTGGAAGGTGCTTGTTTATCCCTGACCTCCAGTATTCAATCTACATTTGGAAGGTGCTTGTTTATCCTTGACCTCCAACCCGGAAGGCGCTTGTTTATCCCTGGCCTCCAATTTGGATGACGCTTGTTTATCCCTGGTCTTCAATCCTTTAATCTGGAAGGTGTTTGTTTATCCCTGACCTCCAATATTCAATCTACATTTGGAAGGTGCTTGTTTATGCCTGGCCTCCAAATTTGGACGACGCTTGTTTATCCCTGGTCTCCAATCTTTACTTTAACCTGGAAGATGCTTGTTTATCCCTGATCTCCAGTATTCAATCTACATTTGGAAGGTGCTTGTTTATCCCTGGCCTCCAAATTTAGACGACGCTTGTTTATCCCTGGTCTCCAATCTCTCCAATCTTTACTTTAACCCGGAAGGTGCTTGTTTCCCCTGGCCTCCATTCAGGACGATGTTTGTTTATCCATAGTCTCCATTCTTTACTTTACGTTTGGAAGGTTCTTGTCAATCCCTGACCTCCAACCCTGGAAGGTGCTTGTTTATCCCTGGCCTCTAATCCAAATAAACTTATACATCCCCAAATATTTCATTAAACAAATCATTTTTATCATGCTTTTTTAATTTTTAAATAGCATCGAACAAATTAATGTCTACACCTTTGTCCACCTTCTAATTCTATAAGGATGAACAAAGGGGGGGCAAAACTGTAGACACCCATTTTCGTCCGATACTATTTAAAAATTAATCAATTTGTACCAATTTAGATTTAAATTTATTTATTCAAATTTGTTTTTAAAAATAAAACAGCTTTTGGTAAATAATTCAATTAAAAAAATGGCATTTTGGCATAAATTTAATTGCAATATTTGAAAACTTGATTTGATTTGATTAAGAATCTTTTTAGAAGGAAACAATTTGTAAGCCTAATTTTTAGTGCAAATTGGTTGAAATTTGGCTGTAAAAAAAAATATGATTGATTTAGTTTTGGAAAGAAAAAGGCTGATTGGGAGGAAATTAATTTTCATTTTTGAATTTCACCTAATTTGCCAAAATTTAAGCAAATAAATATATGTAGAGTTAGCCCTAATTTTGATTTCAAAAACCTTATAAAAGCATCACCACCTCCAACACCAAAGAAAAAATAAAAGAGAACGGTCAGTAGGCGTTCAAATCATTTTCTTTTTTATGCTTCTTAGCCAATATCGATTTCCATCTGATAATCTCACGTTTTGGCCTCCAAATTATTAAACTTCATACCCAATTCTTAGAACTTCTTATCGAAACAAAAGGGGTTCCTTATTGATCGAAAAGATCAATATCCTCGATGGTTTATAAGCCCGTTCGCTAAAAAAACTGATCATTAAAAAGGGTTTTTACTCACGTTTGGAATAGAAAGTCAAACGAGACCACGAGCTATCTGACGCATCTTGAAGGTATCCATTTCTAACCATTGTATTTCATTAGTAATTTCTTTTCCTTGTTTTAATTCACTAAATTACCTTGTCTCATATTGATTCTACTCCCTTATTGTAAATGGCCATCGATATAAAACTCATATCACATGTCCTTATATATGTCTCAGTGATTGTTTGTGATTAAATACTCCATTACTGTTCATGTATGTACTATTTTACTTTTTTTCTTTTTAATTGTTTGTAATTTCGTAGTTTGTATTTTATATATAATAGTAAATTTTATTGCCTCCAGCTTTGTTTTATATTTTGTTTTATAGTAAAATTTTACTTTTACAGCTCTGTCATTAGACTCCTCAAACCATATCAAGTTATGATTTTATCAAAAATAGTTTTTTTCTCATTTTTTAAAAAGAAAAGTAATAAAATCCCATCATTATTGTTATTAATTAAGAATAAAATACTGTATTTGTTGAGGTCTCGATAAGTACGTGGAAATCATCACGTTTGTGAAGACTGCATAATGTACTTATCGGAATTCTCATATAATCCTAAAAAACCCTAAAAATATATATAGATATATATTATTTAAAGAAATAAATAACATTTTATATATGATTTCGAAAGTAAAAGGAAAATATTAAAAAATATATAACTTCAAAACTTTAAATAAAAATTATTTAAAAAAAAAAGAAAATAAAGTATTTTAAATATTGGAAAAGTATCATTATAAAAGTAAAAACGAAAGAATAAAAAACGTACAATGCCATTTCAAAAAAATAAAAAATGATTATGTTAAATACGTTGAAATAATCTTTTAAAAAAAATGGATATGTATTTTGAATAAAATTAAGTATTATTTCAAAATATAAAATAAATGTATTTTCAAACAAGCTTAAATATTATTTAGAAAAAATAAAATTTCAAAGATTAAAAGGAAAGTATTTTCAATAAAATTTAAAATGTTTTAAAATATAAATACAATTCCTATGATGGGATTTTGGGACGTAAAAACTCTCAATTTCTTTAGGTGAGGAATTTGCTAATTTCAATATTGTTCAATTAATGGCCGTAACCCCATCCATTGTAATCTCAATTCTTACTTCATTCTTGAAGGTAAGAAATGATTAAATGGAACATTTGTTTTCATAAATTAAAATCAATTTTTTTTAATTATTTAAACAAGGACCATTTACTAATTAGGATAATATAAAATAAAATGTGGTAACCGTTTTTAACGGGTGTTGTAGGGTGCTAATACCTTTCCTACACACAAATGACTCCCGAACCTAATTTGGTTTTCATAGACCGTTTTTAATTTTTAATTCAATTTGGTGATCAATCACACCCAAATATGGTTGATGGCGACTTCCACTTCATTTTCATATAAGAGACCTAATACATTAGGATGTCGGCAGCTCCGCGTTGCAAACACGTTGTGACAATACGTTTGGAAAGATTAAACCTATATAAGGCATCGTGAAGTTTCCCATGGAGAAGTGCCTAACAGTAGTACGATCTTTGACAAAGTAGAAAATAGGATGGAACTCAAAGAAGAATCTGTTGTCTTTAGCAGACAAACTAACACTTATGAGGTTTATAGTTATCTGTGACGACCCGACTCTTTTAAAATAATTTAAATATAAAACACAGCGGAAGTCTTTATATTTAAAAAAAAATGGCGTGGTTGTATTTTAAAATTGGCTAGCCAAAACCTGTTACATTTTAAATTTAGAAATTTAAACACAAGGAATTTCAAATTCCTATTTCAGGAGTTCAAAAGAGTACATCATAAAAGTAAACCAAAATCTCTAAAGAGCTATATACAAATTTACATAACATAAGATACAAATTAACAAAATGAGACCATGGTCTTTTAAAACAATGTCTAGTCTACCTTCATGTCATCATCTTCTCAATCAAGCGCACACCAGCTCCTCTCCCACGACCCCAAACATTATCTGAAAATGTTTGTAATATCATGAGCTAACAATAAAGCCCAGTGAGAATAAACAAAATAAAAAGTTAAGTTAGACCCCAAACCCGCATCCAGATTTGTGTCCAAGTAAAACTCATTTACTCTTTGCTATCAATCCATTCAAAGAGTTTTATATCAAGTGTTCCACTTTTACTTACCAATTCTCTAATATAGTTGTGGAACTACATTCCAAGCAATTCTGGGTATGGTTTCGTAATGCATTTAGTATTTATATCTCATTTTCTTTATATACCTTATACTATGTACAAGGTTTACATCAAATCTTATTCTCCAATTACGAAATCTTCTAAGTTATTGAGAAACTAATTCTCTTACAACTTTCTCACTAAAACTTCCAAACTAGAGAATAATAACTCCCAAAGTTTAGAAGAAAGTGGTCATACCCAAATTTCTCCTTACAACCTTCATCGAGGTATATGGTTATATTCATCTGACCATAAAAACTTATATCATCTTCTCTTGATATAAACATATTCAAATAAAAATAAATTATGATGAATGACAATAATAATATCTCCCGCAGGCTATGTGTAAGCTCCCGCAGGCTTTATGATAGCTCCCGCAGGCTATGTGTTAGCTCCCTCAGGTTGTGTGATAGCTCCCGCAAGCTATGTGATAACTCCCCCAGGCTATGTGCAAGTTCTCAGGCTATGTGATATGAATTTGAAAATCTTTTAATTGCAAGTAAAATAAATAAATTATTCATCATTAAATGCAAGAACATAACGTAAAGTACATAAAGTGCAGTGCATAAAGTAAAGTGCATAAAGTAAATAAACAGAAATTTCAAATTTACAATAAGTAAACCGAACTAACGATACTTTAAATAAAGTAGATCTTATCTTAAATAAGTAATCTACACTTCCAAGGATTCTAAACTTCCAAATAAAATCCAAACTTCTATTTTCGAGTTTCTTTAACCATTCCATCTAAAAGTTTGGATCCTTTAACTTCCAATGATCCATTTTTAATCTCCGAAACGATTCTAATTTAGAACTTCCTAAACTTCATTGTTTCCCTCGAGAAACTCCAAAGTTTTCACTCAAAGAACTAGTTCTTAATCCTAAGGGCACTAGCTCACTTTCTTTTACTCTTAGATTCGAATCCTATTCTTAACCTCCGATTTTACAAACCGTTCTACTAGTTCGATTTCTAAAGTTACTTTAAATCCTATTTATTCTCACCTTGGTAGATGTGGTTTCGCTCCAAACCTCCAGAAGAGCGATCAAGCAAAGAATCAATAAACACCTACAGTTAAAAGTATATCTAACGATCATTAATAAATAAACATACATCGATCGATTAACATCTAAAAGCTCAAAACGACGAACAACCCCGGAAAAACCCAAAGGGTGCTCACGGCCCCTCAATAGAAAATGGGTTTCGGTTTCGGTTTTCCTGCTTTTAGGCACTTTAGAGGTGTTTCGAGTTGGTTTTAAGTAGTTTCGAAGTTCCTGACCCGAATTTAATTACAAAAAACATTATATCAATAAAAGTAAACCCCAAAACAACCCCCACGATGTAAAATTCAAACGGGAAGGGCTTCGACTGAAACTCGGTTTTAGGGTTTAGGGAAAGTTGTCAAAACCACTAAAAACAACTACCGTACTTAAAATCATCGAGTTTGACGGCAAGAAATCGAAGATTAAAAAGGAAAACTCCATTAAAACACTATTTGGAGCTTAGGGTTTGAACTTTAACTTATCGAGAAGTCCGTAGAACACGAATGGAAGGCACGATTGTTAGGTGGAAAGGAATCCTAGACTCGAGGGCTTTCCGATGCAACCGAAATCGAGCTGATCCGTCGAGAAACGAACGAAACCCGAAAATCTCCCTCCAATGGATGAAGCCCATGATTTTGGAGGAGGAAAAATGACAAATTTTGGTCAATTTTGGTCAAAGTGGTGATTTAAAGATGAGTGAATAGTGTTTTAATATTTTTAAGAAATTAGAAATGACGGTTACGTCCTTTTATGACTTTTGACTTCTAAATCGAAACCCGAATCTCTTAAATTAATCTAAAGGTGATTAATAATTATTAATTGGCCTATTAATAATTATTAATGTCACCGAAGCGAATTTAAAGTATTAAAACGATTAAAAAGAATTTCGGGAGAAATTTGTTGGCTTTTTGGGCCTACTTAATCTCGCTTAATTATGTTTTGATGATAACAAACACTTAGTACTAATCAATTTTAGTATTTTAGTGTTGTGTTTTGTAGAGGGGAAAATAACGAGCGCGATGCAATTTGAATCGTCCAATTCCGAGCAAAATTGGAGAAGTTATTAATAAAAGAAAATTGGATTATATATTTATATATATTCGATTTTTTAAAATAAAGGAAAAGGGAAAATTAAAATCAGAAATGTCGCAGCCGTCCGATCGAAGCACAGGGAAATCCAACGGTTCAGTTTCGTTATTGGAATTAATTATTATATATATATTCGTATTTAAAATAAATCGAAAAAAAAGAAAAGGCAGATTCCTTCCTAGCCGTCCGATCGAAGATCCCTCGCCATCCAAGCGTCCGTATGACGCCACGTCTCCTCACGTGAAGACCACCGCCCTGACGCGCCTGACGGAGCTGCTGCACATGCGGGTCCCACGCGTTTTGCCTCCTCCATTTGCTGCTTGACACGCGGCCCACCTCTTCCCAATGCCAGCCATTTTGCTTTTTCTTGATGCAACGAATTGTCTACTTTGCCCCTGCCTTTTTGTTTAATGTCGCATGCGTCCTGACCCTTATTTGGTTGACCTGCTGACCGATTTTGATGAGCTCTCTCACAACGGTTCCCTGACCGAAATGCCCCTGTTGACCGGATTAATTAATATTATATTAATTAATTGAAATAGCAGATTTGATGGGCCATTTAGATGACGCCACGTGGCCCAACGGATTTATTTGCCTTCTTCCTCCTTATTAGTCCGAAATCAGTAAAAAAAAAATTTCAGATTTTCAGATTTTGGCCTTCATTTTCAAGTGCTCTCAAAGTTTATTTCTCTATTATTTGGGGTGGTTTTGAGTGATTTAATTGGCTATTAAGAGCCTTGTATTATTGTGAGCTTTGATTTTCATATTTACTCTTTGAGAGAGATTTGTAATTGTGTGAAATTTATAATTCACACTTGGGGTCGGTTTCCTAGCCCGTAAATAGGAACGGTTTTTGGGTTTGATCTTGCTCCCGGCAAAAGGATCGGGTTTTGTTCTTGAGCCCGGAAAAAGAACGGATTGGGTTGTACTTCCTCCCGGAAAAGGTAATAAATTCCCGAGAGGCGCTCGGGGAGTGGACTAGGCCGGTTTTTGGCCGAACCACTATATATCTTGGTGTCATTTCTTAAACCCTATCCTCTTTACTTATTGCACTATTATTAATTGTTACATACTTATTGTGCATATGAATTGGGATAATTAATTATCAATCATTGAGAATTAAATTGATCATTGCTTCTCATAATTGTTGCTATAATTTATTGAAGCATAATTGGTTGTTAGAATTTGTTCATGATTAAATATTCCTAATATTTATTGAAATTTAGTTTACTTTATTTGAGGGAATTTTAGTATAAAATTCATATTGATTGTTTGAATTTAAAAAGTCTAATTAAATTGTTAATTAGAAATCATTAATCGAAAAAGTTTTTAAATTAACCTAAAACCCTATTCACCCCCCCTCTAGGGTTGCCATACCGATCCTACAAAATTAACTACTAAAATTGAAATCACTACTTTTAAATTGACCTTAAATACTTTAATTAAAATAAATAAATAAATAATAATAATAATAAAAAAATCACTTCAAAATAACGGGACGTTACATTATCTGTGGAACATAAAGAAAATCGGTTAGGTTTTATCTGTGGAAGACTTGTAGATGCAACAAAAGCATATGCATTTGTAGGCATATTGAGAGATTGATTATGATACTGATTAGCATAGTAGCTTTGAGGATAGGAATTTTGAGCAAAATTCTGAACATGATTACTATTATAATTCTGATTGTGATAGGACCTATGAGCACCATTGTTATTCTGATTTCAATTATGAGACTAAGAATCATAGCCTTGGTAATTAGGATCATACCTAAAGTAGCATCGTGGAGAAGTATGCCCAAATCTTCCTCACATTTTATATTGTGGTTTTCCATTATTGTTCCAAGGTTTGCCTCCCCAAGAGTTTTATCCCTTGCCACAATTGAAATCATTTTGACCTCCATTAACATATTTACCTCCATTGCCATTCTTAATTCCATTTCCTTAGTTACCTCTATTTCCATTGTTACCTCTCTTTCTATTTTTATTTTGATAAGTAAGATTGACAGATGGTAGTGAACCATCACAATTCACCAAATTTCTTTCAATTCGAGTTTCTTGAGACAGTAACAAGGCAGTAACTTCCTGAAGAGGAAGAATTTTTTGTTTGGAGGTGATTACAGAGACTACATGAGAGTCGTATTCTGAACCTAATCTAGAGAGAACAGACATCACAAGAGGTGGTGAATTGAATTCTCCATCAACAAAATGATCGAGACTAAAACCTTCTGTCGCAACCAGGTTTTCGCGTCGCAGAGTGACCACGTCCTCTAAACGGGTGGTCATTTATAAAGAGTTTGAGAGTCATCACCAACCATAGTAAAGGTGTGATTGGTCACCTAAATTAATAATTAAAATGATCTGTGAAAATATATAATTTGGATTCGGAGGTCCGTTGTGTGCTGGGAAGGTATTAGCACCTTACAACACCCGTAAAAACGGTTACCAAGTTTTGTTTCATGCAATCTTAATTATTTTTGAAAATATGATCCTTTAATTTAAATTTAATTTTCAAAATATTAACTTTATTATTATTTTTAAAATATGTCTCATTCAACTTTTTATCGACTCTAAAAATAGAGTAAGTATAAAGAGTAAAATGAGTGGGTTTGACGTTCTCAAATCCGTCATAGGAACATTATATAAAAGTTAATTTTATTTTTATTTATTAATAAAACAATTATTTTGTATTTAAAAAAAATTGACTTTCGTGTCTAATGAGGGAACTAAGTTCCACAAATGCATCATATTTAACTCTAGAATATTTTATTTTAATGTATAATGAATTATTTTTATTTTAAATAATAGTTTAAAAAAAAGTGATTCAATGTATATAAAAGCAAAAAAGTTTCTTATTTTTTAGTAAATTATTAGAAAATAATTACCTTATATATATATATATATAATGTGTTATTTGACCAAACAAGTTATTATTTAATTTTTTTAATTAATCTAAATATATTTCTTTGTTTAAAATGAAAATGAAAAAATATTCAAATAAAGAAAATATGTTCAAATTGTTAGGAATGGTGTCCTAGAAGTTGTAATTATTTAATAAAGATAATTTATTTCGAATAAATTAAATAAATAAACATAAGTTCTTTCTATTATCTATATTGATTCAATTGACTATATTGGAAATATATAGAAATATATGGAAATATATAAAGTTCCTAGCGTGGAGAGATTAGCCCCACCCATGGATCTTGCAGAACTTGAGCAACCTTTGAGCACCTTTCAAGTTGGTTTGGATCCCGTCTTAGACTCTAACCATGAACTGCAGACTAAGAATTGTTATCTGGAAAACCTCAGCACTCTATTACAAGCACCTTAGGCCCTCTTATAATCCGAGAAAGTTTAAGGAAGTTTAGATTCCCTTGCTAAGAAAATGGATGTGTATTTAACTATTTGTGACATACCCGATTTTGATCACCCCTTAGGGCCCATTTGGGATAGCTTTTGAAAGAGTTTAAAATTATTATTTTTAATTCAAAAACACTTTTAAACACTTTTAAAAGTAATTGTCCTATGTCATATATTATTACACGTTAATTAATTTACAAAAATATGTTATTTCAGTAATTGTCCTATGTTTTATTCTACCACCGCTTTTTTATTAATATTATTTTCATTTCTTTTTTTTCAATTGTAGCCAAGAAAATATCAGTTAGATGCACTAAATATTTGGAAGAATGAAATGACATTGGATAACGATTTCTCATTTTATGAACTCGCCAAGCATGGATATCCACTTGTTCTTGATGGGACATTCGAAAATATATTGGACAATATGTGTATACCATTGAGCTTTATAGCAAATTTTAGAAATTATATGAGCTATTATGCTGTAGTGAAATTCTACCAAATGGAGGTGAATATAAAAGAAGTAAACTTTAAAAAATAATTACTGCTGAGTATAGTTTTACACCAAGATTTTTATTTATGAAACTCATGAATGAAGACAGCAGTACTATAAACCATTTAATCAGCTGTTGCTTTTGGATCAATAAGAAGAATTTATGTAACGTTCATTTACTTTTGAGGTAAATTTATTTATTTATTTATTTAAAGTATTTATATTTAATTTAGAATTTACGAGTTTATTTCGTTCGTAAATCCTTTTAATTGCTTTATTAGCTTAAATTAGTTTGGGGCGTATTAATAATTATTAACGGGCCAATTAATAATTATTAATCACCTTTTAGTAAGTTTAAGTTGTTTGGGTTTCGTTTTTAAAGCTAAAAGCAAATGAGGGACGAGTTTGTAATTTTGATATTCTTAAAAATATCTTGGCACTATTCATCTTCTATTTAAATAAACCCAAGTTGACCAAAAGTCACAAAACCTTCATATTTCTCCTCCTTGAGGCCTTAGTCCCCCATTTCTGAAAAAGTTTAAGGAAGTTCGGATTCCCATGCTAAGAAAATGGATGTGTATTTAATTGTTTGTGACATACCCGATTTTAATAACCTCTTAGGGCCCGTTTAGGATAGCTTTTGAAAGAGTTTAAAATTATTTTTTTAAGTCAAAAACACTTTTAAACACTTTCAAAAGTAATTGTCCTATGTCATACGTTATTACACATTAATTAATTTACAAAAATATGTTATTTCAGTAATTGTCCTATGTCATATGTTATTTCAGTAATTGTCCTATGTTTTATTCCACCACCGCTTTTTTATTAATATTATTTTCAATTCTTTTTTTTCAATTGCAGCCAAGAAAATATAAGTTAGATTCAATAAATATTTGGATGAATGTAATGACATTGGACAACAATTTCTCATTTTATGAACTTGCCAAGCATAGATATCCACTTGTTCTTGATGGGACATTCAAAAAGATATTGGACTATATGTTTATACCATTGAGCTATATAGCAAATTTAAGCAATTATAGGAGCTATTATGTTGTAATGAAATTCTGCCAAATGGAGTTGAATATAAAAGAAGTAAAGTTTAAAAAATAATGTTGTGTATGGATTTACACCAAGATTTTCATTTATTAAACTCATGAATGAAGAAGGCAGTACTGTAAACCATTTAAGTAGTTGTTGCTTTTGGATCGACAAGAAAAATTTATGTAACGTCCCGTTACTTTTGACGTAAATTTTTTATTTATTTAATTAAAGTATTTATATTTATTTAGAATTTATGAGTTTATTTCGTTTGTAAATCCTTTTAATTGCTTTATTAGCTTAAATTAGTTTGGGGCATATTAATAATTATTAACGGGCCAATTAATAATTATTAATCACCTTTTTGTAAATTTAAGTGGTTTGGGTTTCGTCTTTAAAAGCTAAAAGCAAGTGAGGGACGAGTTTGTAATTTCAAAATTCTTAAAAATATCTTGGCACTATTCATCTTCTCTTTAAATACACTAAATTTGTCTACATGTCACAAAAACTTCATATTTCTCCTCCTTGAGGCACTAGCTCCCCATTTCCGAAAAAGTTTAAGGAAGTTTGGATTCCCTTGCTAAGAAAATGGATGTGTATTTAATTGTTTGTGACATACCCGATTTTAATCACTTCTTAGGGCCCGTTTGGGATAGCTTTTGAAAGAGTTTAAAAATATTTTTTTAATTCAAAAACAATTTTAAACACATTCAAAAGTAATTGTCCTATGTCCTATTGTTATTAAACATTAATTAATTTACAATAATATGTTATTTCAGTAATTGTCCTATGTTATTTCAGTAATTGTCCTATATTTTATTCTACTACCGCTTTTTTATTAATATTGTTTTCATTTTTTTTCCAATTGTAGCCAAGAAAATATCAGTTAGATGTACTAAATATTTGGAAGAATGTAATGACATTGAACAACGATTTTTCATTTTATGAACTCGCCAAGCATGGGTATCCACTTGTTCTTGATGGGACATTTGAAAAGATATGGGACTATATGTGTATACCATTGAGCTTTATAGCAAATTTCAGAAATTATAGGAGCAATTATGCTCTAATGAAATTATGCTAAATGGAGGTGAATATAAAAGAAGTAAACTTTAAAAAATAATTACTACTGAGTATGGTTTTACACCAAGATTTTCATTAATGAAACTCATGAATGAAGAGCAAGACAATAAACCATTTAAGGAGTTGTTGCTTTTGGATCGACAAGAAGAATTTATGTAACGTCCCATTACTTTTGATGTAAAATTTTCATTTATTTAATTAAAGTATTTATATTTAATTTAGATTTTATAATTTAGAATTTACGAGCTTATTTCGTTCGTAAATCCTTTTAATTGCTTTATTAGCTTAAATTAGTTCGTGGTGTATTAATAATTATTAACGGCCATTTACTAATTATTAATCACCTTTTGGTAAGTTTAAGCGGTTTAGGTTTCGTTTTTAAAAGCTAAAACCAAGTGAGGGACGAGTTTATAATTTCAAAATTCTTAAAAATTTCTAGGAACAATTTATCTTCTATTTAAATACACCAAAGTTGACCAAAAGTAACAAAATCTTCATATTTTTCCTCTTTGAGGCCGTAGCCCCCTATTTCCAAAACGTTTAATGAAGTTTGGATTCCGTTGCTAAGAAAATAGATATGTATTTAATTGTTTGTGACATACCCGATTTTGATCACCTTTTAGGGTCCGTTTGGGATAGCTTTTGAAAGAGTTTAAAATTATTTTTTTAATTCAAAAACACTATTAAAAACTTTCAAAAGTAATTATCCTATGTCCTATGTTATTACACATTAATTAATTGACAAAAATATGTTATTTTTGTAATTGTCCTATGTTTTATTCTACCACCGCTTTTATATTAATATTATTTTCATTTTTTTTTTCAATTGTACCTAAGAAAATATCAATTAGATGCATTAAATATTTGGAAGAATGTAATAACATTGGACAACGATTTCTCATTTTATAAACTCGCCAAGCATGGATATCCACTTGTTCTTGATGGGACATTCGAAAAGATATTGGACTATATGTGTATACCATTGAGCTTTATATCAAATTTAAGAAACTATAAGAGCTATTATGCTGTAAGTAAATTCTATCAAATGAAGGTGAATATAAAAGAAGTAAACTTTAAAAAATAATTACTGCTGAGTATGGTTTTACACCAATATTTTCATTTATGAAACTCATGAATGAAGACGACAGCAGTGTAAACCATTTAAGCAGCTGTTGCTTTTGGATCGACAAGAAGAATTTATGTAACGTCTCGTTACTTTTGAGATAAATTTTTTATTTATTTAATTAAAGTATTTATCTTTAATTTAGAATTTACGAGTTTATTTCATTCGTAAATCGTTTTAATTGCTTTATCAGCTTAAATTAGTTCGAGGTGTATTAATAATTATTAACGGGCCAATTAATAATTATTAATCACCTTTTGGTAAGTTTAAGTGGTTTGAGTTTCGTTGTAAAAAGCTAAAAGCAAATGAGGAACGAGTTTGTAATTTTGAAATTCTTAAAAAATATCTTGGCACTATTCATCTTCTCTTTAAATACATCAAAGTTGACCAAAAGTAACAAAACCTTCATATTTTTCCTCCTTGAGGCCGTAGCCCCCCATTTCCGATAAAGTTTTAGGAAGTTTGGATTCCCTTGCTAAAAAAATGGATGTGTATTTAATTGTTTGTGACATACCCGATTTTGATCACCTCTTAAGGCCTGTTTAGGATAACTTTTGAAAGAGTTTAAAAATATTTTTTTAATGCAAAAACACTTTTAAACATTTCAAAAGTAATTGTCCTATGTCCTATTGTTATTAAACATTAATTAATTTACAATAATATGTTATTTCATTAATTGTCCTATGTTATTTCAGTAATTGTCCTATGTTTTATTCTACTACTGCTTTTTATTAATATTATTTTCATTTTTTTCTTCAATTGTAGCCAAGAAAATATCAGTTAGATGCACTAAATATTTGGAAGAATGTAATGACATTCGACAACGATTTCTCATTTTATGAACTCGCCAAGCATGGACATCCACTTGTTCTTGATGGGACATTTGAAAAGATATTGGACTATATGTGTATACCATTGAGCTTTATAGCAAATTTTAGAAATTATAGGAGCTATTATGCTGTAATGAAATTATGCCAAATGGTGGTGAATATAAAAGAAGTAAACTTGAAAAAATAATTACTGCTGAGTATGGTTTTACACCAAGATTTTTATTTATGAAACTCATGAATGAAGATCAAGACTGTAAACCATTTAAGCAGTTGTTGCTTTTGGATTGACAAGAATAATTTATGTAACGTCCCATTACTTTTGAGGTAAAATTTTCATTTATTTAATTAAAGTATTTATATTTAATTTAGATTTTATAATTTAGAATTTACGAGCTTATTTCGTTCGTAAATCCTTTTAGTTGCTTTATTAGCTTAAATTAGTTCGGGTCGTATTAATAATTATTAATCACCTTTTGGTAAATTTAAGCGGTTTGGATTTCGTTTTTAAAAGCTAAAAGCAAGTGAGGGACGAGTTTATAATTTCGAAATTCTTAAAAATTTCTTGGAACAATTTAACTTCTATTTAAATACACCAAAATTGACCAAAAGTAACAAAATCTTCATATTTTTCCTCTTTGAGGCCGTAGCCCCCCATTTCTAAAAACGTTTCAGGAAGTTTGCATTCCGTTGCTAAGAAAATGGATATGTATTTAATTGTTTTTGACATACCCGATTTTGTTCACCTCTTAGGGCCTGTTTTGGATAGCTTTTGAAAGAGTTTAAAATTATTTTTTTTAATTCAAAAACAATATTAAACACTTTCAAAAGTAATTGTCCTATGTCCTATGTTATTATACATTAATTAATTGACAAAAATATGTTATTTTTGTAATTGTCCTATGTTATTTCATTAATTGTCCTATGTTTTATTCTACCACCACTTTTTCATTAATATTATTTTCATTTTTTTTCAATTGTAGCCAAGAAAATATCAGTTAGATGCATTAAATATTTGGAAGAATGTAATGACATTGGACAACAATTTCTCATTTTATGAACTTGCCAAGCATGGATATCCACTTACTCTTGATGCGACATTCGAAAAGATATTGAACTATATGTGTATACCAGTGAGCTTTATATCAAATTTAAGAAACTATAAGAGCTATTATGCTGTAAGTAAATTCTACCAAATGGAGGTGAATATAAAAGAAGTAAACTTTAAAAAATAATTACTGCTGAGTATGATTTTACACCAATATTTTCATTTATGAAACTCATGAATGAAGACAACAGTAGTGTAAACCATTTAAGCAGCTGTTGCTTTTGGATCGACAAGAAGAATTCATGTAATGTCCCGTTACTTTTGAGGTAATTTTTTTTATTTAATTAAAGTATTTATATTTAATTTAGAATTTACGAGTTTATTTCGTTCATAAATCCTTTTAATTGCTTTATCAGCTTAAATTAGTTCGGGGCGTATTAATAATTATTAACGGGCCAATTAATAATTATTAATCACCTTTTGGTAAGTTTAAGTGGTTTGAGATTCGTTGTAAAAAGCTAAAAGCAAATGAGGAACGAGTTTGTAATTTTAAAATTCTTAAAAAATATCTTGGCACTATTCATCTTCTCTTTAAATTCATCAAAGTTGACCAAAGGTAACAAAACCTTCATCTTTCTCCTCCTTGAGGCCGTAGCCCCCCATTTCCGATAAAGTTTTAGGAAGTTTGGATTACATTGCTAAGAAAATGGATGTGTATTTAATTGTTTGTGACATACCCGATTTTGATCACCTCTTAAGGCCCATTTGGGATAGCTTTTGAAAGAGTTTAAAAATATTTTTTTAATTCAAAAACACTTTTAAACATTTCAAAAGTAATTGTCCTATGTCCTATTGTTATTAAACATTAATTAATTTACAATAATATGTTATTTCATTAATTATCCTATGTTATTTCAGTAATTGTCCTATGTTTTATTCTACTACCACTTTTTATTAATATTATATTCATTTTTTTTTTCAATTGTAGCCAAGAAAATATCAGTTAGATGCACTAAATATTTGGAAGAATGTAATGACATTCGACAACGATTTCTCATTTTATGAACTCGCCAAGCATGGACATCCACTTGTTCTTGATGGGACATTTGAAAAGATATTGGACTATATGTGTATACCATTGAGCTTTATAGCAAATTTCAGAAATTATAGGAGCTATTATGCTGTAATGAAATTATTCCAAATGGAGGTGAATATAAAAGAAGTAAACTTTAAAAAATATTTACTGCTGAGTATGGTTTTACACCAAGATTTTCATTTATGAAACTCATGAATGAAGATCAAGACTGTAAACCATTTAAGCAGTTGTTGCTTTTTGATCGACTAGAAGAATTTATGTAACGTCCCATTACTTTTGAGGTAAATTTTTCATTTATTTAATTAAAGTATTTATATTTAATTTAGATTTTATAATTTAGAATTTACAAGTTTATTTCGTTCGTAAATCCTTTTAATTGCTTTATTAGCTTAAATTAGTTCGGGGCGTATTAATAATTATTAATCACCTTTTGGTAAGTTTATGTGGTTTGAGTTTCGTTTTTAAAAGCTAAAAACAAATAAGGGAAGAGTTTGTAATTTCGAAATTCTTAAAAATATCTTGGCACTATTCATCTTCTCTTTAAATACACCAAAGTTGACCAAAAGTCACAAAACCTTCATATTTCTCATCCAGGTTAAGAATACGAAGAGAGATAATAATTATATAATTTATGGTTTGTTTTAGTAAAAAATACAAAAAGAGAAGATGAGATTTAAATTAATAATTGATAATCAATAAATAATTAATTATTAAATTGTGAGAGCACGTACACGATTATTATATTTCTTTTCAAATATATTTATAAAACACGAAGATATATAATTTTATCTAACTACGAGTGAGTGTTGGTTAAAAATACCTAGATGTGTGATAAAATCTAAATTAATAAGTAATAAGTAATTAGTAATTAAAAATGGGATTGAACATCAACATTTTTTATATTAATTTTAAAATATCATTTTTATTTCAATATTATTATAAAAATGGTAAAATACATATAAGCCCTCTATAGTTTTTGCCAAATGCATGAACTAGTTTGAAAATAGCAAATCGTACCCCAGTACTTCAATTTTTTTTTTTCAATGAGACCCATCCCCTCCAACACCATAAAAATTTTTAGCCATAACTTTTTCGTTTGAACTCCGATTTGGATGATTGAAAATGTTTTGGAATCCTCATTTCTATATCTAAGTTATAGTTACTTCATAACTTCAAAATCGTTAATGAATAAAATAGTTTATTATCGTCAAATTACTAGGTATGATTTACACTATTAACCCTTTTAGTTACTAATGATTTAGAAGTTTTGAATTGACCATAACATAAAGGCTAAAATGAGAATTCCAAAATATTTTGAATCATCCAAATCGGAGTTCAAATGAAAAAGTTATGGCTAAAAAAAATTATGGAATTAAAGGGAAGTGATCTCATTGAAAAAAAATTTGAAGTATAGGGGTATGGCTGACTGAAGAATCATAACTATCCCAAATACCACCTCTGTTTTTTCCTCAACAGGGAAAATGGCTGACAGGAGAATCATAACTATCTCATCTTCGGAAGAAGAAGAAGAAGAAGAAACAAATGATGAAATTTTCCTGTGATGAAGACGAAGATGAATCTGACCCTCTGAGAAGAAGGCTGAGATAGCTAAAACAAGGCAAGGCTCGTGTCAGGATGCGTGTGAGTGAGAGGGATTCTGAGACTGTACTGGTATGGGACGGTACAGTTGAGGAGAGCTTAATAAGATTAATAGGTACTACCTATACTAATAAGGTTAACCTATAGTAAGGAACTCTATAGTTAAGCGTGCTTGGCTTGGAGCAATCCTAGGTTGGGTGGCCTTCTGCTTATGTCAGGATGCGTGTGAGTGAGGACAAAACATACTGAAAGGACTTGTGTTAGTTTGTGGGGACAGTCGTTAATCTTAAGAGCAAATTCGGGTTGTTACATTTAGTAATCCTAATAATAGTTTTCATAAAATAATTTCATCTAATAAATTAGATTATAAACAAAATTTAGAGGTTTTAATTGTTGAACTTTTCAAACATATATGTGCATTTAATAATTAGAAATAAAGATGGAAGTCTTAAGGACATTTGCATTCAATTTATTTATCAACTTAATTATTTATAGCATTAAACTTTTCCAGTAAAATTTACAATTCATAAGTAGGGATGGAAGTTCTAAAGACTATTACTGTTTTACATTAAATTTATTGGCAATTTAAATTATTGCTATCTTTGTTTATGTTTTTTAATATTCCAATATAAAGATATTGTTTTAATTTAAAATATTTATTCAATCTACATAATATTTTTTAAATGAATATAGAACATAAAAATTTAAGTTATACCCAACATGATTTAATTGATTGTTTATACATTTTATTCAATTAAATTATTTATTTTATAAATAATATATTTGAAAATCATATAAAACTAAAAAAAATAAAATGAATAACATTACAAATTACAAATTTCAATAATACATCTACATTTGTCTCAATGTTTTTTCAGATTTTTTTAATATCATAAACTCTTGCTCACTTCAAGGGTTGCAACTCCATCTACCTTACAATTTGATCTCATCTTCAACAAAAACGGGCTCTTTGACTTAGCTTCTTTATAAAGAAATGAATTTAAAGCCAGTTTTTTTACCACATATGTGGTGGTTTAATAAAGAAATGGTTTTTTTTCAAAAGACCATTAGCATATAATTATAACTAATACTTACCATTTGTAACATACGAAGTTAATTTACTTAATTATCCATCAAATAACTACATGACTTCACCAATAATTTGAACTCTAAAATCTTTAACTTATAATTTAGTTGTAAAAGTATATTCAGTTAATAATATACAATTATTTTTTACTTATTATAGTATATAATTTTAATGATATATTTTTTTTCAATAACCAATGGAAACAATTCTCTAAATTTATTATGAAAAAAAAAAAAAAAAAACTGGCTTAAAAATACAAATTACTAATTTAATCAATTTGATTCATAAATTTTAATTTTAGGATTAAATAAATAAAATTAAAACAAATCTTAAAAGCCCAATTACCACCTCTGTTTTTTCCTCGGCAGGAAAAATGGCGGACCGGAGAATCATAACTATCTCATCTTCGGAAGAAGAAGAAGAAGAAACTGACGATGAAATTTTCTGTGACGAAGACGAAAATGAATCTGAAGAAGAGAATGATGATGAAGACAGTGACGGTGATGACGACGACGATATTCTCTCCGATCGTGTTATCCGGTTTCTTAAAGGTAATTTCAAAATTCAATCGATCTCTGAAATGCCAATTTTTTATCATTATTGGATTGGATCATGTTTGATCAAGATTGATTAAAATTTGTAAAGTAATTTACATGTTATTTGATTGCTCAGAATTTTATTTGTGAATTTCTTTGATCTGTTTTTGTGATAGAGGGTAAGAATTTAGATTCGTTAAGACTCAAAGATTGCAAAGCGTATTTACGGGAGAACAAGCTAAGAATAGCAGGGACTAAATCCGTCTGCAGTCAAAGAATTGTGGAACATTGGAGGTATTTACTGATCGCCAATATTGCATTCAATAATTAGGAAATTGAAATTTTCAAATAGTGATTTTTCATGGTTCATTTACCTCAATCGACCTCTTGAATTTCGAGAAGTGATTATGTCGGTAAATGTTGATTGATTTCCTTCATCATCTTTTAGACTGTAATAAAAGGAAGTTGCAAGATCATTGGTATATTATAGCTTTCAAATAGATTTAGTGATTGATTTTTTTTTTTCGATCTTATTCGATTTGGATATGTTCTATAGGCTGTAAATTTTTGCATTTCAGGATGAAAGATGGAAATGGTGAAGCATGCTATCCAAGGTCATCATTTGTCGTCAATTGTACAGGTGACGTTTCCCCCCCCATCATTTGTTATAGCCTTTCATACTTATTTCATATCTTTGTGAGTATAATCATTTAATTAAACAATAATTCAGGTGATGTTTGTAGGGGAGATATTGTGTTGTTCACTCAGAAAGTTTATGCAAAGTATTCATACAACCTTTTCTTTTAACGTTATTTTTGTGTGATACTTTGGACCGGACTCTTAATTCTCGCTGATCTTTAATTTCTAATAGGTTTGATAAAGTAACAAGACATGGAGGATTGATAGGGAAGAGAACTGTTGCTGGGAGAGTGATCAAGGAGAGCTATGGTGCTAACAAACAACAGCATACTTTTACAGTAAGGCTATCCCAGAAACTTATTTTTTCCCTGGAATATTTCTATTTTTTTTTTTATTGATTTTGAGCAGAATTTAAGGTTAATGGATAATTTCAATGGATGTTTAGCAGAAGTGTGGTAAATGGATCATTTGTTTACATCTAATGTTGGCTGCAGTGATCAAGTAGTTGTCAATACAAAATGAAATGATGCAGTTTTCCTCTTCTTCATTTATTTATTGTTTCATCGATCTACTATATAATTTTTTTGGTGCATAATGTTTTAAATGCTTGTGATCATAATGTGCTAGGTTGAAGTTTTATGGAGCAAGGGAATTAGGAAGCTACCCCCGCTTTTTCCCCTGCTCGTGAAGGGTCGGAATCTATATAAACTACGAACTTTCAGACAGGTAAGTAATTACTTTTCATGAAAATGAAGTTGGTAGCGATGTTTTTGTGTCCCACACCCTAAAGTATGGGACAAGTGTGTCATGTCTACCCTAAGATTTTTTGTCTTTCTGCAATACACAAATTAATATTAAAGGGAAAGTTCTACAAATATGATCGTAAAAGTTAGTATAAGTCAACCCTATACTTTTGCATTGACATTACGAAAAATACAACTTAATGAAAATTGCTTGCGAGTTCACATCCAAAGTGAAGCTTGGTGTGTGCGTTTTACACCTGCGATCGTGTCAGATGTCTTCCCCTCCCATTTTAAACTCTCTCTGTGTATGTTTATTTGTAAGATGTGACTGAGATTTCTCCATTATCTGTATGTTTTAGTTTTGGAATGATGAAGCAGAAAGACGCCAAGTTCTTGCTGAGAAACACAAACGAGGTGCAGCAGCCAGGGGTTTGCGAGCATCGAAGACAAGGAAAAGTAATTTCTCTACAAATGGAGGTACTAAGAGAGGTAATGCTTCATTGTGTCTTTTATTTCCTCTCTCCACAAACCATTAAAAAGAGAGGTAATGCTGCAGTAGAGAAAGATTCCACGTCATGTTTTTTCATTGTTATTATTAGGAGGTGCCCGGAATCGAAGACATTTGCCCCTTGCAAGACAAACCATAAACAGGAATGAGCAAGAAAGCGGCAGAAGAGGAATTCATTTTATGGAGATGAACAATCTCAGGTAAACAAGCATCATAGGGCCCAATATTCTGTATTATAAGTTTGGTGACCTCATGATTACTCTTATAGAAATTATATTCATGAGCCACATTTTGAATGGCAATTCAAAATTTAAGTATAATTGATTACAATCTAGATGCTGTAATCCATTTTTGTGACTGATCTGCCCCCATGTAATTGCTTACACCATATAATAATTTCCTATACTAATTGTATATATACACGCATATTTTCGTTTTGGACTGAACAAAGGTTTGGTTTGAATTTTGCCCGTAACTTCTCAAACTTATAATTTGTTTCAAAAATACTCTTTGAGTGCAATTTATGTTAAGTTTAACTAGACTTTAAGATATTTTTAAAGCTTGTTTTTTGAACAAAAGAATATTTCTTTGACAAAGGGTAATGTCCCGAACAAAAATGTTTTTGAAAAGGCAATTTCCACAACAAAGGGTATTTTTGAAATAAAATAAAAGGTTGAGAAGGTAGAATTGAAAATTTTTAAAACAATGGGGGCGAATTTAAACAACCCTCCTAGGATTAGGGGTATTTTGTATAACTAGAATTCTAGCACGTGCGATGCACGTGTAATTTTACTTTATAATAAAATGTATTTAACAATTATAATAATTAACTAAAATTGTATAAATAATTTAAATTTAGAACTTTTTATGTATTAAATAAATGTTTTTTTTTTTTAATTTCGCAATTTCATTAGTTTTTTTTAGTAAAGTAAATTATCTATTAGATATTATTTTTAAAATTTAACACATTTTTAATATTATAATTTTATGTGGTCACAAAATTATCTTTATTATAATTGGCTAACTTAAAATATGAATCAAAATAAGAAAATGTAACATTTTCAATACTTGAGTAGACATTATTTAAAAAAAACACATTGATATATATATCATACATATTATGACTTTTAAACTTCTTTCGATTTTATATTTTTTTTTAAAATACGATATTTGATTATTAAATTGGATATTGATAGTTACTACAAAATAATTAGTTTTACGTTATTCGTACCTTGAAATGTATTTTTTATAATCATTTTATTTTTAAAGCTTTTACAATTCTAGCATATAAAATAAAAAAAAAAAGAATTATTATTATGAAAACAAAAATTAGAAAATATTAAAATCATTGTTGCTTTATTAGAAGAAAAAAATGCAAAATCAATTATTGTAGATATAAAATTCTATGACTCTAGTCTTCCTTCGTGAGTGAAAATCTTGAGAAAGCTTTCATTGTAAAAACTGCATTGAAAATTATAATCAATATTACTAAACACACATATGAGTATTTAATTATCCAAGAAGAAATTTAAATTTTATAAACATTCTAAAATAATTTAATCACATAAATTTAAGAAGAAAATTAATATATATATATATATATATGTATATATATGTATATATATGTATGTATATATGTATATATATGTATGTATATATGTATGTATATATGTATATATATGTATGTATATATGTATGTATATATGTATATATATGTATGTATATATGTATATATATGTATATATATGTATGTATATATGTATATATATGTATATATCTGTATATATATATATATATAAAATGAATGGGGTAAATATCGTACCTAGAGCTCGAGCCAACCAAAGATATCAACTACAAACATCCAAAAGAATACAACTTGTGTAGTAATAATAATAATCGTGCAATGATAAGAATCAAACTTAAATATCAACTTTGTAAAACATCTAAAAGAAAAATTATTATTAAAAACATTACATAAAAATAATTATTGAATAGAAATTATGCCAATAGATTCGGGAGGAAATATCAATAAAGTAAAACATCTACAAAAAAAAAAACCACAAATTCGATTATAAATTACATAAATTAAAAAAAAAACAACAAAAACACATAAGAATACACGTAGGAATAAAAGTCTAATCTTACACATACCCTGATAATTCCAACTATCTTCAAATTATCTTTTTCTAAATAAATCAGTTAAAATGTGGTGAGAAACCATACTGTATATTTTTTCTAACATATAAATATTTAAAAGATTGAAATATTTTTTATTTGATTTTTCTATGGTTTATAAATCTTTTTCGAAATGATTTTATTAACATATTATTATGTTCTA
Organism: Gynostemma pentaphyllum; assembly: GCA_028015215.1. NCBI lineage: Eukaryota > Viridiplantae > Streptophyta > Magnoliopsida > Cucurbitales > Cucurbitaceae > Gynostemma > Gynostemma pentaphyllum. The sequence goes on from CM051355.1 coordinate 59,291,448, forward strand.
TTTAATATTTAAATTATTGTATAGTTTACTAATTTACATAATTATATGCCTTTTTATATAAGACGATTTTTTTAACATCTTTATTTTTAAAATTTATACTACCAAATAGAAAATAAACTGTTTATTCTATATACGTATGTTAGTTAATTTTTGCATTTATAGATTATTTATTTCTAATTTTAATAAAAATTTAAGAAATTATATATTTTTTTCTCTTTGATTTTTAAACTTTAAAATATTTTTAATTAAAAAATTTAAATTTATTTAAATATTATAAAATATTATACCATTACTAATTCAATAAATTATATTTTGTTGTAGTTGTTTTTTTTAATCTTAACTGTTTTTTTTAAACAATTTAAGTTTTTTTTTAATATTTTTTAAAATTAAAGCACCGTCACCTTTATTAAATCATTTAATATTTGAATACTTAAATATAATTTATTTTTCATAAATTGGTGATAAACCTAAAAAATAATTCATTTTAATATCACATTCATTTTCATATGTTGTACTTGTTTTTTCAATTATTTTATAATTTGATGTTGTGAAAACAATAAAAAAACCAAGGAATTTATTTAATAAAATTGACAATTTCTTATTCAATGAAGAGAAATATTTTATTTATAAAAAAAAGAGAAATATTTTATTAAAAATATAAATAGTCATTTAATAGATAGTGGAGTATAAATAATAATGGTATTTTTAGTAATTTGAAGGTTTTAAAAGGGTATATATAATGACATGTTAGTAATTTTAAGATTTTAAAAGGGTTATAGTAGTCCAAAAAAGTTTCTTAAACATCATCACTTTTATATATTAAGGATAAGGATATAACCATTCATCTATTCAAAAAAAAAAAAGGGATATAACCATTCATGTAATATTACAAATTTATGAATATATATGCTGTTATCAGTAAAAGATAAAAATATAAGAAAAATAAAACGGCAGTAAAAATTTCCTTAATATTTATAAATATATCATTCTTAAAAATAAGTCAATCACTTATTGATCATGCTAAATAATTGATTGACGGTGTATATATCCATTTATTTACATAATTTAGTAATTGACTTAGATATTAATTGATAGTAAATCATAATAGATCACTTATTAACGTTGTCAATAAAAATGACATATTTGTAAATATTATAGAAAAAATTGCTAAATTAATTATTTTAAAAAAAAAATTGTATTTGTAAATATTACTAAAAAGAAAAATTGGTAGATATGTTATCCACCTCTAAAATATATCAGATAACACTAAGTTTTATTAAAAAAAATTTAAAAAGTATACTTTTTCCAAATAAATTATAGAGAACATTTTATAAAGCATTCCTTAACTATAAGGGTTGTTGTCTTAAAAAAAAAAACAAAACAAAACTATAAGGGTTGTCACCCTCAAACTTTTAATTGGAACAATTCCACCTAGAAATATTGAATTTGAAAATTACCCCATTTAAATTATAATTTTACTAATTATTTTTATGAAATCACTATAGTATCGGGTCTTCAAGGGCCCCCATCCTGCCTCAACCCCTTCCTAGACCGATCTTAAAACCCTCGTGGTGGCGGAGATGATGGTTTATTCTCCAATCTAAAGTTTTCCCCCCTCATTGAGATAAATGATGTATTACTCGTCTTTAAGTTGATTTTTATGGTTTAATTTAACAATTCAAGGTAATTTAAAGAATAAAATTTTAAGGATGTAATTTTATAACCACTCGTCGCTTAGGTAAGGGTTGTTGGGACATTTTAGATAACTAGTATTTTACTACATGCATTTTTTTTTTCAATATATGGAATTCATCAATTTAATTATGAATGAATAGTATTATCTTTTTTCAATGTTATATGTTTATTTTTAATTGATTCAAATTTATACAATTATAGCTTAGGGAAATAGATTTTTTTCATAGAAATGCAAACCATATTTTTATAATTCTACATCTTTTATAATTGAGTATCTTTCTAATTTTTTAATTTTCAACCATGAAAATGAATGATAGTCTTAGTTTCATCTCAATAATTTTAAATATTTTTGTATTGTTGCACTTGATTTCCTCCCAAATTTTAAAATTTCATAATATCACCATAAGTTGAGAGTTTTTTAACAATATAATCGTTTAGATTTTATGACAAAAAAAAGTACTCAAAAAAATTAGTGCATCAAAGCATTATTCTAATTTTTAACTAATTATTAGTGTCCAATTTTAAATATGGAATTGTGATGAAAAATCTAATTTTGATACTTGGTATTGTAGAATTTTGTGTTAGAAGAATGGGAACTTCCAAAAATTAACCTTTAAAATAAATATATATTTTTAATTTCATCTAAGATAATTATTAAAAATAAAGCAGCGAAACTCAATAAAGAAATATAAACTTAACAAATATAATTTTTTTTAAATAACCTATTAATTATTTTAATATAAACTATTTATTGCTAAGCAATTTCTCCAATATTGAATAAACTATTTATTCACACTTATGTTAATAATTGCATTGCACGCAATTTGGATCATTTTTTTAATGAGTGGTTGATAATTTATTATACATATCATAAACTTTTTTTAATCATCTCATAGATAAAAAAACATTTTCCTCTTATGTAAAATAGGTAAATAATAAATAATGCAAACTCATTAGCAAGAATTTTTCTAAATTCTACACTTTTTAAAATAAAAAAAATAGAAAAATAATTATTTCTTATTTCAAAAGGTCATATATATATATATATATATATATATATATATATATATATATATATATATATATATTAACAATGCAATTTCATTGATGTATGAAAGAGCCCAAAAAGGCAAGAAATGAGCTACAAAAAATCTTCCAATTTAAAAGCTATAAAAGAAGGAGCATAATTACAAAATATATTACAAAGTGCACTCCATTTGGAGGCTACAAGAACACTACACTCCCAAACATCCTCCCAAGAATTACAAGTGTCCTTAAAGATTCTTCTATTGCACTCAAGCCAAATGTTCCATAAGATACTTCTTCTTCCCGACGTGCAAAGAAACTTCCAGCAAAGGTACCACTTTGGATCTAGGGTTCTTATGACTAGCCCAATTCATGTTGAAAGTGTAGAAAAGGTTGTTCCAAATGGCTTAGGAGAAGCTGCAGTCAAACAATAAATGTCTTGTAGACTCTGAACTCTTAATGTAAAGGCAGCATCAATCGAGTTGTAACGTAAACCAAGGTTTTCTAGACTGCCTCTTTTTGTTAGAATTAAGCCCGTAATTAAGAACAAGTCAAAGGAAAACTTTAATCTTTTTAGGAAAATTCCCTTTCCAAATGATCGTACTAGGACTATCAGCTTCAAAACCAACTTTTTCTCATAGAAGATGGAGGTCATTACTACAAGAAAAACCATTGCTACTATCCATCGACCAAATTCAAATATTCTCTAGAGAGTTAATATGAATGGCCCCAAGAAGTGATAACAACTCAATCCATTCCACCACCTCCCAATCATTCAGATTTCTCCCTAACTCAATGATGTAGAGGACGAAACCAGTAAACCCCATCACATTGTTCACCTGCTCCAATCATTATCCTCGAAATACGATCTTGAATGATGCACAACTTATCAGTAAATGTAATCATATAATATAATTTGTTAAGCAAATGAGAAACAGATAAAAGGTTGCAAGTGAGCTCTGAGATGTATAAAACATCATGCAACTTCACGTTCTGACTCAAGGTGACTGATCTTCGTTGCCGTGCAAATGTCTGTTTTCCATTCGAAAAACCAACAGAAATAGGGGTTATGTCAATCAAGTTATAGAACGATGGTACATTACCAGACATGTGGTTCGAGCACCCTGTATCAATAATCCATAGACCAGGATCAACTCTCTCACCATTCAATTTAATATTTGATTAATTCTGCCCTTTTGAATTCAACATTTGGACAAGCGTAGTCCATTGATCATCAGTGAGACCATGAAGACCACTTCTATCATCATCATTGATAGTGGCCATAATTACTTCAGTTTGTTTTGTAAGGTTTTCACTTAGCGTGGTCATTTACGATAAAGATCGTTAACCTGCTTTGATACCATGAAGAATTTGAAGAAGTATTTCTCTTATTGATTCTGATAGCATATAGCCTATATTTATACAAAGATTTATAGGTTAAGATAAGATAACCATATAGGCCAAAGATTAATTAGAAAAGGAATAAAATAAACAAAATATCAGAAAAATCGTACTATGGCCACTGCTGTGGGAATCGGTGGCCTCGACCATGAGCTATGGCCGCGACCGTGAGAATTGGTGGCCACGGCCCCGACTCACGGCCGCGGCCCCGGGAGGAAAAACTTCATTTTTCTTCGTTTTTCCTCCTCCTAACTCTAATAGCCACTTCCCAAAAAAAAATCTAAGGAGTTTATCAATACTTTTGGTTACATGTACTGGAGCTTTCAACACAGAGAAGAAATAAGTGGGAAAGCTACATAGAATGGATTGCACTAAAGTCAATCTACCACCTCTAGAAATGTAAATCTTTCTCTATTTGGATATATTTTTCTCAATTTTTTCCACCACTTGATCCCAAAAATCATTTGAAGAAGGATTACCTCCTAAGGGGAGACCTGGATAACTCATGGGAACGGAACTAGCTGCATAGTTGAAAATGATAGCTATGAAAAGAGCCTCCTCCTCACTCAGATTAATGCCCACCACCGAGGACTTAAGACTATTCACAGGAAACCCCGAACCATTCTAAAAAAGCTTGACCACATTAGCAAGGTTACTAATGTGGGACATGTTAAAATCGGAGAACATAAGAGTGACATTCACAAATTGCAAGTGAGAAACTTCCACATTACCAACCTTCAATTCTGTGAAAAAGTTCTGATTTTGATGTTTCAACAACGACCTATTGAAGCTATCATCTACAAGCAAAGAGAGAAAAGGAGAAAGGAGGTCTCCTTGTCTAATTCATCTAGTTAGCTTTGAATATACCCTTAGCCTTGCCATTTAGGAGGATAGAAAAATTAGCACTCCTAAGACAACCCTTCATCCGCATGCACCTTTTCTAAGAATCCACAACAAGAAGTTCCAATCCACACAATCATAGTATTTCTCTAAATCAAGTTTAATATCAATCCCTTTCTTTTTACTACTTCGATAATCCTCCACAATTTCAGTGCCCAACAAGATAGAATATACAATTTGACTCTCTCCAATGAAAGTGTTTTGATAAATAGAGATTGTATTAGGGAGAACTCTTTTTAATTTGTCAGCTAGGACCTTGGTCAGAATCTTGTACAAGCAAATAGTGAGGCTTATAGGGCCATAATCTCTCACAGCTAGGGCATCGATTTTCTTGGGAATGAGAGTAAGGTGATCTCATTAACATTGGCATTAACAATACCGTTCTAAAAAAACTCATGGAACAACATTATAATATCGACTTTAATGATGTTCCAAGTGTTTTTAAAAAATTCAACGGCAAAACCATCGAGCTCGGGAGCTTTTTGGATGCCTAACCCTGAAGTAGCTTTAAAGACCTCCTCCTCCTCAGTAACATGATTGATAAGGTAAGCATTATTTTATATAGAAATATGTTCCCAGTCATCCACTTCCCAAAGGAACCGATTTCCAATCTTCTTAGTGAATAACTCAGTATTGAACCTTATAAATTTCCACTATAAGAAAACTGTCAATAACCTTATAACTCATTATTAATTGGCCCACTCAAATTTTACTATATTTATAAATATATTTTTTTAAAATTAAAATATATAATAGAAAATTTTACTAGAGCTTCAATCAGCCCAATTATAAATGCATTTTTTGATGTTAAAAACAATTAAATGAACACAATATCTTTTGGTAAGTATTGTGGGAATGAAGGGATTTAAACCACTTCCTTAACAGGATTAATCCAACATAAATTGTATTAGATTGTCATCTGATTGACCCAATGACATCTATGCCAACCTACGCGTAAACAATTTCATGGATTAGTAACATCCTAATTGATAAAGTTGTACCAATTTAATTGGGATGTCCCGATGTACCTCCCGATTCCTATTGCCGCTATTTATAAATAAATAAAAACTAGTGACAAGAAGATAGTCGCCATCAAAAGAAAGAAAGAAAAATGATTTATAATCTGAAAACTACAGAATATGAAACCAAGATTCATAATATGAATGAAATGGAACAAGAAAAAGCTCACAGTTACTATCTGGAAATGCAAGTGCCATCCTATAAAAACCTTGGAGGATTATTCTCACTAGCAATTTTAACACACCTTTTTTGACTTCAACATATACATCACAGTGAAAAGCCTTAACACCTACACTTCATCACTTGCCAATAAGGTCGGCTGGTCGCCTCCGTCACGAGTAGTCACAAGCACGGGCCAAATGGAAATGGAAAGTATTTCTCGATTCAACTGTTTAAGTATCACACCCAACAGGGAAAAAATTACCCTAAATCAATTATATGGACCGAGATCTCAGCGCTGTTTAGCTGATCGATTCACGGTAGAACAACCAATATACTTTTGACGAATCTTCAATCTTTGAGTTAAATCTTATAATGGTTTTGGCAGATTTCGACTAGAAGGTCCGTGTAAAAGTTTGACAAACCCGAGGAAGCTCAATTTTCCATCAGTATGTCTAATCCAATCATGAAGAACTGCATGAACCGGGACAGAAGGGCTAAGCCCAAGTTCCTGAAATTCCCAAATACCAGAGATCAGTTCACAACTATACAGTATGAATTCAGGCAAAAACTTCCTCCAACAAGAATTGAAATTTTAAAACAAAGAAACCAATGCATGTAAAGAAAATAAATTTGAACTCTTTCTGAGAAATCATGGTTGCATTTTAATTTGTTAATAAGGTTTTGGAAGTCAAAAGCACGGAGTATGGTTTTAAAACAGTAACAGTTCCCTAATAAGTTACCTTTGGATTTGTTTGATACCATTTCAAGTTTTTTACTTTTTCAATTGAAAAATAGAACTTGTTAAGTAACTATAGAAAAGCCCCAATTGGAGGAATTTTTTGTAATCCAGGGGAGCGCTTTTTGTATTTCCTCTTTTCATTTATCAATGAAATGTCTCTTATAAAAATAAAAAAAAAATTAAGTAACTATAGAAAAGCTTCTTTGGTAGTGATTTTTCAAGTTTTTTTTTTCTTTCAAATTTTAAACTTGTAGGAGAGAGATGCGAGAGGTAGTAACTAGAACGTGCATGTATAAAGAAACTAACAAGAAACAATGAATGTAAAGAGGGATTAATACGAAATAATGTGTAGAGAGATATTCATGAGAGAACATGGAAAAAAAACATTGAGTGAGAAATAGTGTGTAGAGAGAACTCATTTTGAAAACACCTACTCTTTTAAAAACAGATTGGACTCTCTACTGTACCTTTTATTCTACCAAAACATCTAAATGCACTACGGAAGATTCCATGTCTAGCACAAAGATATAATTGTTCTGATGAAAAAAGATATTATAAGTTTAAAGAGCGGAATGGACGTATCTCATCATAAGCTAATCAAACATACCGAAGCCAGTTCCTCTATAACAATAGCTCGGTTTCCATCCTTCTCAAACAGATCATAAGCACAACGAGCATGTTGCTCCCATCTATCAAGAGCCTCAAGTTGATGGATACTTAGCGTAGCAGCACAGAACTCTTCGAAATCCATTCTTCTATATTGCAAGGCATTAAGCTTCACATAAAAGGGAAGAAACACATAACTCATAAGCAATGAAAACTTAATTGAAGTAGACTTTAGAATATAGTTAAGAGAAAATACCGAAGTCAATAAATCGGGGATCCTTGATTCCTTCATAGCGTTTGTTACATTTTTCATCAGAGCCTGACCGTAAGAAAAAGGATAAATGGTCATAACAAACAAAAATCATTTCTGTAAAAAAAATGATGAAGAAAAACAAAAGAAAAGAAAAGAAAGAAAGAAGAGAAAAGCTGAAGCAAACCAACCTCTTTGATGTTTTCAATGCTTATGGTGCCATTTTTGCTCGGTTCCAAGAGTGTGAATTGTGTCTTCAAATAGAATATCTCATCTGCCGTTAATGTTTTCGACACAGCCTGCCACATTGCCAGAGAAAAAAGGAATATTAAAAAAAGCAAAACAATGGACAGAAAAGAAAAATTGTAGTTAGAAAGACCCAAAAATACATGGACCATTAATGCAGCAGATGGATATGCAGAAAAGAAAAATCAAATAAAAAAATATTACAAAATACAAACCCTTAAAGCAGCTTTTCGAAGAGATGACGAACGCATGTAAGTCTTCATGAGTTTGAATATTAGTATATCAAGAGGCACTTTTACATCTATAGAATTTTTAATCCATGGATGACCTGCATTGTGAAGACAAATGAGAATGGAAATTATAACTACAAGAACAATCAATTCTTTTGACCGACATGAAGCACGCACTCAAGGCTTGAGCAGCAGACATCCTTTTTCGTGGGTCTTTAATCAGAAGGCGCCTTACAAAATCTTTCGCCTCAGAAGACAAAGTAGGCCATGGTGGCTCATCAAAAATTGGATCAGCTTTTAGAACAGCTTTAAAGATGCCAGACTCAGTTCGAGCCCAAAAGGGACGGCTGCCACATAAAAGAATATATGCAATTACACCTATACTCCAGACATCTGCCTCAGTACTGTATGATCTGTGCAGCACTTCCGGAGCTACATAGTAAGCACTGCCAACAATATCGTTGAGCCTTTCATCTGCAAAAGCAATTATAAGACAGTAACTATTTAACTATTATTGAAACTACTAATCAAATTACAGTGATATTGAAGTAAAGTAACTAGGGAAAACCTGGTTTCACAAAATCTGACAATCCAAAATCAATAGCCTTCAACAGCGAATTTTCATCCTTTGAAGTGAAAAGAAAATTCTGGTCCAGCAATAAATTGGCTTAGCTATGAATTAAGGGAAAATAGAAGAGAAACACAACTTCATGGATGGAATTAGATTTGCAACCCTTCCAAGGAAAACTAATAAACATAACTCATAAAATCAATACACTTCTCCGATTAAGCTTATCTACTCAAATCACTGAGACCCATAAAATGGTGACATGTTTTCCTTTACTTGAAGTTAACATTGAAAAATTTATAATAAATAAGAGGGAGGTAACAGTATGCAATGAACAATATTTTTTCAATTCATCTGACAGGATCAATTTGCCAAGGGGAAGGGCACACATAACACAGTCTGCTCAGTTTTGTTTAACCAGCTATTCAGTTGATGTTCAAGGGGTTCACTTCCTATCCAAAAATTGAAAACAAAAAAAATAAAAAATAAAATAAAAGAAGAAGAAGAAGAAGATAGAAAGAAAGAGAAAGAAAGGAAATGAAAGAAAAGAAATTCTGTTGTAAGGCCAAAGAAAAATCCACTTCAGGTTAATTTCTGATTATACAAGTCGAGCAGTTTTTTGGATGACATACCTCAGGTTTAAGATCTCGGTGAACCACACCCTGGAGGTGACAAAAGGCTACAACGTATAATATTTGGGTCATTACCACCCTTGCATCATCTTCTGTGTATTTACCACCCCTACATAAGAAGAAGAGTAATCAAGATATCAGCGGCAGAGCAATCATAAATTTATCTATAGTTTTTACGCCACTAGAGAATCATAACCAGTACTCAATAATGCACATGCCCAAGGCAGCATAAGATAATAGTACCTTGATAATATTCTATCTAAGAGCTCTCCTCCTTCACATAACCTGAAAATTCATAAGATTCATCAAAACAGAGCAAGCCACGATTTTACTTATACAGAATCTAAAGTCGAAAAAGTGATTTCTACTCTTCAGCAGATTTATATTACAGACAGTGAAGAAACCACAGCTTACTCCATTACTATATAGACATTGTCATGATCCTCATAAGCATCATAGTAATTTACAAGATTGTTGTGACCACTCAAAGATTTTAATATCTTCACTTCCCGTCTGACATCTTCAATGGCAATGGCAGTTGTCATCTACCAATAAAAATATAAGATCAGCAAAGAAGAACAAATCCAAAATAGCACATGTTACAACTAGAATAAGCAAAACGTAAAATATTAAATGTTTTACTTCAAAAACCATTAAACAAAATCCAAAGTGCCAAAGAAAATATTACCCTGCTAAAATTCAACAAGGAATTATTCAAACCAAAATGTGAAAACATTTTTCATTTCTTGAGCAACAATACAAATCTCAACAATCAACACAATTAACTAGAAGAAGAAAAAAATAAAACACAAAGGCACAGCCTAGAGATGGTTAGGCCATGCAAAGCAAAGCTTGCTTAACTTCGCCAAAGAAGGCTAAACTGATAGCTCAACTAGTTAAACATGAGTGTTCACTCCCATGAAATCGAAAGTTCGAGCCACCTCGCCAATTTTTATAGAAAACGTCAACTAACCAAGTGGTACAAGTTAGAGGTTCGAATCCCCACCCGGGATTGAATTAAAAAAAAATTATGAAATCTAAGATCACAACAGAGCATGTAAAAAAAAAAAAAAACCTTGGATTTGGGAATGATTTTTACAGCGACTTGTTGGCCCTTAAGATCACCCTTCTTAAACTTAGCAATGCAAGTATAACCAAAATGCCCCCTCCCAACCTCTTCTCCAATTTCATATTTACTTCCAAAATGCTTCAAAAATCCAAAATTTTTATCAAGTCCAGCAATCTCTTTACCCTCATTCCCTTCCGGAATCGACGCCTCATTCGGTTTCACCGAACCATGTCGCCGAGCAAGAACCGAACGAATATGCTTCGCCGGCGACGGAGGAGGAAAAGGCTTTCTAAAGAACCGTCGAGGAGTCGAATTTGCAGGAGATCTCGCCGGAGATTTCTTGGTAAAGAGATAATGAGCTGGACTGGGACTGTAAAATGGAAAAAATGGAGATTTCTTTACATTGTTCTCTAACTTCTCCTCATCCTTCACATTTTTTTCTCCATTTTCTGAGCTTGGAAATGGTGATTGCTTAGCTTGGAGAAAATTATGTCTGTGATTTGGTGTTCTTGAAGAAGATTTATCGGAAAATGGGTCAGAATTTGAGGAGGATTTGGAAGTGCAAAGACCCATATGGGAAAAAAAAGAAAGAAAGAAAAAGGGAGAATTGGAATTTCAAAATCCAAGTTTTCTGATGAATCAAAGGATTAACTATGGATAATGGGTATTTGAACGGGATTGGGAAACTAAAAAGGAGAAAAAAAAAAAAAAACTTTCCCCGAGAAAATGAAAAGGAAAAGGAAAAAGAAAATAAAGAAATCAATGAAATGGAATCTTGGTTTGTCTCTGATGATTGGAAGTGTTCTTAACACTGAGACAAAGAGAGTGATACACACAAAACGTTAAACAAGGAAGCGACGACAGATCTCCCTTTTCGGTGTCCTATTCTTTAATTATTATTATTATTTTTTTATCTTAATTGATATGTACAAATTCGAAAAAATAATAATAATAATAATAAAATAAAAACTAGTGAAAAAACATATTAGTACAAAATCACTATGATAAATTTCTTTTTAAAATATCACATCAAATTAAGAAACTAAAGAGTGAAACATTCTACCTCATATGGGAGAGAACTAATATATAATCAATTGAACGGTTCTGATTATCATTGAAATAATTGAGAAAGAAAAAATTCAACACGTACACCAATTGAAAAACTCTATTTTTAATTTTATTAATATAAACTCTGAATTTTAGTTATTGAATTACTTAATAATATTGTTAATGTAAAATTATTATCTAAAAATCAGTTATTAAATTATCACGATAACAAACTTCAACAACCTAATAAAAAATATAGAATTTGTTTCAAATAGCATAATTCTGAATATTAATTACTAAAATATCAGAACTTTTTAAAAATTACTCAAACTGCATAATTATAATTCATTAAATTATTGAACTATTTTTCATGGGTATTTAATGAATTTGTATGTTTTTTTACCTTTTAAGTTAAAGTTCAATAATTTATCAAGCTATTTGATTATCTTTCATTATTATTTTCAATTAATTTGTTAGGTTTTTTTAAGTCAATAAATTAATGAGTTATAATTCATTAAATTATTGAACTATAATTATGCTATTTTAATAATTTTTTTAAAAGTTCTAATATTTCAGTAAATTAGTATGCTAAAATATGTTATTTCAGTAATTACCTTAAAAAATATGTTGAATTTCTAACTCCATAATATCAAATGATAATAGATAAATAAAAAATCAAACAAGATAAAAAAAAATTCAACACAAACATAAAAATATTTAAAAAAAAATAAAAGCTTGCATCAAATCATAAATCTCTTAGCATAATAATTATGTAAAGATATTAATGAAATCATTCATATATATTTAAATTGAAATATAATTAAAAATTTAAAACTTTTTTTTCCCAGATATTACATTAAATCGAGGGAAGAAAGAATCGAATCACCTCAAAAGAGAAGTGATTAATTAGTTGAACTAAGTTCACTATTGACTTAAAAATTAAAATTATATTTAATGTTAATTAGTTATATCACCTGACGCATGCATGAAGAAGCATTTCATCTAGCGGCATACGTGGGAGCCACGCATAGGCCAAGCGAGTTTGTCAGAATATTATTCCACGTGGCATCAATAGGCGATTTTTTTTTTCTTTTTTTTTTAAAACTTCCTCACTACATGAAAAGGACCAAAGAGGTTTATTTGTTTTCTTGGAAAGAGAAGGTTATATTACATCATTTAGCTATTTTAGTATTTTTCTTTTTGTTATTTTCAATAAAGATTATTTTCCAAATTGGATTTTTCAATTAAAGATTCTTCTCACTATTGTCCATAGTTTTTGAGGTTAAATTATTTGTTTACATTACATATAGATAGTATAGTTTGTTACTTGTGACTTTTTAATTTCTATAGTTTTGTTTTAATTTCTTCATTTAATTAAATCTTCCTCATAGATGAAGACGTATACAATTAAATTGAATTAAAATTTATTTATTTATTTGAATTTTGTAATTAACTCACTTAAAATTTATTTAATTACCGTTTATTCACTAAAAATTCGGTTAATTGATCTTAAAATGACTAGAGTTTTTTTTTTTTGTTTAAAATAAATGAATTATAATTGATTTTGAATATATTTTTAAAAATATAATTTCATAAAGTTTATTTATAAAAATATTGATAACAAACACTTGTTTAGAATGACTGGAAAAAAAAATTACATTTTCAATCATTCTAAAACCAACCACAATTTAATCAAATAATTTGGTTTTATTTCGTGTTTTAGAGCCTAATGGTTCAATTGGTTTTAATTCTTACAAAAAAGAAATCAACATATTCAAGGAATTCAATAATTATAAAAAATCAAACTTAACCAACATCTACCATTCGTTTGTATCATTAATAACATAATGACTTTAGATTTATGAATTTTGATAGAAATATTGATTTAGACACACTTACTTCTTTCAAATTTTATTATCTTTATCATTAATAAAATTACTTTAGATTTAATGATTTTCAATTAACGTCAATTTTAAGTCGACATTAATATGATTTCTTAGTGACACGAACTATGGATGAGATATAATTCAAATACATGGATTAAAATAAAAGTATAAGATCTAAATTGACAAAATTGATTGTGGTAAAAAGATCAAATATATAATTTAACTTTGTTTTCATCTTTCGTTCAATAGAGTTCTAAGTCATATTTTTAATTAAATATCAAAATAATAAAATGTGACATTTAATTCATTATCATAATTATGGGTCTCATTAAAATATGGAAATCACCAGTCTTATACGACAAATACATTTTAAACCTTAATTTTAAATGTATATCGATGTGATGTGTACATTTAGTTCGATAGGTATATTTTATAGCATATGCTTAATCTATATATTATATTATCAAGTTGGTTTTAAAAATATTATGACTTTAAAAAGGAAGAATTAACGAAGGTTATTTTATGAAATAGAAACCCACCATTTTTATGGATGAATCAAACAAGTGAAACGAAATTAGTAATCCTACTTTGAACTCAACCATCATAATTGAGTGAAATATATAGTAGTTTATTTCAGCTAATTGTATAGTCTTCCAACTAATTAGGTCTCGTCAACCTAACATACCTCAATTGGTCAGACACATACTTTATTCTTATAAGCTCAAAGGTTCGAGTCTCCCCACAATAAAAAAGAAAAACTAATCATACCTCATTTTTAAGAGGAAAAATATAAGACTCATTTTAACATTGTTTTTTTTTTTTTTAATATTACATCAATTAAGGAGGAGAGGGCTTAATATAGACCATATAAGGGGGACACTAATATCTAACTAACTAGATTAAGCTATGTTTTGGCCTAATTTCATGTTGTTGGTGTTTCATATGCTGTGTATTTAAAAACATTTTTTTTTATTCCTAAATTATGTTCAAGTTTTAGAGATAGAAAAACTATAATATCTTTTGTTTCTTAAATTTTTGGAAAATATATTTAATAATAGTTTTTTATGATAATTGACACGAGCTTTTAAATTCGATATACTTTTACTATTGCTTTTATTAAGATTTTTAAAATAGCACTACTTAGCTGCTGATTTCTAAACCGTCAAGATTACTTAGAACTAATCAACAGCAGTTAAATGACATAAAAATTAAATATCAATATTAATATTAATATGAAAATTAAAGAAAAGGGAACAAAAAGCTATTGATAGTTATAAAAAATAAAAATAAAAAAGCCATTGATAGGGAGTCCACCAACTACCATAAATATCAAACCCTATGTCAGTAATGGAAGAATAAATGATGGGGCAAATAAAGTTAGGTCGAGAGACGGAGAGAGAAGGGGCGACAAAGATGTTTGTTTTAATTCAAAATTTTATCAATTCTTTTTTTTTTTTTTTTTTTTTACATGAAAGGTAAGCTTTTAGACCTTAATTTCAAAAATATAAATCATTTTTATTTTATTACATGAATGGCCATAAACAACCATAAATAACGGAGTTATTGTTGAGATATTACAATCTCTCATATTTGGTCAACAAATTCCTTAATTCTAGGCAATTTAATTCAAATTATTACCTTATCTAATCAATGCAATCAACTCTACTAATACCATGGAGATTTCAAACTGATTTTATCCCTAAATAATCAATCACCATGGAATTTTTTTTAAACCATCAAATCTATCGTGGTTTCATCCCACATATTAATCCCTCTCACCAATTAAATTCCATCGTGATTGGAGAAGTCGCTGAAATAATAAATCAAAGTATTTGATTCAGTTTTTTCAATCGGCCTTGAAATTGAGGAGTGGTTGCATATATTAAGATAGATTTTTATTTTTTTTAATCTTGATACAAAAACATAGATAAAGATTGTTGAATTGTACCGAATGAAATACTTATAAAAAGTGGTGGAAATAATGGTGGTGTTTTTTTAAGATTTATCGACGTTCATGACGATGTGTTTTTTCTTGCCCGTTTTTGGCCAAAAACTATCGCCATGTGTCCAAGCTTTTTTTATAAAACCCAGGTGGTGTTTGGTGTGGTGGAATGGAAAGAGAATCCTTTCTTTAGAATCCATTCCATTATTTGGTTTAACATTTTTTTCAAGGATTTTGTTCTTTTGTCCATTCCCTGAACTCATTCCTTTCCTTTCTCTCTCTCTTTTAATTTATATAATATATCAAATCTAAATATTAATTAATATCTTTCTTATTGTATTTCAATAATGTAGTAAAGTTATGATTTAAAATATTACTTTGTTTTGTTTTATTTATAATAAAATAAATATTGAATAAAAATATATTTTTTATTAATAAATTATTAATATTACAATGACATTAATAGCATATATTATAATAATAATAATAATTCATGATTAAATAAATTATTGATAAAGTTTACAATATTAGAATTGAGTAATAATTTAAAATTGGGTAATAGTTCATAATATTAAATTATAATTATTGAATGTTTATGATTATAATTAATATTCTAAAATAATATTTGTATTAATATTAATATTCATATTATTTAATTTGATAAAATAATATTATATTTAAACTTATTAGTTAAAACATTTTTTAATTGTTAATTTGACTTCTTTGAAAAATAAGTCATCTATTCATTATTTTAATCAAACAAAATAATTTATTCATTTGAGAATTTCATCACCTATTCCATTTTTTGCACCAAACAAAGTAATTGATTCTGATTCTCTTTCCCTTCTCCAATTCCTTTCTTGATTCATTTCCTTTCAACTGAACCAAACATCACCTTACGCTTCCGACGCCTAAAGATTTGACGAAGACAATTGTTTTTAATTTGTGTTTCCCCTTAATATACACTACAAAAAAGAGAGGCATTGCCGTCGAAATACAATTAGCTGGTAATGCTCTAAGAAAAGCCGGCAAAATATGGAATAGTGTAAGATCGACCTGCTCACGAGCCACGAAAGATCCGAGGGTGGAGATGCTCGTGGCAAAGAACAAGAAACTTAGAAGTAAGTGCAATGAACTTAAAGGTGAGTGCAATGAACTTAGAGGTAATTACAAAGAACTCCAGGAGAAGTATAACAGTCTTGCACATGATGTGGGCGACCTGAGAATCTACTTTACTACATTTACGCATAGTAGTGCACGTGATTAGGATACTAGCTAGTTTTGTAAAAACTATGTATTGGAACACTTTGATGGTTTTTTGTATTTGGAGACATACTTTATAATTTAGATGGTTTCGTATGTCATATAAATGTTATATGCAAACTTTGATGTTGCTTAAAAAGTATTAGTATTGTCTAATACATTTAATACGTGCAATTTGTTTTTGATTCGACTTAAAATACAGGAATTTGAAATGTAAGAATTATAAATTGTAAAAAAAAGTGTAAAAAACACTACAGTGGCTATGTCGGCGAATTTCACCGGCATAGCCTAAAAGAAAAAAATTACAAGCTATGCCGACGAAATTTGCAGGCATAGGTTAAGCTTGACATTATTCCCACGATCGAGCTATGCGACGAATCTATGAATTTCGCCGGCATAGCCTAACACGACGGGCCTTTTCCCGCGACTTGTCCCAGTGAAATTTTTTCGCCGGCATAACTTTTATCGGGGAAAAATAGGGCAATGCCGGTGAAAAATTTTGTCGGCTTTGCTCCATTTTCTTGTAGTGATACTAACATGTTTTTTTTTTATTTAATATGATTCTATTTTATTTATAAACTATAAATATGTTAAACTAACCATGATTTTTTTTTTGATTTTATTGGTTTCTATAATAAAAAATTGTTAAAATAACCATGACTTTTATTTAAATATTTTATCTTCAATCCTTTATGGATATAAACTTGTTAAACTCATCTTGAAATGCTGGTTTATATAATATAAACTTGCTAAACTCATATAGATTTTTTTATCTTCATTTCTTTATGGTTTTTATTGATTTATTTAATATAAACTTGTTTAACTTACCAGGATTTCTTTTTCAATCTTCAAATAATTATTGATTTTTTTGGTTTATATGTTAAACTAAATGTGCTATTAATTCGTTTAAATTTTTGAAGCGTGAACAAACCTTTAATGGCGGTTCAAGGAAGATATGGATGAAGACAAAAAAACAATGGATCGACTAATTTATTGAAGAAAGAGATTTGTTAGATAACATTTATTTTGATTTTTAGATTTAATTTTAATTTTTCCTTATATATTTCACAATTTATGGGAATTCATAACTTTATTTAAATATTGCAAGATCTAAAGAAAATTAAAATCGAGGGTATTTTAGTCTTTTCGTAGTTGCAATAATCCACCAATAGATGATTTTGGCTATTTATATAATTTATCTACTTGACTAAACACATTTGTAATAAACAATAAAAAAAAATTGGCCATTCTTGTTAATATCCATTTTTTTTAGATTTGTTTTCATTAATTAGTTTCCTATAATTTATGGTTTTAATGATAAAAATGATAGAACCAGAAGTATACTAGATTAATATATCCTTTTTGAAATAATCCATTTTTACATTTCAACGTTGTAGTGATATTAATTAAATTCTTAAATTTTAAATTTCATCAATTTCACCCCGATACTTACGTCTTTATTAAAAAAAAAACAGACACATATCATTTTTATTGAACAAGTTCCTAAGTGATATATATATATATATATATTATCAAGCAATTCTTGATAGATTTGTTTTAAAAATGACATATATATAAAAAAAAATTCAAAAGATGATAAAATTATAAATCTTTGAAACCTTTTCCATTCTAAAATATATTTTTCTAGTACTTTCGAGTAATGAATATTTAATTTCTAGTGAGTACTCAAATATCTTCCGTTTGGTTACATATTGATAAAAGATGATAAAATTATAAATCTTACCTAAAATTTTGATACCTATGGAAATTTTCCATTCTAAATAATATATTTTTCTATTACATTCAATTAATGGATATTTAATTTCTATTTACATAATACGTACCTTCTAACATTTCTTTCTAAACTAGTAAACAAGTTATGAATTTTTATCGCTTCATTTGTCATAGACTTGACAACCCCTCCCAATTTTAACGTCAAAAAGTAAACATATTTATTAATTTTGTTTAGGTAGATATTTGTGTTTGTATACTCACCGGTGAGTACCTAAAGTATCTTCTATTTGTTTAAATATATTTAATAATACAATCACATGTTTATGCTTAAGATTACCTGTGTTATTATTTTATTATTATTTGAGATAACATGCGTTATTTATTTACTTTATTTTTTTCTTTCAAATTTTAAATGTAACAAAAAAATTGTGGTAGTGGCGTGAATAATCATAGTTACAGTAATAATAGAAGCAAGCAAATAAGCTTTAAGCAGAATTCACCATCTCCATTTCCACTTAGCCACCAGTTTCATAATTCAGCCCCCCACTAAAAATATTTAAATAATAATAAAAAAAACATTATATTGTATTTTTTTTCTTTACTTTTTCTATGATACCTATGGTCCTAAATGTACCATAAATTGTGGTTCTGCGTTACTTTGTGCTCTGCAATTGGTGTGTCTACAAATCATTTTTAAAACTTTTAACTGTATTTTATTTTTAAATTTGAAATAGAAAATTCAAAATCAATTCATTAACTTATTGAAAAATCATTATTATGATTAAACACAGTTATTGTAGTAAACAAACAAAATTAATTGTTTTAACTATATATTAACCTTCAACCTCCATACTTATTCTATTTTTTAAAAAAAAAATCCTTAATCTCTTTGACCTTTGAACTTTATATTAATAATCTATTTTGAATATTGTTATTAAATTTCTTAAGTGTATTTAATAAAAGAGTTAAAAAGGAAAAATACACCTCTATATTTTAGATTATTACCAAATCATAGTCCTATATTTTCATTTTTTAAAAAACACTTTACACTTTAGTAAAATTGTAAATCACACATTTCTATTAGTTAGTTTTAACGAAATTAAGACATATATATTTTACGCATGCCACGTATAATACCGTTATAAATAACGAAAAACTTGAACATATGTGTATGATTTATACATTTTACATGTTAGTAACATTACGGTTCATTCTCTAAATTTCCGCCCCTCTATCAATTTTTTTTTTTGTTATTTTTCACGAAATTAGAATACATGACATGTGTATAATATGAGTGTGTCTTAATTTCGTTAAAACCAACCGATAGAATGGTGTATTTAACAATTTTACTAAAGTACAAGGTGTTTTAAAAAAAAATTAAAATATAAGTGTATGATTTAACAATAATCTAAAGTGCAGAGATGTATATTTACATTTAACTCTTAATAAAATTCTTATATATAATTAAGTACATTTGTTTTTTTTAGATATTACATCAAATTAAGGAAGGAGAAACTCGAACTTTCGATTTCATAGAAAAAAAAGCAATTATCTAACCAGTTAAATTATAGTTGTAATTTCAATCATATCTAGACTCATTGATTTTTGAATATTGCATTTGGAAACGGATGGTTGGAGATTTTTATTCAATACAATGACTCTAACGCCTCGGGTTTTCGGTAAGTTTTGATTTAATAAAAATATTTCTCTATTTAATTTCTTAAAAGATTGAAGGATAAAGTGTTTAAAAATTTTATTCTTATTAATAAGAAATTATTTAAAATATCTTGGGGCTTAGATATTTGAGAGATATTTAGTTATTTAATAAATGATTTTTTTTATTAAAAATAAAAATAAAAAGGGGGAGGCGTAAAAAGAAGGGAGGAAAAGGAAAAAAAAAGGGACAGACATCTCAGTTGCTCATCCTGCTTCACGTAAAACCTAGACAGAAAGAGGTAGGTATTCTTTTTCTTCATCTCCTTCTTTAATCGATTGGGTTGTGAAATTAATCGATTTCGGCTAATCGATTCATAAATTTCTGGTCTCTAGGTGTGAGACTCATTAGGTTCTCTTTGGTGGAGTTGTGAAGAATTTTTTTTAGAAGAGTTTTCTTTCAAGTTTGATTTAAGGTATTGTTTCCTATTCTTAAATTTCTTGAAATTTCATTCTTAAAAACCTGACCTAATGTTGAAAACCCTTTGGAAAACCATCATCTTTTCTCCAATTTTCAAACCTTTAAAACCCTAATTTTTCAAGAAAAACCTTACCTAATGTTGAAAACACCATGAACCGACACGACGGGGACATCGGAAAGGGGGAGCGGCCACCGCCACTGCTCTGAAGGGATGATTTACTAAATTAGCAGAATTTTATTTAGTAAACTTATTAACATTTAATAACGGATCTATTAACATCATGCAATTTGTGATAAAACATGTAGATTCATGCTTATATTTTCGAAAATTAAAACCGGAACTTACATTGACTAAATAATGGAGAATCGGTTGGAGGTTTCTTTACAGCTTCAATTCCTCAGCAACACCAGATCTTCTACGCTATATCCCGATCGATCAAACGAAATTCGATTGTGGGATCGAACTTTAGAAGAAATTGGGAAGAAGAAAAAAAATATTTTTCTTCCCAATACTATGAGAAAATCGGCCAAGGGAGGGAGAAGGGAGGAAGAGAGATTTTTCAATTTCCAAAGAATTGAATTGTGTGATTTATGAATGACCCAACCCTCCTATTTATAGAAAAATAGGAATCCTAATCACATTAGGATTAATCTATAGAGATAAATACAAAAAGAAAAAAATATTATCTCTTCTTTTTATCTTGCAATTTCGAAAATGCATAGATAAATAAGAGATTATTTTCTTTTCTTTTCTTTTATTTATCTTGGGTAAATAAATCTATGTAATTATTTTAGGATATAATTCAAACAATTATCTCCTCCAAAATTACATATGGTGGCCGAAAATAGCATCATAAAAAAATAAATAAATATAATTTATTTAATTAATTACTTTGGGCCAATTCCAATTGGGTTCATTAATCCAATTGGGCTTGAAATTCTCTCTTAAATTAATAAGTCCAACTTAATTAATTTATTTATTAATTACCATTTAAATAAAATATTTTATTTAAACAATTAATAATATTAATATTTTCTCCCGACTAAACATTATCAAATTTATATTTAATTATTAATTTCCATTTAAATAATTTTCATTATTTAAATAATTAATAATAAATATTATAATTATTAATTTCCATTAAATAAACTCATTATTTAATTAATAATTTTATTGACAATATTTTATTATTAATTAATTAATTTTAATTATTAATTTCCGTTCAAATAAAATTAATTATTTAAACAATTAATAATTGTCAATTAATTTCAAATTATTAATTACCATTTAAATATACTCAATATTTAAATAATTAATAATATCTAATTAATAATATTTCATTATTAATTTCATGTTTAAATAAACTCATTATTTAAACAATTAATAATGTTTATATTAATTACCGCTTAAATATACTCAATATTTAAACAATTAATATTGCCTATTTAAAGTAATTCACTTTACTTAAAAATTTCCATTTCTTCTACTTGATTTCGCGACTACGATATTTGGGCTAGCATAGGGACCCGATGGACCTATAGATCATGGGCTTAATAATTAGTCAATTAAGTGATTAACACATAATCGTTAATTACTTATTATCTAACTATGAATAATTCCACTATAGATTCATAGTGAACTCCTCTCACTATAGATGAGTTATGTCCATTCGATTTATCATTTATTTATATCTCGTGATATTATCCTTCACGTGGAACCCTCATAATTACAAAGGATAAAATTACCGTTTTTCCCCTGTAATTACCGCTTTATCCTTGTGTTCCCGCTGATTCTCCAATGAACTTTATCTTTAGTCGAACTAGAGATAAGATACTTCGTGATCAATACAAGTCGTGACGTCACTTGTTCATGTCTCGAATCGAGACATCAAGGGACTTTCCTAAAGTTCCTAAAATGTTTAGGTATCGCACCGATACCGTTAATTTATAGGAAAGTTATGAATTCCATCTCGTGAAAATGAGTTCCCAGCTACTTATCTAGTCATGTTCCCAAAACAGGAGTGTATTGAGCGTTCTTACAGACGCTCTCAACTATGTGAATCAAAGAACATAACTCCACAAATAGGAGTCCGCATTTCACTCAGGATTGAGATCTATCACCTGGTTGATAAACTTAGTTTGATATTCGATTATTTCTCGTAAACCGGTACTAATGAGAAATTTGATCGAACATCGTGGTCCTGTCTTATACAATCAACATTGCATATGATACTTCCATTTCATGTCTCCCACATGAATGATCAGGATTAGATCATTTGTCTATAAACAAAATGCGAAGCTATCAACAGTGTTACCAGGATAAGGTTCCCAAACGTTATCCATTTACTGTAGACACTTTTAAGTTACTCATCTCGACTTTAATCCTCTTGTATGACTCACATACTAAGTCGTGATTTCATAAGATTAACTTAGGGTTTACTATTTGAATGTTTTGATATTTATATATTTCCATATATTCCTAATATCGTCAATTGAATCAATCTAGATTATATAAAGAACTTATGTTTATTTATTTAATTTATTCGAAATAAATTATTATATTTAAATAATTACAAGTTCTAGGACACCATTCCTAACATGCTCCATATGGGCAGCGGCTTGCTGTCGCCGCCAACAGGGGCAGCCCCTTCGGGGCTGCTCTTGCTTCCTTTTTGACTTTCCGTTTCGCCGTGGGTCCCTGTGTTTCGTTCCGTTTTGTTTGGGTAATTTTAGGATATGTTTTAATTTGATTAGATGGTATTTTTCAGGTGCTCGGAATCGTTGAAAAGGCTTTAAGGTTTAGTGTTTATTTTGCAAACTAAGGTGAGTAGAAGTTGTTAAGGTTTGAATTGTATCAAGTTTGTTTTCCTTTTTCTTTAATTAGTATAACCTCTTGAATTTGGTATTAAATTTGGATGTTTAAAAGTATAATTGAGGTTATTTGGGTTGAATCAAGAATTTGGTAATTTAATGAGAAGTATGTTTTTAAGTTTGGGCATAAGATGAAAGTTATCGATATCGATTTGAGATGATTGGCGCTTTATGAATTATTTCTTTTCTGGTCCTTGGATGTTTATTGAGGGTTTAAGAATGTTTATGGGTAAATTGAAATGTTTGTTGTTAAGCTATAAACACCGTTTTCATGATAGCGCCCAACTAAGAAAGTTTAGGCTTAGGCGGCTAGTTAGAAACTGTTGCTGGATTTAATATCTTGAGTTTGTGATATTTTATTTGGATGTGTAGGTCTATTGGGAGTTAAAAATATAGCCGTTATGCCGCCCGTTTTTCCATAGAAATTATTAGATTCTAAGTTTTGATTAAGGGACGAAATGGTGTAGACCTAGGCTAGTTTCGCCTCTAGATTAGTAACAATGTTGGAAGTGACTGAAAATGACCCAAAGTGTTTAGTTGGATATTTTTGGGCTATTTTGAGTTGAGATTAAGGTTAAATTTTAAAAGTTGTAATTTAGGAAATTTTAACCTTTCAGTTGGGTTAGTTGAGGAAAGTGAGGTTGTTGGCTTGTTGGAGCGTCATGGTTGACGTTGTGTGAATCATATTACTTTAAAATACCTTGGGTAATATGGTTGTAGGTTCGCATTAGGCAAAGCCTTGTCTAATGAAGAATAGTCATTAGGGGAGGTTATTTAGTGTGCACAACTTAAATAACACCTAACGAGGCAAGTTCATTCGATCCGGTACAATGGAAAAGAATATCCCTAAAGGATTTAAATTGTAGAAAAATTATGTTTAAATTCCTTATGGGCGTAGTCTCTCTTTGTTTGTGAATAAAGAGGAGATTAAAAGTATTAACGGGGAAGGTTTCGAATAGTTTTAAATTGTAGAAAAATTATGTTTAAAACTAATTCGGATAGAGATGATTTTTAAGTTTTGAGGTAAGCTTTATGACTCCTTGGGAGTGAGTGTTTTATCGGATGCCTGGTAAGGGACGTTTATGGACTTAAAGTCTTAGGAAACCTCTCAATGGCATAATTCTTTCTTTAACAATTTTTTATTCACGGCGTAGCCTCATGATGCTACACTTATTTTTTTCAGGTAAAGGAAAGAAGAAAGCTGGTAAATGATGGATTTGTGGCGCGGAATTGGTTGATGTAATTTTACACGCCGACAAACTTTGTTCTTTTCTTTATTGAATGGTCAAAACGGATGATGTTTCTTTTGAATATTCGTCGTAGAATTATTTATTTGTTTTTGGACTTCTTGTTTTTGGGTTGAAGTTATTGTTTTTAATTCTTTGTTTATTTCAATTAATTTTAAGGATTTTGTTTTGGAATGACCGATCTGAGCTAAATGATTTGTTTTGAATTTGCGAAATGAATGTCATATTGAGTAAATTTTTCTCTTATTTTTCGCTTCCTGCTGTTGAAAATACGTGTTCCATGTCTTGGGAATATTTCGGGCTGTTACAGTTGGTATCAGAGCCCTTATGGTTCTGAAGACCGTAAAATCATATCAATCGCCACCACACGAATCCGTCGACACCAAGTTTCATTTTCTTTATTTATGCCATTATTGAGAGATCCTTAGTACTTTAAGAAATTTGATAAGATGTAACATTATATGTTGATTGTTATATCTTATGTGTATTTGTATTATTTTCAGTATGCCTCCACGAGCTGTACGGGGCCGAGGCCGTGGCCGAGGTCGAGGGGGTCAAGGATGTGGTATGGGGCGTGGGTTTGATCCCGATTACGAGAGTGACGCGCAGTCCTCCAATGAAGTTAATTCTTATGTGACGCCCCTTGTGGAAGAGAATGTGGAACCGCCAATTCCACCAGTTATACCTCCAGTTCCATCAGTTATACCTCCAGTTCCATCAGTTGCAACTCTGATTCAGCCTGTTGCACCAACGGTTCCACCAGTTGCACCGGTTGCTCCAGCTGCTCAGGGAGTATTTGTTCCACAGGCGGAGTATGATATGATGCAGCGAGCGATGGGCAGAGTTGGGGGAACTACTTAGGACGCTCGATTCTTGAATGAGTATAGAAAATATGCTCTAGGTGAATTTGATGGAAAATCCACAGATCCTGATGAAGCGGAGAAATGGTTATCCAGAGTTGAGCAGGCTTTGGGTTTCATCAACTGTCCTGACTATTTAAAAGTGCATTGTTGCACTTATAGATTAGTTGATGATGCCCTGTATTGGTGGAAAACAACTGTCAACACAGTGGGCCCAGTTGTGACTTGGGAGAAATTTCAGGAGCTGTTTAATGACAAATACTACTCTTAAAGGGTAAGATGTTCCAAGGAAGTGGAGTTTCTCGCGCTGAGGCAGAATGGAATGTCAATGTTGGACTTTGAGAGGGAGTTCTACAGATTGTCTAAATTTGCTTAGTACCAGGTGGCAACCCCTGAGTTGAGAATGAGGAGATTTATGCTAGCCTTAGATGATGACCTCAGGAGGCAGCTTGAGGCCATAGAGCCCACAGATTATGCTTCAGCCTTGAAAAAGGCAATTGCTCTCGATCCTAAAAGCGATACCAAGGCAACTGTGCAGGTAGCTTCTGAGCCTTCTGTGGGGCAGAAAAGGAAAGCTGAGACAGATGTCAGCCAGAAAACAGGAAATCAAGGGTCAAGCAGGAATCAGTTTCAGCAGAACAGGCAAAACAATCAGGGTAATCCGAGTAGGCAGTTTCAAGGTGGTAATCGACAGGGGTCGAAACCAGTTTGTAGGAACTGTCGCCAGAGGCATTGGGGATTTTGTGGGGCACCCCGTAAATGTTTTATATGTCAGCAGGAGGGGCATATATCCACTGAATGTAATCTGAATCAGAACAGGGCAGTTGAACAGGATAAACCTACACAGAATGCACAAAAGGGTAAGTTGGCTGCTACTACCAAAAATGAGTCTGAGGCAGCAGGAAATGTTGTGACAGGTACTCTATCTCTTTTAGGCCATGCAGTTTTTGTTTTATTTGACTCAGGAGGAAGTCATTCTTTTATATCTACTGAGTTTGTTGAGCATGCTGAGATAGATACGTTGCCTTTAGGATATGAATTGTCTGTTTCTACTCCAGTAGGTTTGACTTTTTCTGTTAATAGGAAGGTAGAAACTGATGGTTTGTGTATACTGGGGAATTGTGTAAATGCCACTTTAACTGTTTTGCCTATGTCTGATTTTGATTTGATTTTGGGAATGGATTGGTTGAAAGCCAATTATGCGATGATAGACTGCCATAAAAGGGAAGTGAAATTTAAGGGCACTTGCGGGGCAGAATTGAGATTTAAGGGGTTGAATAGAAAAGTAACGCCTGTAGTCATATCTGTGTTGCAAGCTAAGAAATTAGTTGAGGGGGGAGCTTGGGCCTATTTAGCTAACGTGGTAGACACTACTATCGAGGAGGTTAGTGTGGAGTCAGTGCCCGTAGTCAGAGAGTTTGCTGATGTTTTCCCAGATGAGTTTCCTGGTTTGCCTCCCGTTAGGCAGTTTGACTTTCAGATAGATGTTATCCCTGGGACTGCCCCTTTGTCTAAAGCACCTTATAGGATGGTCCAGCTGAATTGAAAGAGTTGAAAACCCAGTTGCAGGAGTTGTTAAATTTGGGGTTTATTCATCCTAGTGTTTCACCTTGGGGAGCCCCAGTCTTGTTTGTGAAAAAGAAGGATTGTACTATGAGACTTTGTATAGATTACCGAGAGCTCAATAAGGTAACCATCAAGAATAAGTACCCTTTGCCCAGGATTGAAGATTTATTTGATCAACTTAAGGGGGCAACGGTATTTTCAAAGATAGACCTTCGATCGGGTTATCATCAATTGAGAATAAGGAATGAGGATATACCTAAGACCGCTTTTCGGACTAGATATGACCATTTCGAGTTCGTTGTGACGTCCTTCGGTTTAACTAACGCCCCAGCAGCTTTTATAGATTTGATGCATACAGCTTTCCAGAAATACCTCGATATATTTGTGATAGTTTTCATAGATGATATCTTGGTATATTCAAAAAATAGGGAGATGCATGCTGAGCATTTCAGGATAGTGTTGGCTACATTGAGGAATGAGAAACTTTACGCCAAATTCAATAAATGTGAGTTTTGGCTTAGTAAAGTTGTATTTCTAGGACATGTAGTGTCGGATCAGGGTGTGACTGTGGATCCTTCGAAGATAGAAGCCGTTAGTAGTTGGCCCCGACCTACTAATGTATCAGAGATTCGTAGCTTCCTAGGTTTAGCTGGTTATTACCGTAGGTTTGTGCAAGACTTTGCTAGGATTGCCTCACCTTTAACCAAACTAACTAGGAAGGGAGTAAAATATGTCTGGGATGATGAATGTGAAAGGAGTTTTGATGAACTTAAGAAAAGATTGATTTCAGCTTCAGTTTAGGTGAAACTTTTCGGGGACGAAAAGCCTTTTTAGGTGGGTAGTTCTGTAACGCCCCGTCACGAGAAAGTTAAAAATCAATATTATTTTGTTAAATAATATTAATCAGCTTGATCGATTAATTAGAACAGAAATATCATGTTATTTCAAAAAGGGTATTATGGTAATTTTTCCCGAAAAACCTCGAAATTTGAAACTTATGATTTGATTAATATTTTGACATAAAATTGATCATCTCGATGTCACAATTCCAACGCGACTGACGGTTTGTCATTCTGAGACCCGGTTATCAAGTTATAGACGTTTTAAGGTGAATGACAATTTCGTAATTATGGCAACTCGGGATTTTAACCTAAAGGAGAACTTCTCATTATCAATTTTTAGAATTCATTCCCTCATCCTCTCCCACACCTCTTGCCGCCGCCCCCCTTAGAGAAAGAGAAGAAAGATCCGTCATTTCGTCTCGTTTTTCGTTTGATCGTGAATCGGGATTTGAATTCAAGCATTTTGGAAATCGATTTTGGACACGAAGGTAACGAAAACTCTCCTTTATCTTTTCCTTCTTGTTGCCGTGGAGCCTAGGGTAGAGATTGAATTAGGAGATCGGTTGAATCGCACGGAATCAAAGAGGGAAAATCGGAAGCCCTTTTCTTGAAATTCAAATAACGGGTAAGCATTCGTTATTGATTATTCAATCATTTAAATTCTGGAATTTAATTATTTATTCTTCATATGAACACCAAGAACCCTAACCCTTGATCCAACCTCCATAATTGTCAATTTTCCAAACTGTGGCCAAACACCCAATCGATTTTGATTACCGATGCCTAGAACCATCAAGATCGACCACCCTAGCTACGAAACCGTGACCGAACCACGTCCCGAAGGCCATGGCCAGTCGCGGCCCACACACCACCCACGCCCCCAATTTTAGCCAATTCCCTTCGTCGTTGTTTTCCGTTCTTTGATCCATCGAACCCCAAACCTTTTGTATAAATTTAGTATATTTCAATTTGTATTTTAAGTATTTTAGGACCTCTGTTTCAGGTCTGGTTCGTCAAGGGAAGTAGCGTTGATTTGGATTTAAGCGATTTCGAGGTGAGTTAACGGTTTATTCGTTAGTGGGGTTTTAGAGAAATCTAAAGCTCTTACTGTAGATTTTATGTTTCGATATATTCAAATATAATATTCTGGAGCTTTAGGAAGTGAACTCATAATGGAAACATCAAAAAATCATTTGGTGAAACAATTTTTCGGTTAGAACTAGTTTAGTCGTTTTTCGGCAGTTTTTGATGTTTTTCGATTCTTTTTGTTTCTGATTGATTTGGGAGTTAATTCTGGAATATTATGGAGTATTTTATGATGATTTGGCATGAGATTTGAGTTGAGTATGATTAAGAGCGAATAGTTAGTTTTGACGGTTTTCGCGCTTTATCGTAAAAATGTATTTTGCATGCTTTAATTAGAATCTTTGAGCTGCTGTATTTTAATTGTCTTTGCTGATTTTGAATGAACATTATCAAGAGGATAATGTAAAGAGATTCTGGAATGATGGCTTGACAGATGTGTTAAACTAGTATGAGGCTACGAGCTCATACTTAATAAAATATATAGTTATGAGAGTGAGCTCATAACAACTAATAGACGTTGCTCGTATGAACGATCCATTAAGGGATTAGTTATGGTTACGACTATAACTAAGTACCTAAGAATGGTTGTAGTCCCGAGAGACCGCCTTCTTAGTGGATGGTTTGAATAATTGTTTGATTGTACTTGTTAAATTAGAATTGGCTTATGTATCGGATTGGGATGTGTATTGAAAAGATGATTATGAATGTGGGTCTTGGATATGGAATTTGGTTAATAATTGCCTATTCATGTAAAGAGATTGAATGTGAGGTTTAAGAGAAGTTATGTGTGAAAGAGATATTGGAGAGTATTTGAGTGCTTGTGACTCGGTTTGAATTGTTAGAGACTATTTAAAACTTTACCTTCGTTTAGATCGTTCTCTCACTGGCTTTAGCCTCACAGTGCTATTTGTGGTTTCTTTTCAGGTAACAATGGACTGAGAGGTGGCGATTGATGAAGTGGAAGAGATGAGAGTTCATGTCGTGGTGGCCACATATCACTTTTACATATTTATTTATTCATTCTTGTTGATGAATAAATTATTGAGTTTTTTTCATCATTTTAACTGAATTATGAGATTTTGAGATTTTGTTTTGTCTTTAAAGTTTTATTTGTTTGAGGACAAGTTATTGCCTCATTGATATTTGTTTTCAATTTTGTAACTCCGGAGTTATTATTTAATTAAATGTTCATTTGATTTAAGTGAATTTTCGTATTTTTAATAAATGCTATTTATTGAGTCTTCCGCTGCTTAAAAATGTGTTTATTTATTACTCTGAAAAGTCGGGTCTTTACATAAATACTCAATCAGCGTATCACCCAATGATAAAACATGTATTCATTCTTACTTTCAAATATGAGTGGTATTAGAAGTGTATTTATTAATAATAAAAAGAAACATGAATACAATTTTAAAAAAAAAAGTTCCTCTTTCAAAATTTTGAAATCTGTTTGAAATTTCATAATTCCTTTTTTTTTAATTTAGTTGTAAATAGACTATCGGGATCTCATCAATAATATCATATAGCCAACTCTCGAAATGGGCAACGATCTAAAATTCCCATTTTTTTAAGGTTAAATGCTTATTTAGAATAATTTTTCAAAGGGTCTAAAAATGTTTTTGGTTAAAAAAATTAAAATTTCTTTTCTATTAACCCACAAACATAAAATGTTAAGTACCCTATATATATAGTCATCGTACAAATTAAAAATAAAGATATAATTTTTAACAATAAATATGTAAAATATGAAGATTTGACCACCTGAAGGTGATGATTAGAGACATAATGAAAATGTTTTATATAATTGTGTTTTTCACACACACAAGGAAGATCTAAACGCCTATAGCAGACAAAGAATTTGAAGAACAATATCATTATTAGAGAACAAAATAGTCAACTTTCTCATAAAACTACTTGTGCATGTATTCGCCTGCGCAAATCGCACCAGCCAAAAAGGTGTGGATTCTTCCGGAAAAAAAAAAAGTTTTACCAAGTCGCAGATTTTAATGCAATATTTATAAATATATTATCACTTTTTTTTAAAATAGTAATTTTTACTCCATTAATCAGAGATCGACATTAATTTATGTGTGAATCAATGATTCACTTATTGTAAAACTAGTAAATTAAATACTAATTATTATTATCATGCTTAAAATTTATTATATTTACAAATAGCTTTTAACCACGATTATTTTATAAATATTACAAAAAGAAATTTATTAGATTTGCAATTATCCTTTTTTTTCTGCAACTGCATGGCGTCGATCGAAATAAAATTTAAAACTTTTTTTTATTATATACTGAGTAAATTTAATTTTAAAATTTTGATTTCTTCAATTAAATAAATTATAAAATTTAGACCTTAGAGTTACTATTTGTTTTAGACTATTGAATGATAGAAAAGTTTTTCTCTTTCATTCATTTATGATAAATACATATTTATAGTGTATTTAGTTAGCTTGTAACTAACCAATCTAACAAACAAACAAATTAAGAACAATATTTACATTTATGCCCCATTATAGACTTATAATTAGGCATGTTATTTTTATGAGACAGTTTTTAGAACTGTTGGAGGGTTTGAATACTTTTAAAAGTACTAAAATAATATAAATAGCCTAATTTTTCCTCACTTTTTAACCGATAGTAATGTTTCCGAATTGTTGAGTAAATAGCTATAGGGGAGAAAGAAAATTACTAAAAAAAAACCCGAACATTACATCTTACAAATCAAATAATTTTTTTTTATAAATATTTTCTCCCTCCAATCTTTGTGTAAATCTCCCTCCCTCCCTCCCCTTCCACATATCTCTCTCTCATTCACAATATTTTTCTAGAAAAAGCTCCACGCTCAACCCATTTTTTGCTTCATAAGGCTTCGAAAATGCACACATATAGAAGAGTTGAAGATTAAAATGCAAAGATTTGACGAAAATCTTGTAAAAACTACTCGATTTTTCATTTTCCTCCAACATTTTATTCGTAAATCTCATATCTATGTTTTTATTGAAAATCTAAAACACAAAAAGTATAGATCTGAAGAAAAAAAAATGGTTTTTCTTCTTTCCTCCATTTTGTCTTCATAAATCACAAACCTCGTCAAATTTCGAAGATTTAAAGCAAGAGAAGCATAGATTTAACAAAATGTATGATTTTTAATTAAATTATTTTTCTCAGTTTTGCCAAATTTTTTCTCATATTTCTTAAAAAAATTGAATTTTTTGTTCTTTATTGTGTTCGGATTTAATATGATATAGGTAAGGTGTATTATGCAATATATGTAACGTATATTCTGTCTCGTTTTTCTAAATATTTATTATGTTGTATACGTAATATACAAAATCGACGAAAGGATCAATGTTCTGCAATATACGTATCGCCTTGTTTTTCTAAATGTCTATTATGTAATATACTTAATATACATAACTATTATTCACTTTTTAGTTTAATATTTTGTTTCTGTTTTTGCTGTTAGTTGATATATGTATATTTTATACATTATGTATATTAGGCTAAATATTCACTTTTTCAAAATCTGTTAAAACGTTTTTTTTTTCAATTGTAGTATAAATGACATGTATACTACGTACATTACGTACATTTTCTCTTTCCTCAAAGGGGAGGACGATGTATTAAATGTAAAACTGTATAGAAAAAAAAGAGAATGTATAAAATATACCGAATATACTAAAATGATATGAAAATATAGAAGAGAGAAAAAATGAGAGTCATGAAATGAATTTCAAATCTTAGAAAAAAGAAAGAAAAAAAATGGAGGAGAGAGAACAAATGAAAGGGAATATACATTAGGAAAGAAAAAAGCAGAACTGTCAGAGCATACGGATTATACGAAAGGGTAAAATTGGTTTATCAAAAATTTAAATAGTAAAAAATGGCTATGATGATGTGTCTTTTTCAAACATAGTTTTTTATTAAAATGGCATTAAAAATGTGGTTAGTTTAATTTTTCACCCTTCCCATAATTGATAGAATCGATAAATAAAATATATTATCTTAAATAATATGTATACACAGTTATTTTAGTCCATAAAATGATTGTCAACCTGAAAATGGTGTGGACATTTTTTGAATAAATCTCAAATGTGACTAAAATAGAGGATATTAAAATAAATAACTTAGTTTGTGGGGTTAATCCAGTATATAACCCATATTTTATTAAAATAAAGTTTTTCGGCCAACTCATAAATAATAAAGCTTTTTGGCCTATTTAAAGTGTAACATACCCAAACAACCCTTACTAACTTAATTGAGAAGGAAAGAAGAGAGAGAATGAAATTTTTTAAATGCTTAAATCAAGGAATCATACTATTAATAAAGAAGAAAGAGAGTTAATGAGGATTTGAAAAAAGAAATAAAAGAAATAAAAAACTTATGATTAAAAAAAATAAAAAGAATTAACACACATTATAATTTTGTTAGGAATGGTATCCTAGAACTTGTAATTATTTAATAATAATAATTTATCTCGAATAAATTAAATAAATAAATGTAAGTTCTTTATATTATCTAGATTGATTCAATTAATGATATTAGGAATTTATGGAAATATATTAATATCAAACATTCAAATAGTAAAACCCTAAGTCACTCTTATGAAATCACGACTTAGTATGTGAGTCATACGAGAGGATTAAAGTCGAGATGAGTAACTTAAAAGTGTCTACAGTAAATGGATAACGTTTAAGAACCTTATCCTTGTAATAACTGTTGATAGCTTCACATTTTGTTAATAGACAAATGATCTAATCCTGATCATTCATGTGAGAGACATGAAATGGAAGTATCATATGCAATGTTGATTGTATAAGACAGGACCATGATGTTCGATCAAATTTCTCATTAGTACCGTTTACGAGAAATGATCGAATATCAAACTAAGTTTATCAACCGTGATAGATCCCAATCCTGAGTGAAATGTGGACTCCTATTTATGGAGTTATGTTCTTTGATTCACATGGTTGAGAGCGATATGTAAGAACGCTCAATACACTCCGCTTTGGGAACATAACTAGATAAGTAGTCGGGAACACATTTTCACGAGATGGAATTCATAACTTTCCTATAAATTAACGGTATCAGTGCGATACCTAAACATTTTAGGAACTTTAGGAAACTCCCTTGATGTACTGATTCGAGACATAAACAAGTGATGTCACGACTTCTATTGATCACAGAAGTACCTTATCTCTAGTTCGACTAAAGATAAAGTTCATTGGAGAATTAGCGGGAACACAAGGTTAAAGCGGTAATTACAGGGGCAAAACGGTAAATTTAATCCTTCTATAATTAAGAGGGTTCCACGTGAAAGATAATATCACAGATATAAATAAAGATAAACTAAATGGACAATAGCTTATCTATAGTGAAGGGAGTTCAACTATGAATCTATAGTGGAATTATTCATAGTTAGATAATAAGTAATTAACTGATTATGAGTTAATCACTTAATTGACAAATTATTAAGCCCATCTATAGGTCCATCGGGTTCCTATGCTAGCCCAAATATCGTAGTCGCGAAATCAAGTAGAAGAAATGGAAATTTTAAGTAAAGTGAATTACTTAAATAGACAATATTAATTGTTTAAATAATGAGTTTATTTAAATAGGAAATTAATAATGAAATATTATTAATTATTTAAATATTGAGTATATTTAAATGGTAATTAATAATTTGAAATTAATTGACAATTATTAATTGTTTAAATAATTAATTTTCTTTGAACGGAAATTAATAATTAATAATAAAATATTATCAATAAAATTATTAATTAAATAATGAGTTTATTTAATGGAAATTAATAATTAAAACATTTATTATTAATTATTTAAATAATGAAAACTATTTAAATGGAAATTAATAATTAAATATAATTTGGTAATATTTAGTCGGAGAAAATATTAATATTATTAATTATTTAAATAAATTGTTGTATTTAAATGGTAATTAATAAATAAATTAATTAAGTTGGACTTATTAATTTAAGAGAGAGTTTCAAGCCCAATTGGATTAATGAACTCAATTGAAATTGGCCCAAAATAATTAATTAAATAAATTAGAATTATTTATTAATTATATATGTGAATTTTGGCCATATGAGATAATTTGTTGGAGATAATTGTTTGAATTATATCCTATAATAATTATATAGATTTATTTACCCAAGATAAATAAAATAAAGAAAAGAAAATATTCTCTTATTTATCTATGACATTTTACAAATACCATGATAAAGGAAAGAGATAATTTTTTTTTCTTTTTGTATTTATCACCATGGATTAATCCTAATGTGATTAGGATTCCTATTTTCCTAAAAATAGGAGGCTTGGGTCATTCATAAATCACAAAATTAAATTCCTTAGAAATTCGGAATTCTCTCTTCCTTCTCCCTCCCCCTTGGCCGATTTTCCCTGGTATCAATTTCTTCTTAAGTTGGATCTCACAATCGGGTTTCATTTGATCGATTGGATAACAAAAAAACTGTCAATTTGCGACCAACAATTTGCGACCAAATGGTCATTTTTATTGTATAATACGACCAAAAACGCGACGAACATGGTGGTGGCCAAAAAGTTGGTCGGTCCGGAATTTGTGCGACTGGATAGTCACAAATATACGACCAGAAAAGTTTGGTCTCAAAAAAGTCAACTTTTTGAAAAAACGACTAGATGGTCGCTTAAAAAGTGACCATCTGGTCGTAATTTATGTTGAAGATAAGTGACCAGTTGGTCACATAGAAAAGTGACCAAGTGGTCATATTTCTAAGCGACCAAATGGTCACTTTTGGACTCAGTCAAAATACGACTAGATGGTCGCTGAAAAAGTGACCATCTAGTCGTAATTTATGTTGAAGATAAGTGACCAGTTGGTCACATGAAACAGTGACCACGTGGTCGTTTTATAAGCGACCAAATGGTCACTTTTGGACTCAGTCAAAATGCGACCATATGGTCGTTTTCTTGAAATAAAATGCGACCATATGGTCGAAAGAATTTTTTTTTTAAATTTAAATTTCAATAATTAGTTAATTAATTAGTTAATTATTTATTTAATTAATATTAAAATTTAAAAACAAAAAATTGGAATTCAAATAAAAAATATATATATCAAATATTCAAAAAACGTTTTATACAGACGAAAGCATCCTAGAACTACTGCGGAGGGGCGGGGGGTGACAGAGGAGGTGTTGATGATGAATGGCCGCCGCCTAGGGATCTAAAGTACGCGGCCAAAGCTGCTGTGACCTGGGCCTCGACCCGTGCCTGCATGTCCGCCTCAATCGCAGCGACTCGAGAAACGAAGTCCTCGCGCATAGCGTCCATGTCCGCGCGCAGCTGCTGCTCAACCGGAGAAGGGCCGGAGCTAGTGCTCGCTCCGCTCCGCTGAGGCTGGGGCACATCTGCGTAAAGGCGTCGCCCGTACGAGCTGAGCCTAGGAACTGATCCATCAGGACGAACCCCTCCAGCAGCCTCCAAGAACGCCTGTCTACGGTCTTGCTGAGTCGGTTGCGAGACTGGTGTGGGCAATCGCTGACTCAACCACTCCGTGAAACGTTCCTAAACATTTAAAATTCAGAAAATAAAATAGTTAATATATAAGTTAGGAAAAATTTTAAAGAAAAAATAATAATTGAAAAAATTATTAAATACCAGAACTGCTTTCGCCTTATCGTCGACGAACATCCTGTCCTTCTTCGTGTGAAGAACGCGGTGCAGCTCATCGGGCGGGACAAGGCGACCGTGCTTCGCTTCCTAAAAATATTAAAGATTGAAGAAGAAAACATAATAAATTAATAACTAATTGAAAAAAGAAAACAAGAAAAAAGTACGTAAGAAAACAACCAAAAAAAACTTTCCAATCGACGATGGTGCTCGTCGTGGGTCCGGGCCTCGGCTGTGTGTTTGGTGGGATTCTTCGCGCGGTTGGCCTTATTCCTCCTTGACACTGACATGCCCTCAAGAGTGCTCAAGCTCGCGATAAGCTGCACGTGGTCCTCCGGGCTCATCCACACGGGGCGGTTTGCTGCTTGCTTTCTGTGCGCCCGGTACATGAGGTCCTTGAATCGATCCCTGACGTGATTGTCCCATAGGGGGAACAATCTACCGTCCGTGATATTGGGATCGATAACAGGAAACTTGCCCTGAAAAAATTGAAATAAAAAATTGTTAAAGTAATAAATTTATTTCTATAAATTTCAAAATTAATTAATAATAAAAATAAATGATGTTTTTTACCTTCCAATTGTCGTACATCCGACGTTTCTCCGTCGTCGGAATCTTCTGCCAGCGAAGGTCGCTGGGTAGAGGCATGCTCTAGAGGACCTCGCGAAACCGTTTTGAAACGGTTGGATGTTGCTGTACTCTGCAAAAACATAAAACTATTGTGATATTAGAAACAATTAGTTAACAGAAAAAAAAAACACTTTTAACCAAGTTTAAAGGTTTAAAAATTAAGTAATTAAAACAATAAACAAAATTACTTACTTATCCCCTTCAATCCGAAAGGTAGAGTCTGCGGCCCGAGGAGGCTGCGTGCATGAAGTGGAGGGGCCAGCTGGATCCGACCCTGATGCAGACCCTGACGCATACCCTGATGCAGACCCTGATGCTAACCCGGGAGTCGTGGCCAGGGAGTCCTGCGGCAATCGTGGTGTCGCAGACTGGGTCTCAGGAACTGCATCATCGAGGGTGGCAGCAAGTCCCGGCTCGTAACCGAAGAGGAGGCTGTCCAACTCATATGTAGTCAGGTCCGCATCAGGGGAAGCGGCAGTAGGCGGCTGCGGAGACACCTCGTCACTCGCATCGTCAGGTTGGGGAGGACGTCGTCTGCCCGTCATAATCCTACAACCAAACTAAACTAATTTAATACTAATTACGTAATTAAAATATTGAAATAAATTAAATTAATTAATTAATGAAATAATCTAAATTAAATTAATTAATTAATGAAATAATCTAAATTAAATTGATTAAATAATGTAAATTAAACTAACATAAATTAAGTAAATAATTTAAAATAAACTAATTAATTAATTTGAATTAAAGTAAATTGAAATTAGATTAATTGAACTAAAATGAAGTAATTAAAGTAAACTAAGTAGTGAAGAATTAAACTAAAATTAATTAAATTAAAGTAAATTAAGTAATGAAGAATTAAACTAAATTAGATTAATTGAACTAAAATTAATTAAATTAATGTAAACTAAAATAAACTAAACTAATTAATTAAATTAAAGTAAACTAAAATTAGCTTAAGTGAACTAAGTAATTAATTAAAGTAAACTAAGTAATGAAGATTTCAACTATTAGATTAAATTAAACTAAAATTAATTAAATTTAACTAACATTAATTAATAAAAACTAAACTTAACTAAACTAATTAAATTAAATTAAATTAAATTAAAATTAGATTAATTGAAATAAAATTTATTAATTAATTAAAGTAAACGAAATTAGATTAATTAACCTTAAGTAAACTAAGTACTTAATTAAACTAAATTACATTAATTAAACTAAAATTAATGAAATTAACAACATTAAACTAAACTAATTAATTAATTAAAGTAAACTAAAATTAGATGAATTAAACTAAAGTAAACTAAGTAATTAATTACACTAAATTAGATTCAATAAACTACAATTAATGAAATTAACAAAATTAAACTAAACTAATTAATTACAACTAAGTAAACTAAATGTGTAAACATAAACTAAAACTAACTTAAAAACGAAAACTAACCTCGTAATAGAAACCGGGATTGGAGGTTTAGGGTTTTTAGGTTTTTGAGTAGGAACGGGGAACGGAACGGGGGAAAGAGAGAAAAGAAAGAAAAAATATAAAGAAAAAGAGAAAGGAAAGGAAAGGAAAAGGAAACGGGGGAAGTAAACTGAACAGAATTTAAATCAGATTTTACGACCAAATGGTCGCAAATATGTAATCATGACCAGAAACGAAAGGTCGCGCGTGCTAGGGAAATTACGACCACATGGTCGCATTTTTAGAGATATTTGCGACCATCTGGTAGCATTTATTGAAAAATCGACCATTTGGTCGCCCATTTACCATTATCCAGAACAGCTGTCATATCACGAGTCCCATCAACAATTGCGACCATCTGGTCGCAATTATGAAATTCACCGCCAAATATTGCGACTAGACGGCTGTAATTTTTAAATTCACCGCCATAAATTTCATGAAAATTTAAATTTACCGCTCAGATTTGAGACCATATGGTCGTAATTTCACTTATATTTTTGAAAAATATAATTATACTTTTTTAAAAATGCGACCAACTGGTCGCCTTTCCCTTCTAAATTACTACCATGTGGTCACCTTTTGTGTTAAATTGCGACCACATGGTCACAAATATTAATATATATATTTTTTTTTAATCATTCATTAAAGAAATAGTTTTAATAAACACATACACAGTGAATAATCAAGTTACGAAATGTCTCATTCATCATCGTCTCCAAGAAGTCTGTCACATAAAGTCTTCTTCTTCTTCTTCATCGGATTCATCATCTCGAATAAATTCAACATCAATGTCACGTGCGTGAGAAGTGGAAGCATTTGTATCATCATCATCATGCAATGTTATCGTTCCATCGTTCAAAGGACGAACAGTACTTGCATTCTGACTATCGTCGATTGCACGACATCTTATCTCATCTTCTTGGAAAGCAATAGCTTCCTCTGCATGGTCGTCTTTCTCGGACAAGTTTTCTTCTACCTCGCGTGGTTTAACTTTACAAACAACTAACCAATCTGTCAGATCTCGTCTATTAATCGGATAGTTCAGGTAATAAACTTGAATCGCCTGTGAAGCCAGGACAAACCTATCAACTGGGCAAGCGGCTCCCAATGTCTATTCTCTAGGAACGGTCTGAACGCGACGGGCATCAATCATTGCATGAATATATGACAGTCGTGGCTTTTCATCCCGAACATGATATGTTTTTG
This sequence comes from Gynostemma pentaphyllum, assembly GCA_028015215.1. Taxonomy (NCBI): domain Eukaryota; kingdom Viridiplantae; phylum Streptophyta; class Magnoliopsida; order Cucurbitales; family Cucurbitaceae; genus Gynostemma; species Gynostemma pentaphyllum. The sequence goes on from CM051355.1 coordinate 59,331,454, forward strand.
ACTGTCTATACACCGACTCAAATTCGAAACGTATCCGTCCGGGAATTTGATGGATTTGATCCACTCAAACAATGTTTTCTTTTCATCCGTCGTCAACATGTACTTTTCTTTTGCGTAATTATCATTGTCGTCAGGCTCCAACTCAGGACGGTCACATATCTCCCGTATATCATAACGTGCCTTCAGATTGTCCTTCGTTTTTCACGGAACGTTCAAAATCGTATTGAAAATGTTGTCAAAGAAATTCTTCTCGATATGCATTACATCAAAATTGTGTCTAATCAGTAGATCTTCCCAATACGGTAGATCCCAAAAAATACTCCGTTTCTTCCAACCCGTGTTTTTCCCAAAGCATTGTTTGCACTCTCGCACCTTTCACTATAATCTTCTGCATACCTATAGCATCTATACCGTGAAGAATTTGTCTTCCACTATACATGGTCAGGGGGGTTTGTTTTCTTACTCGTCGACCCTTCTTCCAGTCACTGCCGTTTGAACGAAAAGTGTGATTCAACGGCAAAAATCGACGGTGACAATCAAACCAACAAGTTTTCCGACCGTTTCTGAGATAAAATGCATCTGTGTCTAGCATGCAATGTGGACATGCGTATGTCCCCGCCGTACTCCATCCTTTAAGAGGAGGAGATTGAGGTTCACACAATTAACTACACTGACTAAGGAAAGCAATAACAAAAGCTAAACACAGACTCAAAAATGTATATGAAAGCAATTAAAGATCAACATACCTGACAACATTGAATACGCAGGGAAGTCACTGATCGTCCAGATTAACGCGGCGCGCATCAAGAAATTTTGTTTCTTCGAAATGTCGTACGTCATAACACCGTCAGTCCACAACCTTTTCAACTCTGCAATAAGTGGTTGCAAATACACATCTAGTTTCTGTCTTGGACTTTTCGGTCCAGGTACGATCACTGTTAGAAAAATCATCGGGTCTCGCATACACATCGAGGGAGGCAAGTTATACGGGGTTACCATGACTGGCCAAACTGAATATTGTGCCCCGGATGCCTCGAATGGGTTAAAGTCATCCGTGCATAAGCCAATCTGACGTTTCTCGGATCTTGTGCAAAATCCGGATGACAATTATTTAAATGCTTCCATGCCGCAGCATCTGAGGGATGTCTCATAACACCTTCATCCTGTGAATGCTCGTGATGCCATCTCATGTGCGAGGGTTACATCCGATGAATACAACCGCTGGATTTAGGTCAGGTCGGTAAATAGAACATGCGGGCGTTCGGAATCAGGCTGCATTTCCCTTATTTATATCTTGGAAGAAAACAGAATTTTCAATGATGCAGGTCCTCATCCACATCCCAGTAAATCATGCATCCGTTTTGACACGAATCTATTTTCTCCACGGGTAATCCAAGTCCCTCCACTAGTTTTTTCGTGTCGTACAAACTGTGGGGCATATTATTTTCTTCTGGAGCGCATCGACGAAACCACGATGCAATCGCATCAAATCCTTTACCAGGTATGTTGTCTTGCGCCTTTATATTTAAAAGTTCAGAGGCAGCCAGAAGTTGACTTACCGCACACCCATCGTACAATGGTCGGCTGGCAGTCTTTAGCATCTCGTGCATCTTATGTGCTTCCGGATTCATTTCCTCTTCTACAACCCGTTCATCTTCGTCTACGTTTAAACTTTCATGAAAATTTTCATTGTCCCCATACCCCGCACCATCAAGTATCATTTGCTGCATCTGACTATACTGTTGTTCATCATTCCGTTCTTCTTCAACAACCTCTACATTCGAGCTGCTACCTTCGTATCGTCTCGATTCCTGTAATGCTGTGTCAAACATTTCCTGTGTTTCCCCCTGAAACACCCAGTGATAATAATTCTGCACAAACCCCCGACTATAAAGATGCACCTTCAACTCTGTAATCGGTATGATTCTCCTATTGTCGCATTTCCTGCACGGGCAACGTAGCTTTCCACCATACTTTTCATAATAGACAGTTGTCATGCAAAACTCAACAAACTGTTCAACCCCGGCCACGAACTCATCTTTCAAATACCCGTCTATCAAACAGACATACATCCACTCTCTCATTTTCTTTTTTCTTAATGCTAACAAACAATGGGTGGGGGGTTTTATAATGGACTCCTCTGCTCATTTGCGACCAGATGGTAGTATTTTTGCTACCAACTGGTTGCATTTTCCCTCCATTTTCCTCACTGCCCCTGGTCACATCAAGTCATAATTTATGACCACATGATCACTTTTTTTGGTGACCACTTGGTAGCTTTTATCCCACCAAATTATTTATATATTACTGGTCACATAAAATCACAACATTTGCGACCATCTGGTCACTTCTTAATGTGACCACGTGGTAGCTTAATTCCCGCCAAATTTTTAAGCTACCACTGCTCAATACAGGTCACCAAAATTGCGACCATTTAGTCACTTTTAATTGTGACCACTTGGTAGCTTTCTTCCCTCCAATTTTAAGCTACCACTGCTCAATAAAAGTCACCAAAATTGTGACCTTTTAGTCACTTTTAATTGTGACCACTTGGTAGCTTTCTTCCCTCCAAAATTACGCGCCATTTTTTGCTACCAAGTCATATTTTTAGTCATAAATATGCGACCAGGTGGTCGTTTTTGTAAGTGACCAATTGGTCGCTTCTTTCGCGCCATAATTTCGTGCCATTTTTTGTGACTACTTCTGCTTTTGTTCGCAATATGGTCGCAAAAAAAGTGACCAGATGGTCACTTAGAGTCAACCTTCAAAAAAAGTGACCAGGTGGTCACCAAAAAAACTACCCTTTTTGTTTGGTCGCAAATTTCTGGTCGCATTTTGACAATTTTTTTTTGTAGTGGGAATATAGCGTAGAAGATTCGGTGTTGCTGAGGATTGATGCTATAAAGAAACCTCCAACCAATTCTCCATATTTTACTCAATGTAAGTTCCGGTTTGATTTTAGTTTTCAAAAATATGAGCATGAATCTACATGTTTTATCACAAATTGCATGATGTTAATAGACCCGTTATTAAATGTTAATAAGTTTACTAAATAAATTTCCACTAGTTTAGTAAATCACTCCCTTCAAATTTTACTAAAAAAAATACTGATTCCATTTTATGAAAATGATTTTAAAAAAAATGTATAGTTTATAGTATAATGTACCGTATAAAATCGTATAGTGATGTGAAATATTTTAGGGGAAAAAGAAGATGATTAGGTACAGTATATATATGTAGAAAAAATATAGTTTAATTTGTTTATACAATAAACATATTTATATATTAAAATGAGAAAAGAAGTGAAAAAATGAAAGATATTATAGTACTATACTGTACGTAATATAATATATTTATATATTACGTGCAATCAATATATGTACCGTACATTTTGTGAACAATATGTACTATATATAATATTGTACGTTTTTTAAAATTTATAATACTGTACTATACGTAATTGTAAAACCCAGAAAGGTGAAGAACAAAAAGCACAATAGTGTAGAAAATTACAAAAAAAAAGGTGCAAAAAACACCTCATTTTGTGATGACGACAAATCTAGAGAAGTGAAAAGACTTAATATTGATCAAAATCATTTGGGATCTAAGTAAAAACGAGAAACCAGAAGCTAAATAACATGAAACCCGCTCAAGAACTTGATAAAAGGTGAGGAAAAACTCAAATTTCCGACGAGAAAATCTAGATTCCGCGAGGACTATTTCCGACAAGAATAATGTAAATGAAAAAGATGATAAACGAAAAAAAGAAAGAGATTAAAAGTAGGAAAAATAATATAGATTAAGATTAAAAAGAAAAACCTAGAAGAGAAGAAGAAGAAGATAGATGAAGGTGAAAATGAACAAACCCTAAAGAACAAGAAGATGGATATGAAAATTTGAAAATAGAAAGAGAATAGAAAAAATAAAAAATTTATATGGATACAAAGATAAAAGAAAATAGGAAAAAAAATCCCTACAATTATGGAGGAATGAGAGTGTAACAGACCCAAAAAAATTCCCTACGTTTTATTTAATTCTTCTTTCCTTTTTTTTAATTAATATGGGCAAATCAGGAATAATAAAAAAAATAATTTAAAATTGGTATACAAAACATTAAAAACTTTAGATGGACTAAAAAACCATTGCATATAGCCTAAATAGACTATATACTGTATTATCTCTAGTTTGTGTAAGAGGAAATGAGAACTGCCTTCCTTGCTAGGTGAAAGTAATGCTTCTTTCCGATCTCTAAAGATAAAAGAGGAAAATTATGAATCACAGTCCTCTCTAGGCTAGTTTTAACAAATTTAGGATATCTTTATTTCTCTCTGATTAATTTTAATAAATTTAGGATATCTTTATTCTATATTTATGCGTGTCTAAACTCTCATTAAAATAATCAAGTATTTAACATGTGTAATTTTTTTATTTTGTTAACAAACATTCTACAAATTGCAATCATCCATTAAATTTTCGATCATTTTTAATGGATTTCGATTATTCTATGTTTGCATGTATTCTAAATCTCATAAATATTTAATAAAAATGAGTGAATTTTAGATTTTACACTTTATTAACAAACATTCTATAAATTGCACCCACCTTTTAAAAAATTTCAATTATTTATAATAGATTTGAAACATGTGGTTGATGTAGAATTAGCACAAGTTGGAAACTCGTTAAAACAAAACCGAGAGTGATGTGATTTACAATTTTATAAACTACAAGGTTATTTAAAATCATTTCTAACCCGAAGAGGCATGAATTACAAATCGGCCAAATCATAATGGTGTTGTTAGCAATTATCCATTTTTTAGGGTAAACTGTAAGTAAGACCTCTGCGGTTTTGGTCAAATGCATGAACACCCCCATGAAGTTAAAAAATGACAGATTACAACCATGTAGTACTAGTTCAAAGTTATGCCAATGAAATCTTTTTCCTCCAACACCATAATTTTTTTTGTTTGAACTCCGGTTTGGATGATTCAAGATTTTAGAATTCTCATTTAAAACTTCACTTTATCTTTCTAAGACTTCACTTTGTAATCCCCTATTCCTTGCTTTATGCTGCCTTTGGGCTAAGGCAAATCTATATTATATTGTGGTCATTTCAAAACTTAGAAATCGTCAATAACTAAAAGAGTTTATAATACTAAAAAAACATTAAGCATGATCGAAGCCATAATTTCATTTATTTATGGTTTCAAAGTTTTGAAGTGACTATAAAGTAGAACTCAAAACGAGAATTCTAAAACATCTTGAATCATCCAAATCAGAATTACAAAAAAATTATGGCTAAAAGAAAGTTAACGGTGTTGGAGGTGAGGAGTCTCATTGACAAAATTTTGAACCATGAGGGTGTAATTTTTCATTTTTTAATCACAAGAAATATTCATGCATTTTACGAAAACTATAACAATCTTATCTGCATTCTGCCTTTTTTTAATTATTAGTTTGACAAAATAGTTCTTAACAACATAGACCCACAAAAGCAATCTATGTTATATACTCGAATGATTTGAGAGTAAGAGGCAGGTGAGATGTAGTACTTGACAATAACCTCACACCAATCCTGAAACTTCACAGACAAATAAAAACATAGAATAATGGCATTTGAATCAAGATTAAACATACACCGAGCATGTTCGACAATGCTATACATATATTGTTTTCACTTTACTAAAATATATAGAGAGAGGGGAGAAAAAACAATGAAATTATAAAATATAAAAATAAAAAAGCTAATAAACATGGCAGAAAATACAAAGAAACACATGGCTCCAAACAGGTGTTTATAACCCTGCCATTTAGGTAATCAGTCGATATCAAACTTCTTAATCAAAGAATTATTTTGAACTATCCACTCAATCTTGGTTATGGCGTAACAGACATAGTTCAACGAGACGATATCCAAAAGAGAAAAAACAGTGTCATAAAGATGATAGCTATATGTTATCTGTGTTGAGATGATAGCTAACACTTTTCTGGCCATATCGGGTAACAATTATAAAATTTGCTCACAGTACTACGATAACGGTAGGCTATTTATCTATTCTTCAGGAATTAAAGCATGCCATTTCTGAATCATTGCTAAATCATTTGTTTTTTATTTATATGATCTGATCTTTATGTATTTGTTTGAATAGATTTGATTCCATAATGCACGTCAATGTATGGCCCATCTAACCAGAAGTTTTATCTCCTCCAAATCCTGACTGCAAAAATCCTGTTTGGTGAAGGTGGCTAACATCACCCCATGTTTTTACCTTCCATTGCTCCCCATCAGACAAGCGAAGTACATTGACAGATGTATTTAATACCTTGCCTCCATGCCCACGAGGGTGAGCTCGCTTATACAGTGATCGAATGACACCGCCATGAGTAACCACGACGACTCGCTCTCCTGTGGTTTAAACATTCAAATATCAATAAAGAAAGTCAGAATCAGATGTGATCATTTTCCAGTAGCAAAAAAGATAATTTAATTTCATTTATATGCGAATTTCAGTTAGTATACATACATAATGATTTTATTTTACACTTCAGATTGCAGTTTTCTTAAATGAATTAGTCAATCACCCACGTGAACATTTTTATCGTGGTTGCAGACTAATTCTACTTGAACGAATACGTAAAGTAGGTATGCGGTGTAACCAAATGAAGGTGCTGTGCAGCATACTTGTAACCAAAGGCTTGGTCAAGATGCACCTTGCTCTAGTGGCATGGTCAAATTCTATTGGGTTTCTTTATTCTAGTCTTTTTCGTTTGTATGGGTTTGAAGTGGAGTTTGGGCAGTTGAGTGTTGTTGTCTGTTTATAACTTATAAGTTGTCTACATTTATGATCTAAATTTACAATCCAAAAATTGACTTTTTTTTGTTTATTTTTAATCTTTTAGGAGATTCATCCTCAAATTTTCAGAAATTGGAGCTTAAAGTTCACTTCAACGGACTTGTCGCTCTCTTTTTCATTACTTTTATATTGTTTTCTGATACACAATTATCTCCATAACAGGAGAATAAATCCAGCCACTGGTGTTCTCACCTTTATGCTTATTTCCAATCTTTTGCAATGCAGATGTGCAACGCTGATGAAGTTGGTCAAGGCTTTCTCCACCACCCTGCATTAAAGACATTGGGTAAAATAAGTAATTCCAGTAATTATTCTGAAGACATTTACTAGAGAGCCAAGTCTCTTCCCACTATCGATCAAATATTTGAAGGCCACTGACATATTTACTCTACACAACAAGAGTCAACTCATCCATAATAATTTATCATCTTAGACAAATCCGTCTTATATCAAAATCACAAATTGATTTGCTGGCTAAATGTTGACTTGTATATACCAATTCACAAAACGAAAAAATCCAGATATTTTGTCATGAGGCCCAAAGTTGAGTCCAGCATAGACTCGCCAACATCTTGGCTTCAAATTAATTTTGATTGGAATGAACTCCATGATGACTAAGAGCCATCCCAGCATTAGAATAGAGTAAGAGAAAGTTCGTTTGCACCACAACGTATTATTAGCACAAGTCTGGTACTTAAAACCTAGTTTAAAAGGAATGCGGTTCTCGATAAGAATGGGAACAATGGTTTGGATATTATTTTGTCAATAGCAACATTCTTTTATTGTTTCCAAAACAGCGTGCAGTTTTTGGATAGTTAGATATTCGTATATTTTGAAATTGCTATTCACAAATCCATGATTTTGGAAAGGAAAATAAATTGTCCTAAAAAAAAGTAGGATATCTGTAAAAATAAACTAAAATAAAATGAAAAAGTCAAAAATAGTCATCCAAACACGTTTACACTAAATATTTGTTTTCAAAAAAACATAAAAAAGCTGCTTTTAAAAGCAAAATCCCAGCAAAGTCACAAATTTTGGGAAAAAATCAATATTTTTTTATTTATAATAAACTAAACTCTTTCATTGATAATTGAAAAAGCCCCAAAAAGGCCAACTAACAATTACAAAAAGGCATGCTAGTTAGAGGCAATAGTGGAGAGGTATAACTAAAGAAATATATATTGGTCGCACTCCAAATGGAGGCAATTAAGCACACACAATTTTCCCATAAATCCCTCCTATCCTTGTGCTTATCAAGGAACATCCTCCTATTCCTCTCTAGCCAAAGGTTCCAGCAAGTAGACGTGACAACTATTTTTTTTTTTTGATAATAAACTGAGCTATTTCATTGATAAGTGAAAAAGCCCCAAAAAAAGGCCTACAAGTAATTACAAAAAAGCTTGCCAATTATAGGCAATGAAGGAGGGGGAATAACTAGTAAAATATTTACAATTTGCACTCCAAATGGAGGCATAAAGCACAAAACAATCCCAAACATCACTCAAGCTCTTGTGCTTCTCAACAAAAATCCTCCTAATTCTCTCAAGCCAAAGATTCCATCAAGTAGACCGAACAGCATTAGCCCACAACACTTTCTTTTTTCCCCCCATTTGAATAGCCACCAAGGAGAGCAAGTAGACATGACAACTATTTTACTCCTGAACTTTGCCTGATATGTCTATTTAAACCCTAAACTTTAACAACTGGTTCAATTTAAACCCACATTGGAAAAAAAAAACTATCAAATTGCTCAAAATTCCATTAGTAAATCACCAAAAGATCAAGGTAACAAACATATGTAACCTAATAATGCCCAATCTCAATTATAGAAAAAAAATACTTAGATCCTAGTTACCAAATCAACCCTTACAAAAATATTCAAACCAATCTAGCCATAAAAATATTTAAGACGAGTATAAAAATTAATTTCTTAAAAAATAGCTTTGTTTAGATATAAAAATCATAGTAATTTTAACAACATAGGGTATAAATTGAACAACTTATTAAACTTTAGGGTGTAAATTGAACCATTTTTTATACTTTAGGGACTGATTAAATTTCATGATTTAAATTGAAACACCCAACACAATTCAAGGGTATATATGATTTTTTCCCTAAATTTTAGGGCTCATAAGAATAACCAAGGATATTGATAGGAACCAAACTGATATGAATAAAAAATAGAACAATTATTACTGCCACGAAGTTGAACCCTGTTCCAGAACCAGGTGGAGATGGTTTAGAGATGAATAGGCATCTTATTGTCAAATGGATCAGATCAGAAGATGAGTTGTTTATTCGTTAAATTACTTCCGTAACCTTGCAGTGGCATATAAGTATTTTCATATATTGGTCCCCCATACCCTCCAACAATTCCAGCCCAAGAACCTGTTGTGCCAAAAACTTATGTATTCATCATACCCAAACCCATAGAAGATATTGGAATTATTCAAATGGGCTTCAATCCACATCTTTTGTTTCAGCCCATCTTCGAGTTGTCGGTCCCAGAAAATATCATAAATAATGATAAGCTTCTTACCTTTGCATTTGGCCATTCTGTTCTCGTGCTGATTCAGTCCATATTGGGCTTGCATTTCCCAAAACTGAGTGGGCCCAATAAGTAAATTCCCTAACCCACCGCCTCCCCTTTTGAACCAGAAATTAGGGCTCAATGTATCTTCTTCTTCATCTTTCTGATCGTATTTAAATTCCCATGGCTCATTTCGCTGATGTTGCTTCCTCCACCACAACCATTGTCGCTGTTTTCTCAACCTCCGCCACAGCCACTGTCGTCGTTTTCTACACCTCTTCGATATAGACATTGTTGAGATATATATAATTAAATTTACCCTTACCCATTGGCTTAAGCTTTTGGGTATAATGGGTGATTTATCATATTTAATATGGTATCAGAGCCCAACAAGCCTAAACGGGCATTCAATCCAAAAATGGGATGCGACCCAAGAATGGTGAGCCCAAAAAAGGCACCATCTTGAGGGGGGATGTTGAGAATCCCACATCGAAAAGATGTAGGGAACTCATAACATTTATAAACTCTAAGGGCCACTCCTCTCACTACTAATTCATTCTATTCAAAGTTGATTCATGTTACCTCTCATCCTCATTTTCCTTGACCTTTATTTGGCAAAAAAGCATTCCTATTAAGGTTCAATTTTTTTTTTGGTCTGCTGCTTTAGAGAAGATTAACACTTGTGATGTTTTGCAAAGAAAGAATATGTTTTGGTGTTTGTCCCCTTATTGGTGTTGTCTTTGTGGACAAGATCATGAGTTTGCTAATCATTTATTCATTCATTGCGATTTTAATGGTATTCTTTGGCACAGGATTTTGAGTCATTTTGATTTGTATTGGGTTACGCCTTTGGATATTTGCACTCTTTTCCATCATCCCTTTTGGTACAAGAAGAAATCAGAAAGACATTTTTTGGGATCTTGTTGTGGCGGCTCTGTTTTGGGTAATTTGGATTGAGAGGAACAACCGCATTTTCAACAATATAGCTCGGGAACATCATCATATTTGGGATCGCTTTTTGTATTTCATTTACTTATGGTCTAAAAACAATGCTCTGTTAGATTTTGGTTTAACTTTTTCTTCGTTGCACTTACCTTGGAACTCTTTTTTATTCGTGTAATTTCTTTTAGAGGTCCTCTCAACCTCTTGTACATTCTTTTATTTTAATAAAATTGTTGTGATTTCTTCTAAAAAAAAATTAATAATTTGTCCTAACGAATAATTACAAAAGACTTTGGAAGTTGACACCCAAAGAAAGCATTTACATGTGCCAACTCCCAAACATAATCCCAAGACCTCATTTCCTCCCTAAAAATTCTCTCTTTCTTTCTAACCAAATTTTCCATACAATTGCACAACATCCCACAATCCATAAACAATTCTCTTTCTCATTAAAAGGGGGGAATACAAGCATTTCTTCTAAAGAAAGGAAAATAGATTCATTATTCACCCACGATATTCCAAACGTTTGGAAAAATCTTTGCCAAATGAGCCTCGAAAACTTGTAATTCCACATGATGTGATTTAGATCTTCCAATTCACGATTGCATAAACTACACCAATTGAGATTTAAGGTGAAGAAAGAAGATCGCTGAAGAAACTCAAATGTATTGATCTTGCCCAATGCCAGAGACTAGATAAATTTTTTGACTTTCTTCGAGATCTAAACCTTCCATAGTTTATAAAAGAAGAGTGGTGAGGAACACATGTGGGTGTGGTTTCTAAACTCAAAAAATGATTCACAAGAAAACAAGTTTGAAGAGTTTAGGGACAACACTCTACTATCACAAACTCCATCTCTCACCAATACACCCTCAAGGTTTGCAATGATGGAAGATAATTCTGTCATTTCCCTATCCTAGATCAATCTACGAAAGTGGAAGTCAAGATTCACACTTATCCTCTCTCTCAAGAGTCAAAATAAAGAGAGAAATTGGTGATTTTTTTGCGAGTAAAGGATACAGATCTTGAAAAACACTATCACCTAACCAAGCATCCTCCCAGAAGCGTATCCGGTTTCCGTCCCCAACCTTCCATTTTACACCATTAAAGATTAGGGGTATTATTTGGATATCTCCTTCCACGGATTCCTAGTAGCGGCGTTGGTCACTACATTTGTGTCCCAACCATTTGAATGGATCCCATGTTTACTCCCAACCACATTATGCCATAAACTACTTGGTTCGTTTGGGAATCTCCAAAGCCATTTTACAAGTAAAGCCATATTTTTCGTGTCCATATTTCTAATACCTAATCCCCCATCATTCAATGGGCGTGAGACCAACTTCCAGTTGACAAGGTGTGCACACTTTCCTTCTTCAAACCCCTCCCAAAGGAAATTTCTATGATCCTTTCCAAGTCCTCTTTAATGCTTGATGGCATCTTGAAAATAGACAAGTAGTAGGTTGGAATTCCTGACAAGACTGATTGGATAAGTGTAGGCCTCCCACCCTTGGAGAAATACCCTTTTTTCCATGAGGCTAATCTTTTTGACACTTTTTCAATCACGGAACTTTTCTTTTCTTTTTCATATTATCCCCCAGAGGCATACCAAGGTAATTGAATGGCAGATTCTCAAGTTTACATCCCACTTTTCCTGCCAAAGATGTTAATTTTCCTTCTTCCACATTCACCCTGTCAATGAACATTTTACTCTATTTATTTTTAGGCCAGAACTCCATTTAAAAAGTTGAATTATATCAAAGAAATTTGTAAGGAGCAATGTTTTAAAAGTCTTAAGGCGGCCTTGAGGCGTTTTGGCATGGAGAGGCGAGGCGTAAGCCTCGAGGCGGTGTGAGGCGTAAGCCTCATTGTATTAAGAAAAGAAAAAAAACCTAAATATTTAATACCCCACATTGATAACTCTTCTAAAAAATACCTTACATTAATAATTTATAGAGGAATATACATATTTGTATAATCTGTACTATATATACACAATCAAAATATAGAATTAAAAGTTAATAAAATAGAGAGAAAATATTTAAGAAAAATATAGAGGAAAAATATTTTTAAAAAATACAGAGGAAAAATATTTTATAAATTGTTAAACATTTTATGTATTTATAAACAGGGAAAAAAAGAGAGAAAGGAAATGAATTAATATTTGTACAGTTTACAAATATTTTATAAAAAAATATAGAAATATAAAAGCGTTTGCCCGGCAACTTGCAGGTGTAGACAAAAAGCTTTGGGGTTTGGCTCTAACCCTTAAATAAGCTTCCTATCAGTGAGGCGTACGCCTCTTAAGCCTCGAGGCGTAAGTACCAAAGGCGTACGCCTCACGTGGCAGAGGCGTAAACCTCTTCAGGAACCTTAAAGGCGTAAGATCTAAGGCGTTTTTCTTACGCCTCGCCTTGGGCGCGCCTCGAGGCGTAAGCCTCAAGCGATTTTAAAAACATTGGTAAAGAGTCCTCTTTTTCAAAGCAAAAAATCGGAGTGTCATCAGCGAACTGAAGGTGGGTTATCGGCACCTAAGCACCTTGTCTTTCCCAATTTGAAATCCCTCAATCAATCCCCTTTCCAGGCCTCGTTCGAAGAGTCTACTGAGAATATCAACTACTAGGGTAAAGAGGAAAGGCGAAAGTGGATCGTCTTGTCTAATCCCATTTGTGGCAAAAAACCTTTTCTCTTGGTTTTTGATGAGAATAACCAAGGTTATATTAATTCTGTGGATCGTCTTGTCTAATCCCATTTGTGGCAAAAAACCTTTTCTCTTGGTTTTTGATGAGAATAACCAAGGTTATATTAATTCAACTTAAGAAGAATGTATGCACTTGGGATAAATTCAATTTCAGGGACAATAAACAAAACCAGTACTGGTGTTCTCTTTTTCATAAGACTTTCCACAAGGTTCTTTGATCTCCAAAATGTGTTGCTTAATAAACGGTCAATGCTCCACTATTTGCAAGAAATTCAATGATGATTACTGTGCATAAGGTAATATTGCTTACCGGAATTGTTTGATCAGACCTGTGAGATCTCAAAGCCTCACAAGCTTCAGGATTTGTTGTGACTGCTTCACGATATACAAGGCCTTGAAGATCTCCTAAATGTCTTTCCCTCAAGTCAGGATCTTTAATAACCTGAAATTGGCATCGGAGTAAATTACAAAAAATAATTCTTAAATAAGAGCAAAATTCTCCTTAATAGTGATTAAACTTGGCTAAATAGAACACTAAAAGCCAAAATTCTCCAAAGCTATTATTTCACTAATTTCAGGACAAACTGTTTTGTGTTTGTTAGGAAAATCACCATTTTTTTAGGAATAAGTTAATAACAAACTTTTCATTGATCATTGAAAAGTACAAAAAAGGTGGAAAGCTACCAAGCCAAGGAGATTACAAAAAGGCGCTCCAATCGGCTAGAATAGTAGAAGGGTTTTCATTCAAAGAAAGGAAAAAAAAAAGACCAAAGCACACCAATGGGAACTAAGGAATTTAATTGAATCCCTAAGCTCCGACGTGGTGGATGCGGATTCGTTGAAGATTCTTTCATTTCGTTCCAACCAAATTTACCAGAAAGTAGAAAAGACGCTGTTGTGCCAGAGAGTTTGAGTTTTACCATTGTTGAAGGACTGTTGAGGAATTGAGAGAGCGCCTCCAAGGAGGAAATGGGAAAGCACCAACTGAGATTGGAAGTTTGCAGAAGGAGATGAAGGATTTTGCAGCCGAAAGGGCAATGAATGGTAATATTTGCAACGTATAATTAAATGCCCAAGAGAATTTGGTTCATCACTGATCTGCCCACCCACTTGGAAATAAGAGCTTTGTTTCTGTTTTTGAAGCCTCCAATACCCAAGCCTCCTTTTTCTCATTCTTTGCAACATTTAGCCCACTTGATCAGGTGATTTCCTCCCATAGTTCCTTTTGCTTCCCAAGGAAAATCTCTAACTTTTTACTCAATCATGTTGGCAGCTGAGGTAAGGATTTTGAACAGGGAAAGGAAATTAGTTAGAAGGAATGCAAGCACCGATACTACGGACTACCAAAGTAAGGCGGGCCTCCTTTCGAGACCACAAGATTCTTCCATTTCAATAATCTCTTGTCCACTATGTCAATGACCGGAGACCAAAAACTCATATTGGCAGGATAACCACCGAGAGGCAAACCCAAGTAGGAGGGGAGGGGAGAGTGCCCCGCTGGAAGCCAATGAAGGAAGCATTGTCTTTGATCTCTGATATACTCGGATTAACTTCGCAAAGAACTGTTTTGCTCACATTCATTTTGAGCCGATTCATTGCTGTTGGCAGGTGGATATTCACGGATGAAAAGGGGAGAGAAGAAAAAGCAACAGAAAAAAAATGTGCATGTGCATACCTCTGTGTGCATGCTTGAGGGAGAAGCAAGAGAGGTAAAATGTATGCACGTGTCTCAGGGGGAGAGTGCCTTACACCGATAATCCATGAATATGAAGACTCAAAGGAAGAGGGATGGACAATCAATGTAGAATGAAGATTCCATTAAAGATAGATATATAGATAGATAGAATCAAAATACACTACATAGACTTGTTGGGAATTTGAAGGGTTGCAAATCCTTAACTCCTTAATCCATTTACGATAAAATATGCAATACGAAGAATAAATAAAAGGACACAGAAAATAACACCAGAATTTATAAGTTCACCACTAAATGGGATACGTCCTGTCTTCAAGTTGATGATTACACAACCAACATGGGTTGGCCTAGTGGTCAAGGGCTTGCTTTCCAACCTTGAGGTCCTGGGTTCAAATCATGTTGACCACCTACCTGAGATTTATCCTACGATTGAACCGACGCCAAGTGTTGTAGGGTCATGAGGTTGTCCCGTGAGATTAGTCATGGTGCGCGTAAGCTGGCCCAGACACTCACGGTATCAAAAAAAAAAAGTTGATGATTACACCAATTAAGATGAATATAATAGAGAGTAACGAACAATTGCTCACAACTACACCAAACCTTTAAGAATCCACTCAAATAGTTTCCCTCTCTAATTTTCTCTCAATACGAAATAGACCCCAAAATAGACTTCAAACTATTTTGCTGTCATGACCCTACTGCCCACACAATGAACAAAAATCACTGCCTTGATTTTCGAACTCGATGAAGAGGAAGTTGGATGTCCACATTCACACCATTCACGACAAGAATATTTATATTAAGAAACTTAGGTTGAATTAATTTGAGCCTTTTCACTTTGGTAATGCGCTTGGGCCCTTTTAATTTTTGTACATCACCGACCAAGAATCAATGTAAAATGAAGACTAAGAGGGAGAGGTAGCTTTTTTCATTAATGGTGAGAAGGCTACTATGGAAATAGTTACATTGGAATTGCTCCAAGCAGAACAATTGAGTTCCACAGTGGCTTCTCTATAAACGTGGCCAGGTGACTCCACAGTTTGCCCCTGGGCCCTTGTCCAGCGTATAAAACCTGGCTTTCAGGTGGTGGCAGGAGTTATGATGAAGAGAAGTGTCTCCCTTTGCCAACAAAATTGTTTTGCGGAAAGCAATTTGAATAAGCAGGGGTAGAATTTGGAAATTTCTAACAGATCTAGCCTAGTAAATGTTTTCCACCCACCCAAACTTCTAGTGAATTTGAGGCTGAAAAGGGAGAATCTTCTGCTAATACGCTGAAGGGGCGAGAAGGGTGTTGCTTTGAATTACATATAAACATTCTGCGAGACAACTTAGCTAGGTTTGTTACAGAGTACTTTAACCATCAGGTGTCAGCAACTTTAAATATATTGAACTAGACAAACAAAGCAAAAAAAAAGTTACAAAGACGGAATGAACGTCATGAATATTATTCGTCAACGTGTCATGTTGCTAACTTCTTTTTTTTAGAAGAATTCCCAACAATATTATTAATAAAAAATATGTGCAAGAGGAAGCTCAATACAAAAGTCAAAACGACAAGAAAGAATCCCAAGGTACATGTTGCTAGCTTACTAATTATCAAAGAAGAGTAGAACACAAACAAAAGATACGTGAAAGGAGAATGCATTGATTAGGTTCAAAAAGATGCAAAGACATATGAAAAGGTTCATGAGGACCATTGTTTTTTTAAAACATTACAGTGCAATAAGCCGAAATAAGCCTCTAAGGTTTAAATGCACGGGAAAGTAACAAAGCAAGCCTCACAAAGACTTTATAATGAAGCATGAGATAAAGAACATACAAGGTCAAATTTTTACAGCACAGAGTCCACAAAGACTTCTGTGAATCAGAGAGAGAGAGGTGGCATGTATGCAACCAAGGTACTAAACTTTCCAAGGCTCACACTTCATAATGCTTCAAGGTAGATTGAAAAGGGAATTGAAGGATATAAACCAAAAGAAAAATGGGCAATCATATGAAAAAATAGTGCAGGAATGTCACATTTAAAGTAGCTGAAACCGAAAAAGGGATAGGGAAAAAAGCTATCAGCAGCCTTTCGTTCGGTTGTTCCTTTGAACTAAAATCCACTTTTAACTTCTCTTCCTGACCTTGGTTGTGTCATGCATAATCATTGAAATCATACAAGTGACCAACTGATCTCAATTAGGAAAATTTTAGAGGAGTAAACCAGTTATGACTAAAACTTCTCTCATTAATCAGTTATGATCAACTATTAACCTCAGTAATGCATTTTCTTGAGGTTTCATAATGAGATCCAAAATCCTTGAAGTTTCTTGAACTTGAAACCATACCTCGAGATCACCACATGTAGATGCAATGATCTGTGCAGTCTCCAGAGCTCTTTTCAAGTCAGAAGAGTATACAATAGAAATTTTAGGCTCCTTGGATAGACGATGTGCTACCTTCAAAAAGAAAACTGTAGAAATCATTATCTCCATTTTTTACACCATCATGAAGTTGCATGTTAATATAAAGACATGAAATGAGTTTAAACTCACTGCAACGGCTTGCTGTCGTCCAGCATCATTTAATTCAACATCCAGATGTCCCTGTTCAGAAATGTCCATTCAGTTATGGTTCTTACGGGAATAGAAAAGATATTTCACAAAGTGGCAATGTGATAATAATCAGAGGCACAGAAGACATTCAATATTATACCTGTTGAACAAGTTGCATCAGTTAATTCGATGAATAAAAAATCTTGTATAAAATTACACTATGTGAAAAAAATAAATTCCTTAAAGGTTAAAATATTATTTTGGCCAACTATATGATCTCATCAATCAGGGTCATGGCTCAAAGTTGCAGCATCAGCATGTGACTTAAGACAAATATGATTGTCAAACTCAGATTACAATCAAGCAATACACAGACACATCTAAAAGAAAAAGAGATGGATGGATAGGCTGAAATAACAATACAAATATACAGAACAATATTGTATTACAGAATCAACTAACAAAAAGACATGGAGTCACAATTAGCTTATGTTTGCATGTGACAAACAAGTAAATACTAATACTCCAAGATTGTGCTTAAAATTACAATAAACCATCATTTCTATGCAATTTTTACAAGTCCTTCAAACTACGCAAGTCTTCTGTAAGGACCCATTTCTAAGGTAGGGGCAAATTTGTAAGTTTACACCTCGAAACTAAATTCTATGTCTTGTGAATATCCTTATCCCTAATTCACCTGATGGTGTCCTGACCTCAAGTCAATCTTAGAAAACACTGAAGCTCCCTTGAGCTGATCAAAGAGATCCTCAATCCTGGGAAGCGGATACTTGTTCTTTATGGTCTTAACACCCTTGACTCTCTCGTATGCCAGAGTCCAAGCAATGAACCTTTTCTTTGGGATCTCGAGTTTCCAAAGTTAAGAAAAGAAAGGTGAACTATCCATGTGCGTAAAGGGGACATGATACGAATTTACAAAAGATTTTAATGGACAAACCTCGGAGAAGTCCAAGGTCAAAACTCTCCCATCTTGAATACCCTCCTTAAAAGAGGATAGGTATGTAGAGAAGACAGTAGAGAACTAAGAACCTCAACTTTTATTTTCTAGATTCCTTCAAAATTCGAAAACAGTAGAATGGTTTGGGTAAGTTCTTCCCAAAAAAGTCACTAGCGAGGCATTTTTTCAACAGGATAAAGAATAAAGAGCCGAAAAAATTTCCATGAGAAGGATAGGGTCTATCCAATTATCCTCCCAAAATCATATGCGATTTCCTTCTCCCACCTTCAGTTGTACACAGTAAGAAATAAAGGATAACAATTTGAGATAGCCTTCCAAGGGCATCTACCGGTTCCCAAACTCACGACTCTTGTGTACCAGCCATTAGAGTCCAGTCCATGTCTAGTGTCTTCTTGTTTGTCTTATTTGTGTACAATTCATTTCGAGACAATTTGCATCTTCATGTACCAATCTTAACTTTTACAGGTTTTGAAAAGTTCAGGTTATTCTAATGGAATTTTTTTATAAAAAAAATGCATTCTATAATCTAAGTACCAAACCAAAATATGGTATCTTGATTCTATAATATATTGACGTAAAGTAAATATTGGCTTGATTGAGTTAGCCAAGTTTGAAGTCGAGTTGCTTGTGTATCATCTTAGTTAAACAGATTCATTCAAATTTCAACATTGCTTTTTGGTGTGCTTAATTCTCATCTCATTAGATGCTGAGACGGTAATTACTTGATGAAGTTGTATCAAACTTGACAAAGTTTTCACACCATGGTTGGATGATAGGACCTTATGGGTTTATTTCCCTTTTTTTTTCAATCAATAAAGGGGGGAGATGTTATTTTAGAATGGTGGGATTCAAACTCCCACCCTCACGGTTACAAGTAATGAGTTTTACCACTCTACCAAGTGTGCTTTCCGCATTTATCAAACTGGAATGGAAGGAGAATTCGAGAGCTCCTCTATCTCTCCCAACCGAGTCCCAGTCCCAGCCAAAAAAATACGTCTCACTCCTACAAGCTAATCCCTGTATAGAGTTAGTTACAAGGGTAGACATTCAATATTGCCCACGCACTTTCACAGAGCCCCCACATGATGAACATTACATTTAAAAAAAAACGGCCAACACCTATGACATACATTACACCTTTAAATTTCTACAAAAAAAAGATATATATATATATATATATATTCCATCAAATTGCCAATTAAATCACCTATTAAACCATGTAAACATGCCCAGTGTCTACACAAAGGTATAAAACTAAAAACTTTATAGTCACAGATTTCACGATCCAAAAATTCAAAATGCACAAGCCACGGATAAAATGTAAAAATGCATTCTAAAAAAATCATTACGTTGAAATGACATTTTAAAAAGAATTTAGCTTCTTCATGACAGCAGCTTCAATACATTAAATTAACTTCTCTAATTGACCATTAATCAATTGAATTCGTCTAAATCAAATTTTAAAAAACAAACAAGAACCTGAATCTTCCCTTCGGCATTCCATGCTGTTTCACCGTGCCTTACTACGATAATTTCAGCAAATACCGGATTCACATAGCTGAATATCAACATTATTATACCGATCAAATTAAAAACTCACAATCATTATAAATAACCAAATTTATAAAGAAAAATGGAAATCTTTTGGTGAAAGATCATGATGATCGTACCTGAAATCAGAATCGGCCATAGAAGAATAGATGTTTCTGAGCGATCTAATACCGAAGCAAGAGAAATTCAGTGAAAATGAAATCTTCTTAGGTTGAGATACTATCAGACGATGATGATTTATTGATGAAGACGGAGAATTCGAAGAAGAAAAGAGTGATACGGTTACGAACTTAGAATGAGGAAGTGAAAGCGAAGTGCCAAATGTTTGGACAAGCATTTCATTGGACTAGGCACTTCAAAATTGGAAATTTGGGAAATTAGGAAAAAAAATCCAATAAATAATTACACTACTAACCACTTTAAATCACAATAATCCAATTTCAAACAGTTTATTATTAATGTAAAATATACCCAAGAAACACTATTCATGATGGTGATCTGTTGTTTTCCGATTTTATAGTTTCTGATAACCATATCTTATTAATTACATTTAATTTATAATTTTATTTTTTTATTTTTGAATACAAAATCAATCTCCTTAATTTTGGGAATCACTACTTAGGGATAAGAAACTCTAACCTAAAGTAGATTATTCTTCTTCTTCCTCTTCGTTTTTCGTTTTCCGTTTTTTCAATGCCCAGAAATTGCCCAAATTCGACTTTCACGGCTTTTCTGTCTCCGTTCTTCAGTGCCAATAAAACTGCACGCCATTGATTCAAATATCGTTTCACCGATTGCGAATTCGACGTCTGAACGCTGCCGTTTTGCTTCTTCTTAGCTGAAATCTGCTCACGCTTATCAGTTATCACGAAAAAAGAAGACTCTCGCTGGTTTACGGTATTTTTCGATACGACCATGACCGGCACTCACGTGACCATGCTTTCTTGCGATTCTTATTGAAATGGGTCATCATTTTCATCGAAGAATTGGGTTTCGGGAAGTTACAGATAGCGGCGTTGGCGTGTTAAATCCAGATAAGCTTTTTACGACGACGGACATGTTGGGAATTTGAAGGGTTTGTAAACCCTAAACTCCCTTTTCCTAAGAACAATAAATAGCAACACAAGAATACAATAAAAGCGAGAGAGAAAATAATGACACTAGAGATTTATACAGGTTCCCAATTGGTATGTCCTGTCTTCTGCAGACTCTGCAGGTTCCACTATGAAGTTGAAGATTACATCAATGAGACGAATAAATAAAGAGTGTATAATTGCTCACAATTATACATAACCCCGAGAATCACTCAAACGTTTGCCCCCTCTCTATTTTACTCTCAATATGAACAAACCCTAAGTAACCCAATTGAAAGTCGTTGAACCGACTCTCATAGAATTGACGCCACAATTCTCTCGGTGAAGAAGAAACAAAAGTTGTCGTCGCTTATTTTTCTTCTCACAAACAAAACCAACGTCTTAGCCTTTGATTTATATATAACAAATCAAAGACCTCTACCGCCTCATGTAATTTCGTACAGCCCACGCTTGAACAATTTTGGTTAAACCAAAATCTTAGCCAATCACTTTCCTTAAACCACTTTCACGGTCAGAAGACCAATTAATATTCAAGACAATTGAGCTTTTCATTTGGTGTCTCAAAAAAGGCCTTTAGTTGAGTTTCCTTTTTGACTTGATTTGGGCTTCTCTTGATCAATGGACCAAGATTGAATTGGCTCCACTAACTCAACAGGACATTGACGTAGTCTTCGTGTTATTCATGGCTGCTGCTACAGGTTTGTTGATCTATAATAAACTTTTTATTACATATAAACATTTTATTTATATGGTTGCTCTTATAGGTTTAGTGATCTATTATACACCGTTTATTAAATATAAATAGTTAATGGCTGCTGCTACAGATGTTAATGGCTAGTGCAAGGTTGGTTTATCAATAATATACTGTTTATTAAATATAAACATGTTAAACTATTTTTTTTGTAATTTTAGCAAAGACAACCATTTATAGCTACTGCTATAAGTTTTCATGGCCGTTCCTATAGGTTGGTTTTTCAATTATACATTGTTTATCAAATATAAACGTGTTTGATTTGGTTTTTCAATTTTTTTTTATGTTTTATTTTTATTTAACCTTGTATTTGTTTTAGTTTTATTAAACTTTTTTTAAGAAAATGAATACTTATTACTTTTTGTTTATTTTTGGTTTATCAATTATACAAGGTTTAACATTGTTAAACTAACGATGATTCTTTTTTAAAATTTTCAGATTTTGAAGAAATATTAATGGTGGTTGAAGGATGATCGAAGAATAAAGAAATTCAAATTTTTTTTGGAAGAAAGAACTATTCAGAAGCTTTAAGATTTTTTTAGTTATAGTTTTAATTATTTTAGATTTAAATTTTCAATTAATTTTACAAAATTTAAGGGATTTTATAAATTTCCTTAAATCTTACACAAATTAAGGAAAATTAAATTAGGGGTATATTTCGTCTTTTCATAATGTAATTTAATTTTTCTGGTGGTGGTTTTGGGTAGTTTTGCTATATATATATTATATTGTGTTTTTTTTTTAGATAAACAACTTTAATTTGTCCATTGCTGAAATTAACCCAATCTAAGGTTTATTGACACTTTAGTTATTAAACTTTGTTGATCTTCTTAAAACATGAAGGTACATAAACACCCTTGAACTTCAACTTTTTAAATATTTACCCTATGTTTGGTCCCAGGATTGTGTAAGAAATGATTTCAAACCCTAAAATATTAAAAGATAGAAATGATTTCAAATCTGTTATATTGTATGGAGTAAAATGGATTTGAAATGAATGGTCATTTAACATCTTGTTTGGATGAAAATTTGAAAATGAAATGAAATGAAATATTTTACTATTTTACCCTCGTGGTTATCATTTTAAATTACACAATATATATGCTGTTAATGAAAAAGAACAATTCTTTATGAAATATTTTTTAAACATAAAATACAATTTAAAAATCCCATTGAATATTACAAAAATCTCTTTTGAATAATTGAATTTGATATGTGAGTTTAATTTTAAATGAACTTAGATAAAAAAAATTGTATATCGTATCAAAATTTTATACGATAATTTAATTATTCCAACAAAGTCGTAATTAAATTTAACAAAAAATAATCCAAAGAAATTAGATACCAAACAAAATTAAAAAGATAAGACAAATAAAACTAGTTTAATTAAGGTTGCTCATTTTTCACGATAACCATTCTCCTTGCAATTGAATTGGGCATCCAAAAAAGTCTCTGTTATCATTGGATTCAATAGAATAATATCAAAGGCCTTGAATGTAATGTCTGGTGAGATTCTCATGTTCAAGAATTCATTAAAGACTTCATCAGCTGTATAAACACGTCGACTATGCATTCTGGCTGTATCATTTGCTTCCCGTGTAACTTCATTACCTATATATAAAATAATGAATATGTATATATTATACAATGT
This sequence comes from Gynostemma pentaphyllum, assembly GCA_028015215.1. Classification (NCBI taxonomy): domain Eukaryota; kingdom Viridiplantae; phylum Streptophyta; class Magnoliopsida; order Cucurbitales; family Cucurbitaceae; genus Gynostemma; species Gynostemma pentaphyllum. Next base: position 59,354,734 of record CM051355.1, read on the forward strand.
TCCCGGTGTGTATTTAAATACATTAAGTGTAATTTAAATAAAAAGAAAAATCAAACCTGTATCAAGTGTCATTGCTACTTTATCCATATAATTGGTAAGCGCATCAAATTTTGCTCCAATTAAATCAACAACAGGTGTTTTCTTCTTACCACGTTTAGACATGGATGCAGATGTTTCAGGCATGGATGTGTGGTTATTTACAGAATCATCATCATCAAGATTTTCAAGATGTATTTCATTTTGTGACATAACTCATCAATATCATTGATATTTAAAGAATCATCTTGTTGCCAACGACGCATCTTCAATTTTGCACTTTCTGCAAATGCACTTGTTGCTCTAACTTTTTCAAAAAGATCTTTTAATAATTCAAAATTATAAATCGGTTTACCTCGAATATGTTGAGCCTTTGAATATGACTTATATTGCAAGATAAAAAAATAAACAAAAAAAAATCATATTAAAGAAAATAAACATAAACAATAAGTACCTGGATCAAAGCCTCCCAAACTGAATGCTCGACTTCAATAGTTTCTGAAATATTGTTCCAACTGAATCTGCTACAGCGTCGAAATACTTATAGTCCAACAACCATATTTTCTTTTAAGGTTTTCAGATGATTAATGATATTATCTTTTGTTAAATCCATTTTAAATTTTGAGTTCACACCTTCAACTGTAGCTTGATATGCATCGTTTGTAAAATTTCTATCTGGTTTTTGACCTCTCACTTTCTGCTATTTCAATATATATCAAGAAGATATTTGTCCATCACTAGTGTCCAGCTAATATATTTCTTCTTGTTACTTGTTACTTGCATTTTCCATCTGTGCCATTTACCATTATTAAAAAAATATATTATAGTTATAAAATTATTCTAATTAAACAAAATTATTAGTTGATAAAACTAAAATTACTTAAAAAAATATGATAAATATAAATTGAAACAACTAAATGTTAAATAGAGTGATAGAAATAAAATGTTAATTAGAACACATAAAATAAAATTTAAAACTATATGATTAATGAGTAGATGAATAATTTTGCCGCATGTGAGCTGTTATTGAGTTACGAATTATTGAGTTACGAATTTGTTCTCCTCTTCTTCAATCCTCAGTTAGGTTTCTTGTTGTTACATTAAATTCATCTTTCACTCTTGAGATTTTTTGAATTGAGATTCAAATTTTTGGTTGGAGATGAGAATTTTTTAACAATCTCGGATTCAAGATTGTCCATTATTGATTCGAGAATGAAATTTTGGCTAGAGATCTCGGTTTGAGATTGGTCATTCTTGTATCGAGATTAGAATATTGGTCCGAGATCTCAGTTCGAGATTGCCCGTTTTTTCTTCGAGATTAGACCAATCTTGAGTCCAATATTGATCTAATCTCGAATCCGAGAAAGGACCAATCTTGAATCCGAGAAAGAAGACAATCTTTTTATTTACTTACTCTAAAACAAACATTGTTAATTTTAACATAATTAAAAAAATGATTGTTAATCACACTATATTTACAGTTACTCAGATGAAGAAAGAGATGAAAATGAAAAAAAAAATTAGTATTCAAAAGAAATAAACAAAATACATGAGTTAATGATCATTAGAAACAAAATCAACGTTCAAATATTCGTATATAACATATAATCTCAATAAATGGGTTTGTTAGACCACACTTCAGCCGCTGACTGCACCCTCAAGAAAAGTCATCATTATTGATAGATCGTCTAAGGGTAAGTGAATCCAATACATATACTTCCGACTCTGTAAATTAAGACGGACCAACACCCAATGTGCATTTGATACCTTGAATGATGTATAGACTTGTTAACTATTAGAAGAAATTCATGAAATATATAAAACATGTATATAACAATTCAATTATAGTTTATTGAACTCACATAATAAACCGATAATTAAAAGAAAAAAGAATAAAAAAAAATTATAAAAATATTAAATAAATAAATAACAAATTCAAACAATGATAAAAAGAAAAATAAATTCAAACAATCATAAAAAGAGTATGTAAAAAAAGAGAGTGTTCTGCCATCAATCTCGATTCGAGACTCAAAAATTAGGTCTCAATTCGAGATTGGAGGTAAAGATTGTTCAATCTTGGTTTGCGATTGGAGGCAGAAAGCATTAATCTTTACCTCCAATCTAGAATTGAGACCCAATCTTTGGGTCTCGAATCGAGATTGGGAAAAATCTCAATTCGAGATTGAAGGCAGAGGGCTTTTTGCTCTCTGCCTGCAATCTTGATTCGATATTGTTCCCAATCTCGATTATCTAGATTTGACTTTGTGCTTCCAATCTCGAATCGACCTTGTGATTCCAATCTCCAATCTATATCTAGATCTAAGAACTAAAAATAAACCCAAACACAAATTTAGGTCTAAAAACCAAAAAAGAAAAAATATATTCAAACACGAATCTAAATCTAAAAACCAAAAACGAAAAATAAATCCAAACACGAATGTAGATCTAAAAACTAAAAAGAAAAAACAAATCCAAACATTAATATAGATCTAAAAACCAAAACGAAATAACAAATCCAAACTTTAATCTAGATCTAAAAACCAAAATCTTATATCAATAAACCAAATGTTTGAAAAACATATCAACATACCTTGAAAACCAAATTGAAACTCAAGAATCGTTCACAACTCGCAAAATGGCCAACACCTTTCGCTAATCACAACTCGAAAAATCGCTCAATATCTTTTCACAACTCATCTTTAAAGATTCAGAAATCGCGAATCGTTCACAAAATTGCCTGACTTTGGTTCGAGGGAGTCTCATCAGCGCTGTCACAACCATTGTGTAGAGAGGAGGGAGTTGGAGTTAGGGTTTCAAACTTGAGTTAGATTTGAGATGTGAGAAGAAGGGGAAGATAGACAAGGTGTTTTTGTCCTTTCATAGTGCAATGACATAAGCATAAGGTCTCTAACATTAAAATGGTGAGGGGTGTCGATAAACCTTTGATTGGATTTTTGGAGGTCATTTTCCCAATTTCCCTAGAAATTTAAGGGTTTTTGACATTCAAAATAATAAAATAAGGTTTATTAACCTACCATTTGTTGTTAAGGGTTATTGACCCTCTGATGATGTCATTTCCTTTTGAAAAGACAAATAACTTTTTTTTTATTATGAAACCCATTGAATAGACAAATACTATTTCATTTGTAGTGTTTATCTTTTCAAAAACCTCAACCATCTCTCTGTCTTCAAGTGATTTTTCTATAAACTTTCATTTCGAGTCTTGCTATAAAGGTAATACATGTTTTCATTTAGTTTAAAATATTTTTCTATTTACAAATTCGAGCTACATTTAAGGGGATTTAAGAACAAGAAAAATCCGGATTTTGGATCGAGATTTGGACCGAAATTTCAGCCGATCCAGTCTTGATCAGAATGCATTTTTTTTTAATTGAAATCTCAGTCATATCTCGAGCCAAGATCCCAAATATCGGTCAAATCTCAGGCTAAAATTCAAATCTCAGTTCAAAACCCATATCAATCAAGTCCAAAATCTGATTTTTTTTTTTTAACTTTTAAATCCATTTAAATCTAGCTTGAATTTAAAAATGGAAAAATATTTGAAACTAAACAAAAACATGTATTACCTTTATAGCAAGACTCGAAACAAAAATGTGTAGTATATTAGAATAATTAGTTGAAGTTTGTAGTAGAATAGAATGGGTTTCATAAAATAAAGAAGGGCTTATTTATCTTTTCAAAAGGAAATGACATCATCAAAGCGTCAAGAAACCTTAAAAGCAAAAGTTAATAACCCTTATTCTATTATTTTGAAGGTCTAAAACACAAATTTACCTTCAAATTAGTAACAGTGCTTTTAAACTTTTGCGGTAAATCAATTCACAAGTGTTTTTACCTATTTTACCATAGAAATTATGGCTAATAGTAAATGTCTGATTTATTTTTAAAATTAATATATTTTTGCTTTCATAAACGAGTGAATCATTTTCTTTAAATTAATGTATTCATTTTTATTAAAAAAAAATATTATTGTATAGTTGAATAATCGATATTATTTTTGTTAGGATATTTTAAATTGAAATTCGATAATTTTTAAGTTTTGTTAGCTTTTACAGTTTTGATTAATTCATTATATAATGAAAGTATTATTTTAGAAAAATCTAAAAACCTTTGTTGTTTTTAAATTTTTTAATTTATACCATTAGATTGAAATTACAATAAGTTATTAGGAATAAATGGACCATAGTCAATCTCTGATATTTATAAAGTTTTCGGGTAAACCATCAAAGATGTTAAATCCATAAACTCATTAAATATTCTATCAAAGACAACTCTTATAGCACATAACATATGTTTATCATTAGATTTCAATTAAAATTGTATAAATTCATATTTGAGATAATTTTAGTAAACAAATAAGTAGTATGCATATCATCATGAATAAGGTTACATAAGAATGGTTTTTTTTTTTTTTACACAATTTTTCATACATTAAATCATGTGAGATGTTGTCTACAATCCTTAGAATGTGATTGATGGGGTTGAAACCACCAAAAATAAATAATTACTTTTGGATATTAAGAATTGTAGTAGTGGTGATCAAGGTCAAATCCACATGGAATGAGTAATTAAATTAAAGCAATTAAATGGGGTTTTGAGTTTGTTGTTTGAAAAATAAAACAAATTGAAGAAGTAAGGCCCTGTTTGGTATGCAATCCAGATTCAGTTTTATGAATCTGGATTGAATGAATAAAAGGAATCTGCGTTGTTTTGTGTTTGGTTTACAATCCAGAAAAAAACAATTTGGATTCAATTTCTTTTTTAGGCTAAAAAATGAATTCAACTAAAACAAGAATCCAAAATATCCAACTCAAAAAATGAAAAACACAGATTGACCTCACCCACACAATTTAATCCACGGGTTTCAACACATGAGATAAAAATACGAGTCGGGCCCATTTTGCATATTTGGGTCAGGTCGGACCCGTTTTTCGAGATTGACCCGGTTCGTTCTAGCTTTTATTTATTTAATTAAATTTTTAATTGCATGTTTTTAAGCTGATTTTTAACTTTTTAAACTTAAACTTAATTCTAAAGTGATGGAAAAAAAGTTAATTTATTTTTTCATTATATCCTATTTTTTATTTATACTTTGTTTTTATAATTATATATAAGATTAATTTAAATATAAAAAATAAAATAATTTATATATATATATATATATATATATATATATATATATATATATATATATATATATATATATATATATATATATATATATATATATATATATATATATATATATATATTTATATATGTTTTGGAGGTTGTTGCTCACATTTTTCTCTGCTTCTTGTTTATTAATGTATGTAGTACTATTTGAATAACGCTATTGGAGGTTTTCAATGCCCAAATGGTCTCTCCATTCAGTGTGACAATATTTTTTCAGATTCTTTTTTATTGAGAAATTATCTCTTTGGTTGCACTAGGTTCTTATGAATTTTAGAATGGATCTCATTGTGTCTTGTATAGTTCTCCTTTTGGAAAAAATTGAGTTGTTTTAATCTAAAGAGTTTATTTGATAGACTTGCAATGCTTCTATTATCTTTATTATAATTTGGATTATGATCTAAACACATATTCTGATTCACAATCTGATTTTAAATTTTTTGAGTAACCAACCAAACACATATTTCAAATTTCTGAATCTCAATTATAAATTATGGATCTGTTAACAAACATAGTTTCGGAACCAACAAATTCACATAATACAACTCGGAATTCATTAGAATCCACTAAATTCAAATTCTGCTTTTCAGATTGCATACCAAACAGGGCCTAAGAAATCAGATGGAGAAAGGCTTCTAACTAAAGGTGTAATCATGGTTATGGTTCATCAAGTTGATAATCAATTTTCTATTTATTTACCTTAAGATAAATAGGAATATTAATGAGTATACAATACCTAATATTTTCTTAAAATAGGACCATTGGGAGCTTATTATTGAAACAATTGATAATTTTCATAAATTCTCTTCTTTCCTTCTTCCCCTTTGTCGATTTTGGCATCGCCAAAGAAAAAGATATTTTCTTCTTCTTCTTCTTCTTTTGTTCTTCCAATTCGATCGGGTCATAGCGTAGAAGACTTAATGCTACAAAGAAACTGCTAACCGCATTCTCCATTTAATCTACAATGTAAGTTTTTGAAAACCTTAGATTTTTAGTTTAAGGTTTGATCACAATTGCATGATATTGGCGGATCCTAAATTAAAAGTTAATTTATGTACTAAATAAATTTCGCTTATTTAGTAAAGTAGTCCCTTCATCTTCAACAAACAATTACTATTTCATTTCATTGTTCTTCTTCGTATTCATCTAATTGAATTTCGGTCATGTAAATGTTATTTTTATTTTATATTTTACCGTTCTTGTTGAAAACAAACTTATGTTTCTTAGAATAAAGCCATAATCAAACTTTTTAAATGTTCGGGAATGATAGGTTCGCGAGGTCTAAAATTCACACAAGAACGATTGCGGAATAATAAACTAAAAGTAAATGGAAGAAATACTACACCAATATTTATACTGGTTCATCCAAATGATGAAATTCGTCCAGGTTCTTCCATTGCGTATTGCGTTATGATGAAACAGAGAGTCAATAAAAAATATCAAATAGACTTTCAATAATGTATTAAATGCTCAAAAACACTCAAGAAAGAAAAACCCTTTACTTGCAATATTTATCACCACACGTACAGAGGAAGAACCTCTTTGCATCCCAACACTCTCGGACGAAAAACAGTTGCAATTTTTTTTCTTCCAAATCACTCGACCAATTGCAATTAGAAACACTGCTTCAACAAAGACAAAACTCCCACGACTCTAGGAATTACGAAAAGACTAAAGCACCTGCCACTTGATTTTTTTATTTTTGGCACGTAGTCCAAGCTTGCTGAAGCAAAATAAGAAATCATGTAGGGTTATGATTTTGGGATTTATTTAGGTAATGGGCCTTATTAAATAAATTGGGCTTGATTCTTGTTTTATCTTCACTATCCAAAACAATCTCCCACTTGAAGATAAAACAAACACCATGTCTTCACTGCAATGGTCTTCAAGTAACAACACGTCATCTTCTAATGTTGAACTAATAAAGTGGTATCTCTCTTGTATGTGCTTCGTTTTAGCATGAAAGACTAGCTTCTTTACCATATGAATAACACTTTGACTATCACAATATAATGACCACTTGATGTACTAGGATAGACTATTTTAGTAATTGTAGTCATTTTAGTCATTAGCTTAGTTCTATAAATAGGAATTTAGTCTTTTGTATTTTACAACTTTGAATAACTTTTGATAATTGAATAAACTTTGAGTATTTTGAAGAAATTGTGGTTTTCACCATATTATTTGGTATCAGAGCACTCGATCCTTAAGGACGATGAATTTCGGCAGCGACATGGTTCGATCCGATGTGGAGTTTACAACGGCGGCACTCCGATAACAACCACCATATTCTAATTACATCGGAATGTTTGCTGATCGCTTTTCGTATGTGAAGACATCAATAGAAAACCCCACTTTTAGGTATCAAGAATCTGGATTTTACATTCCAAGATTGGAGACGACTCGGGTATGGCAGGATAGCGAGATCTCAAACGCAAAGATGGCTCGATGGAGGCTTAACTTATGTGAAAAACAGTGGCGGAAGTCTCTAATTAACGATTCTGAATCTGACGAAGAAGATATGAATGATTTTAATTGCCATATGGCTTGGAGACGAAATAGAAGAATACGGCAAGAAGAAAATAGGAGAAAGTGGCAGGAAGCATTCGTTGATAATGCTCAAGAATCGCAATACTACGTTTCAAGAACTGATTCTCATTATTACAATCAGAGAGATTATGCGATGGAAGGGGCGAGAATGGCTGAACGAAGATCTAGGATTCACGAAAATCGTACAAGATGGGTCAGTTTGCAGGATTCACACGACCACAACTATTACGAAAGGCAGGATCGCTCGAGGGTCTATAATCTTGATCAAGAATCCTACAAGATAGATCACAAATTTAAGAAAACAATTGTGACAGACAATTCAGATGATTCGGAGGAAGAAGAGCGTTTTTGGGAACAAAATTTCAAGAAACAAGAAATTCAAAATCAAAGAGATGAAATATCTTATCTTAATGATAGAAATAATCAAAGATTTTCAGGGGTGTTCATTTTCCCCGCAGGGATGGCCCATGACCCACCCCGAAAGCAGGAATCCCCGTTCCTAACAGGATAGGACGCGGATGAAAAATTAAGTTCCAGTTTGAACGGGGAATCTTACCTGACCCCCGTTCTCGATTAAATCCTCGAAAAATAATATATATAATTTATTTTTAAATATTTTTATATTTAAACTTTTTTCAAATATTGTTTTCATTTTTTATTAATAAAAACTGTTTATTAGAACTTTTTTTTTATATTGTTTTATAATATATATTTTTTAAACTGTTTTAAGGACTCTTTTAGAATCTGTTTTATAATTTTTTTTTATAAACTGTTTTTTTACTATTTTTTATATCTTTATTTTTATTGATTTGTTGTTTTTTTTAATTGTAATTTATTGTTTTTGTTTTGTTTTAGGTGAAAACGGGGAAAATTCCCCATTCCCCGCGCCCGTCCCGTCCTGTTTGAACACTCCTAAAGATTTTCAAGGGCTCCAGAGCAATTTGATTAAATCAGATTTCTATGGGTTTGAATGAATGCAATCACAAGAGCGCAGGTTAGAGACGAACAATTTGATAACATCTCATCAATTTGATTAGTATAATTCAGATCTCGAATTGTTATCGATGAGGGCATCGGAACTTCAAGAGAAACAATTTAAAGATGAATTAACCTCTCAAAGATCGGTGAAGGGACTGGGCATCGAAGGAGACGCGAATCGGAAATTCCGAGTCCAAAATGAGTTTCGGGGTAATTCTGTCCGAAGATCATCGGAAATTGATGGGAAGTTGACTGAAGGTCATCATCAATTGGAAGAAGATGGTGATTTGAAGAAGCCGCTGACTGTTTTTGACGAGGATGAAGAATTATCATGGTCCTTGCTTTCTTCTAGTTGCAAACGATTTGTTGATGTAGACCACCATGAGAATGGAAATCCAAGGATTCTTCATGAATTGGAGTTTCCTTTTGGCTGCATGGAAATATTTTTACACGTTGGACCTTGGTTGAAGCAGATTGTATTTTTCTTCACTTTAGAGAGCAATGGGAAGTCCTTCACATCACACACCATTTGGGGACGAGATTGCCAGCACAAATTCATTGCATGGAGTCTCCTCGACATGTGGCGCAAATTTTGACAACAAAATACAATCTGGTTGCTGGACCTAACCACTATGACTCTTAATTTTGAATATTTAGGATTAAGGTGTTTTTAGAAGAGTTTTCACCAACGTTATTGGTGGATAGATTTGGTGAAAAAATCATTTTCTTTAGGAGAATTTTCTAATCATAGGAAGAAATTACTTTTACTTCAATGTAATTCTTGTACCCCGTTTATTATCTTTTTAACTCGAGACGAGTTTATTTTAGGGGGGAAGAACTAATGTAGTAGGATAAACTATTTTAGTAATTGTAGTTATTTTAGTCATTAGCTTAGTTCTATAAATAGGGATTTAGTCTTTTGTATTTTACAACTTTGAAGAACTTTTGATAATTGAATAAACTTTGAGTATTTTGAAGAAATTGTGGTTTTCACCCCATCACCCCTTCCCCTATTTCTAGCTAAGTTCCTCTAAAAAAGATTGAAGCCAAATAATCTCTTTATTGATTTCTGTAAGTGAAACATACTCAGCCTCTGTCGTTGAAAGGGCTACTATCTTCTGCAACTTAGAAACCCAACTAATAAATGTACCATCCAAAGTACATACATACTCTATTGTACTTTTTCTACTATCAATATCACCTCCCATATTTGCATCTACATAACCTTACAATTTAAAATCCGGCCTTTTAAAATGCAAAACATAATCAATTGTTCCTACAAATATCCGAATATTCACTTAACAGCTTCCCAATGATACTTTCTTGGATTACTCATATATCTGCTCACAACTCCCATTGCATGTGCAATGTCTTGTCTAATACAAACCATGACATACATAAGACTACCTATAGCTAAAGCATAAGACACTCTATGTGATTTCTCTCTTGCTTAGTAGTGGGTGAGTACTCTTTAGATAATTCAAAATGACAAGCTAAATAAGTACTCACTTGTTTTTCATCTCCATGTGAAACCTGCTTAAAATATTTTTCACATATTCTACCTGCGAAAAAGTTAATAATACCTTCAGATCTGTCAATCTTCATCTCGAGCATTTGTTTAGCAGCAACTAAATCCTTCATAGCAAACTCTTTTGATAAATCAACTCTAAATCTGTCAATCTTCTGTTTGCTAGCCTTTGCAATCAACATGTCATTGACATACAAAATCAATATAATGTAAGAATTACCCATATGTCTGATGTAGCAACAATGATTTGCCTGACATTCTCTGAAAACCGTTGTTACTTGCAAAATTGTCAATATTCATATACCACTATTTGGAAGCCTGTTTGAGACCAAACAAGCTCTTCTGAAGTATCCATATTGTTTTCTCCTCCTATTTTACTACAAAACCCTGTGGCTGAACCATGTAAATCTCTTCCGCTAAGACACCATGAAGGAAGGTTGTTTTCACATCTAATTGTTTCAGGAGCAGATTCTCTTCTACCACTATCGATAATACAGTTCTAATGTAGTCTCTTTAACAACAAGAGAAAATATTTCATTAAAGTCAATGCCTTTCTTTTACTGAAATCCTTTGACTATAAGCCTTTCTTTATATCGTCTGCTGTCATCGAATTCCTGCTTTATTATATAAACTCATTTATTATGCAAAACTTTCTTAACCTTGGGTAACTCATCAAGCTACCATATCTGATTCTTCATCAATGAATCCATCTCATCCTTTATGGCAAGCATCCACTTGACAAAGTCTTGAATGTGAATTTCCTCATCATAACACTCAGACTCAACTATGGTAGTCAATAAAATGTAGTGACATGAAGGAGAATACCTATGTGGTGGTCTAATAGTTCTGTTAGATCTCCTAGTAGCTATAGGGGAAGTTATTAGAACTGATTTTGTCTCAACAAATTCGGTCTCTAAAGCAATATTGTATTGAACTTCAACCTCTACAGTTTTTATCTCAATCATAGGAAGATTCCCTAACTGAATAAGCTTAGTTGACTTTCTATTTTTCTCTGATTCCCCTGACTCAATTTCTTCCATGCTCTTGCAAAGAATCTATTCGTTGAAGATCATACCTTTGCTTCTAAAGATTTTTCTGTTCTGGTCATCCTATAACCTATAACCAATCTTAAAACCACCATATCCAATAAAATAACATTTAATGGATTTTACATCTAACTTGCTCCTGTCAGCAGCAATAATATGTACATAAGAAACACACCAAAGAAAACCTTTAGATGGGAAAGGTTTACCTGCTTATTGCTTCAGATTTCCATAGGCTATTTAAAGTCAAGTGGTGTGGAAGGAACCTTATTGATCAGATAAGCCGCTGTACTAACGGCCTCTACCCAAAACATCTTACGCAACCCGTAGTGTAATCTCATACTTCTGGCACATTCTTTTAACATTCTATTCATCCTTTCTGCGACACCATTCTGCTTGTGGACTCTCTGCAAGAGTCTTGACCATCACAATACCATTTTCTACACAATACTACTTAAAGTCCCTGCTAGTGTATTATCCACCATTATTTGACCTCAAGTTCTTCACTTTTAAACTTATCTCATTATCAACCATAGCTCTCTAAGTTTTGAAAACATTAAACACATCATATTTATGTTTAAGAAAATAGACCCATACATTTCTGCTTGTGTCGTCTATGAAAGTCACGTAGTAATTGGAACCTCCTAGATAAGTGACTGGAGTGGACCAACATAAGTCAGTATGAACCAATTCTTACTTGATTTTCTTTGGCTCTACTCCTACTTTGGAAGCTAACTTTCTTCTTTTTCCTGAAAATATAGCCTTTATAAAACTTGTGCTCAAATAATTTCTTCTAGCTTTTCTAAAGAGTGAAGAATTTTCATACCCTTCTCACTCATATGTCCTAACCTATTGTACCACAATTTAGTTCTGTCTGTAGATTATGTCACTACAATAAGATATCTTCTATTGAAGTTGATATATAAACTTCCCTCCTTGCTTCCCCGAGTAACAATCATGGTACCTTTAGTAACTTTTCATGATTTTTAGTGAAAGATATTGAATATCCTGCATCATCTAGCTAGCCAACTAAAATCAAATTATTTGTTAGTCTAGGTACGTGTCTTACCTTGAAAATCTTATAAATTGAGCCATTCACTGTTTAACATCATCTATATTAACAATATCAAAGATTTCTCCATCAGTGAGAAACACCCACTTCAAGAATTTTGGGAAAAGATGATATTTTTTCGTCTGTCATCTATACAAGTGTCTTCTTATGTCTATCATGTTGGATTGAGGCCTCTATAAAAGATTTCTCAAATGGAAGTCCCAAGGATCTTTCCTTGCAGTATAATATTACCAAAACAAATTCATAAAAGAATTACTAACCCTTGTAGAGAAGTGTCCGACTCTTCCCTCGTCGTTCTTGGTTACGATCCTGGGACCACCAAAAAGATCTTCCTCACTAAGCACAAAAGAGAATCGGTGTGTGGGAAATATCCTCTTTGGAAAAAGGAAGAGGGAAGAAAAATCTTTTCTTCCCTTACCCCATGGGCGACGACGGCGGCAGAGAGAGGGGGAGGAGAGGAATTTTCCTGAGCCTTTTCTTTTGCTCTCTTAGTTGTATGTTTTGGGGTCACCCCAAGGTTCCTATTTATAGAAAAACTAAGGCCTCCGAAAATCTTTGAATATCTTTTTAATTATCAAATAATTAATAAAGATATTATAAAATATATTTGAATAATTAAGATATAATATCTTATTCCATAATAAGATAATCTCATATCTTTATTTAAATTAATCATTATTAATTTAAAATAATTATTCCATATCTTACTCAATTTAAATTAATCATATTAATTTAAATTAAGATATTCCATACATATATTTTAAATAAAATAAAATGCAATTAATTGGTTAAAAATAACCAAAGTGGCGTGTGACCCTACCCATCACCATGACAATATTGGGCATTTTATTTTTCCTTTTTATTTAATAGAACAATTCCATTAAATAAATAAATAAAACTCCTTTTATTAATTTCCTCTTTAATTTGACTTCCTCAAATTAAATATTTAAATAGACTCCTCTATTTAAATCCCCATCAATTTTTGACAACTGCAAAATTAATTTAATTAAATAGACTCTTCTATTTAAGCTCTCTATTATATAATTAAATAGACTTCTCTATTTAATAAATAATTAAATAGACTCTTCTATTAATTAAATGATCAAATAGACTCCTTTATTTAATTTCATATAATCAATCAAATAGACTCCTATATTTGTATTTGCCTTAATTGATTTGACAACTTCAAATCAAATACTAAAATCATTTTTTTCAAAGACATTAATCCATATTAAGCTCCAATGATCTAGAATTACATTGATCAAACGTCTTCAATCAATTAATTCTTATTCATTAACTCTTAGATAACTCCACTAAATATTAAGAGTTGCACTCTTAGTACTATAGACATAGTTATGTCCATTGGCTAATATCATTAACTACACTTTGATCCTTCACAAGTAGTTCGTATCCATGGCTAGGTAATTTTACTGTATTAACCTCCATGATACATCGTGTTCCTTAACCCAACTGATTCACTAATGAACAACCTTACATAATCTCCATTATGGTCTTTGCTTTTTTCTTGATTAGAGGAATATGGGGCCCCGCTGTTCAAGCACCGAATCAGTCCATAAGGGAACTACTTATCTATTTTCCTATATGGAAAAAAGTGAATTCCATTCTTGTGTAATTATGTTCCCAGCTATAAGCAAGATGCAATCCCCAAAGTGGGAGACATATTGAGCGAATTATATCAAGTCACTCTCACCTATGCAAATCAAAGGTTTGTCTCTTGCGAACAAGAGTTCGTAATCAACTCAGGATTAAGATCAATTGTACATGATTAACCGATTGATAAACAAAGTGTCTTTCTATAACGACTTTCCTAGAAGACAGTAAGTTTATCTTAGTTCAGTCTACTACAATCTCTATTGCAGCAACACGCCCACTCACACGTCTCTATATGAGCGACCCAGATGAGATCACTTGTGTCAATTCACAAGTGGGCCGTGTTAGTGGTGTTACCAGAAATAAGGCACCCAACCTTTATTCATATGCCATAGACTATTTAAGTTACGACTTAAGTGAATCTTCCCGCATCACATGCTCACTTTAAGTTATCATAAGTAACTCCTGGATCTTATGATGGATTATATTTATTATGCAATAATAAATGACAATATAAATATTACTAATTAATAATTCCTTAATATATTTATAGTTTAATTGGATTACATAAGATTTAGGGCAGAAACCCCAACATATCATACATATAATAGAGAAGACCTCTTCTATTTTCATACATATAATGAGTTTGAGCTTTCTTCAAATTACAAACATTTTTAGTTACTTCGATAATCTGATATTCCGTGATCTAAAGCAAGAACACAAAAGTTATACTCTTCCCAATAAATAATTCTAATAGAAGAGAAAAACAACTACTTATCATTTGACTTGATCCGGAACATTTAAGAGATCAATTTGTTAAGATTGAAACACTTACATTAATTCAAATTTGATGTATTTAAGAGAGATTTGTAAGATTGTTTGTTCAGTCAGTCTTGAAATATCTGTCATAGGAAAACTACCTCAAATAAAAAGAGTATATCCTAAGAAAGATTTGATGTTTGTATGAGCTTGCCGCTTCTTAAGAACCTGAGAAATCAATTCGAATAATAGTATTATCAAAACTTGGTAAATACTTCATCACTAGTAGAATCAAAGAAATCAACAGGAACATTAGGTGACGTTTTTTTTATAAATAAATTGCACGATTCCCTTCAGTTTCTTACCCAATTATAATAACAAGAAGTCTTTCGAAAAGTACACTAAAAAGAATCATGATGTTCAAAAAAGTATAAAAATACATTTAAGTGTGGCATTTGACACTAAATTCAATGTCAATATACTTCTTTTCCCAAGAACCCCAAAAAAGTAAAGAATAAGATGTTAAATGAGTATTTGGAAATCAACATCCCCAAATGGACAAAATATCTAATGCTCTCTTATGCATGAAGGTTAGAAGACCTAACATTATTGAGGCAAAAAATCGTTTTTCATCTCTAATTGTGATGTACAATTAGTTTGAATGACAAATGCTTTATGTGTTTGTCCAAATAACATATACTAAGTAAAACTTTAACATTACCTGTAATGCCATAAAAGTTTGAAAGACAGTTTTCCAGGTGCTTTTTCCTCCCTGCAATTAAATACTCAAACTCAACCTTAATAACAGCAAAATAAACCGTCAATGGAAAAACAGTGCAAAGTTGATATGAGACTGCTCCTTATTGACAAGAAGCAACTGGATTTAAACATTTTTTTTTTTTTAATAAAATAAAATACCTCCTGGTTCGCTATCCAGTCGAGCTTGTTAATGAGATACTTAACTAGCAATCGAACTATCATTCTTCCATCCTTTCGATTCGTGGGGTAATCAATTCAAACCGAGAAATATGAATCAAAATAAAATAAAACAAAATAAAAAGTCCAAGTGTATCAGCTTATTCATATAATTGAAAGACTAGTTAACAAAAAACAAACAAGCAAAAGTAAAGAAATAAAGCAAAATCAATGATTCTTCTTATTGGGTTTCGAGAAAACTAGAATTCCAACTTTTAAAATTTGGGAATTAGAGCAGAGAAGGAGTTCAACTTCAGAAATTTAAAAGATTTTGAAGTGAAATTAGAGCTAGGATGAGAAATTGGTTGAATATTGAGTAAAATAAAGATAGGTTGAATCAATATTGAAATTGAGAGTAGATTCTTCGTACCTTGAAGATGATTTTAAGCTTCTTGAAATTGAGAGAGAGTGAGCAAGATAGAGATAGACTTCGACAAACCTGCACCATTATCTTTGCCCTCATTCTTCGTAGGAGCCTGTAGTTCTTTTTCAAATGCCCCACTTTACCACAATTCCAACATTTAATTAACTTTACTGTTCACGAACTTGCTTATGTGATTCTTTGAGTTTCCCTTGTTCCCGTTACTTCTATCATTCATGATATTGCTTATGCCTATTTCTATATTCAGTGCTGAACCAGAACATGAAGTAGTACCTTTTTATTTCCTGTGAACTTCTTCTGCAGTGTCGCATTCTTAATTTTAGAAAAAGTCAACTCATGATCACCAATTGAGTTAGAAATAGTTTTTTTCATTGGATCCCAACTATCACCAAATTTAATTTTGATGGAGGCTAATTGATCTATCAGAATACTCAAAAGCCATTAATTTATTCGAAGAATGTTTCATTATACCCACAGTAGTAGTCTCCTCTGATGCAGAATGAGCCACACTCTACTCCAAAGTCAAATAGATGACACCAACTACTCGCCTATCCATTTTCTTCCATTCATCATCTTTCATCTCAACGTGTTTCAGTCCCAATGATAATTCTAGGGATTTGTTGTACAAAGAATCTTCTATTTGCATCTTTTAGAAGACAAAATCATTGCTGTCAAATATTGCAATTCCCAAACTCGAATTCTCTTCCCAATTAGACATCATTCTTCAACAATTACCAAAACTCTGAAACCAGTTGTTAGAGAATGATAGATTTGCGAACCTAAAATTCACACAAGAACGATGGTAGAAATACTACCTCAAAATTTATACAGGTTTATTAAACGCTCAATAGCATTGAAGAAAGAAAAGTCATTTCTTTACAATATTTCTCACCACTTTCACACAAAGAAAACCTCTCTGCCGCGGTGAAAAACGGAAAAAAATGCTTCCAATTTTTTTAACAAATCACTCGGCCAATTGCAATTAGCAATACCGCCTCAACCAAGACAAAACTCCCACGACTCTAAGAATTAAGAAAAGACTAAAGCACCTGCCACTTGATTTTTTATTTTTATTTTTGTCACGTAGTCCAAGGCTTACATAAGCAAATAAGAAATCATGTAGGGTTATGATTTTAGGCTTTACTAAGTAATGGACCTTATTAAATAAATTGCGCTTGATTTTTGTTTTCACTAAACCTCAATATTTAAAGAACAAAAAAAACCATGATATATGAGGGAATCTACATGCAATATATAATGCTTTTTATTGGTAGAAAATAACTTAGAATATCACAAGGAGAAACTAGCTCCCACAAACCTAAAGTTAATTAAAGAGAAAAGGAAATATTTAGAAAGCAATTTAAGAATGATAAAGCTCATTTACTCAATCGTAGCTTTCTTTCTTTGGAAAGCAAATTGGCAAAGTCTATAAGAGCTTCCTCATTTGTGCCTTCTCCTTCAGCTATTTGGAATCTTCCCGTTTCCAAATTTACCCTTGACTTCTGTTTCTTTAATAATTCATTTCCAATTTTCACCAGATTTTGTAAGTTCTCCTCTGTCGCTATATCTACTGATGCCGCCTCACCTGTTAACGTGTCATCCTGTTTCATCCATAATAATGAAATAAATCAACAATTTATTTTGGACTAGTGTTTCTAATTAAGCATGTTTTTATTGTCAATTACACTTGCATGAAAAGGAAAAAATCAATTAATTTTTTTAAAAATAATACTTAAAATTTAAATATGATTGAAATAGCATAATTCTGAATACTAATTATTAAAATATCAGAACATTTAAAAATTTATCTAAATAATATTTGTTGAATAATTTATTGAAAAAAAATGGATCAGAAAACCAAAAATTCACTGAAATAACAAAATATCTCAATAAATTATTGATTGTTATTTAAGTAATTTTTAAAATACTTTGACATTTCAATATTAATATGCATGAATATGTTATTAGAGATAATTTCTATAAAATTTTAATCTTGGCACCATAATAAAGTTTTTTTTGGTCAAATATAAGCACCCTCTATAATTAGAAAATAAATATTTATACTCTTATAGGTTTCAAAATTATACAATTTGACCCCTCCTCACCTACGTGGTTAACTTCTTTCAGTCATAACTTAGTCGTTCGAACTTTCATTTGGATGATTCAAGATGTTTTAGAATTTTTGTTTCGATCTCTATATAATAGTCACTTCAAAAATTTGAAATCATCAATAAATAAATGAGTTATCATCATCAAAATATTAGATATGGTTGAAGTCATCAACCCTTTTATTTACTAATAGTTTAGAAGTTTTAAAGTGACTATTACATAGATCTCAGATATGGATTCTAGAACATCTTGAATCACACCTAAATTGGAATTCTCAAACGAATTAGTTATGATTAAAACAAGTTGACAATGTTAGTGGGGAGGGGTCAAATCACATAATTTTAAAACTATGAGGGTATAAATATTCATCTTTTAACCGTAGGAGACGTGTTTACATTTAACCAAAACCATAGGGGTGTGTTATTTTTCATTTTTTCCCATAGAGTTTTATAGCAATTTTGATCAAAGAGGATGTTATAGAGTATACCTGAATTCTGAGATAATTTTGCTCAGCCATTGAAGATTGAAAGAGAGTAGAGACATGAAAATCAACCATATCAGAACTAGCATCCATAAAGAAGTCAATGATAGGTGTGGAACCATTGTTTAAAATCCAACTCAAACTTCCCCATTTAGCTGCTTCAACTGCGGTGTATTTCTCTTCATGTTTAGCCAAACCAGTGCCCAATGATAAAACCAACATCTTTTTTGTATCATTGGCTTCTATATTTGAGTTCTTAATATGATGCATCGTAATCTCGTTGTTAATGTGGGATATGGCTGCCAATGTCTGTGTCAAAATTTCAAACGTTAAATTGTGAACTTATTCTAAAATATATGTATTCCTCTTATCAAATTAAAGATTCAAATCTACTTCTCACGCCACCTTCCTATAAAAAAAAATTAAACGTTAAATTATAGGATTGGTCATGATATCCAGGATTAGAATCAGAATTTGGGGATCATAAACTCATATCATGAAACCCACAAAAAAAAAAAGATTTTTAAATACCAATAATTTGATTCATTGAGATTTTGTAAATAAAAATAATAGAAATTAAGTAGAAAGGGATTTTTGAAATGAGAAACGAAGCCAAAAGCTATGCTTCATCTATTTTGGCAATTTGTTGAAAACTTAAATTGTCTTTAACGTAGAATAAAAAATGCATCACATGTAAGAATTTGAAATTTTTGTTTCTCCCTTATCTATAATCACGAATATGGTTTGCGGTGGAGAATTTGCCTTTATCGTTTGGTTATCAGTCAATTCATAACCGATTTCCATTAATCTTACAAAATTATTATATTTCCATATAATTTTAAATAATAATATATTTATAAATTTCTCAAAAAATTTGGTGAGTCTAATTTTTATTTCTGTAATTTTTCAGTTTTTAAAACTAATTTGTACATGATAGAGAAAAAATATCAACACACAAGTAAATAACTAATCCTATTAACCTTAGACACAAACATTAAATTGAGAAAAAAAAAACAGAGAGAGAAGGAGAGCAACCTTATGTGATTGAAAATGGATCATAATAAATAGGAGTGCAGGAAAAAAAAAGGTAAAAATAGGTGCAATATATATATATATATATATATATATATATTCCCTTTGGGCAGCGAAATTTAAAAGAATTTTTGTGGACAGTAATTTGCAGAAGTTAATGAATAAAGAAATAAAAATAGGGATGAAAATGAGATTATTGAGAATAGGGGTGTTCACGGAGCGGGGCAAGGTGGGGTGCCATTCCCCATCTCTGTTCAATTCCCCGCTTTAAAAAGTCGAGGACGAGGATTTACCACGGAGAATTTGCAGGGATCGGGTTCCCCACGAGTAATTTTTCCCCATTTAAAAAATACTTATTTAATTTTTAATATTAATTAAATTTATAAATATATTTATTTATATTATAATTTAATACTAGGAGATATATTTTATATTCGTTAGATTTAAAAAATATATATTATCATAAAATTTTAATATTATATAAATTAAAAGACTAATAATAGTATAATATGCATAAAAAAATTCATTAATTAAATGAATAACTTCAGGGATCGAGGCAGGATTCCCCGTCCCCGAAATTGATTCGGCGAAAAAACATTCATCGTCTCCATCCCCATCCTCTCTCAAAGCGGAGATTCCCCGTCACCATCGGGTATCCCCGGGAATTTGAACACCCCTAAATTGAGAACGCTGACTTACAGGATTATTAACTGCAATGGCACCGTCGACAAGATCGTAACTACGAATGGTGTTAGCCTCATCGTCTTTTGTCTCGAAGTAGTGAGCTGGCAATATCGTCGGAGCTGCCGACGTTCCTAGGCAGACATCCGCCAGCCTCGGATTCTTCAATGCATTCGCTTTCGCCTGTAATAAAATTATTCTTTCTTTCAATTTGGTTATATGATTTTAAAGTTTCAATTAAATTTATATTATTTTCATGTTTCTACTTAATCTTTTTTATTTAAAATATGTATCAATTATGTCTCTTTCATTTTTAAATATTATAATTTTATTCATGTATTTTGATATAAACTCGCAAACATCCTAATTATTATTAAAATATATATGAAAAAAATAATGGTATTTTTATATTCGAATATATCTTACATCTTTCAATATCCTTAGTTTTTTGTTTTTTAGATACTACATCAAATAACGAGAATAAGAAAATTCAATTTTTTAATCTTACGAAAAAGAGAACACTAATATCTTAAAGTTAAACTACTCAATTTCAGTCATGTAAAACTTGTTTAATTTTTTTTTTTAATTTTTTTCTAAGGTATGCAGACTTTGGTAAAAATCAGTTCTTGTTTTTAGCTGCAGTTAAATGTGTTTATTAAAGTCCGTTTGAGATTTAATTTTTAAAAGTGTTTAAAAATGTTATTTAGTAATTATCAATACACTTTTTTTTTCCTAACAAATTCTTTTAAATACTTTAAAAAATTATTCTAAATAGGCCTTAATAGCTGTTTTTCATAGCCCAAAAAAAAATTGAAATAATAAATTAGAAAAAGACTACTCCCTATTCTGGTAGCTAAGTATTAAATCTCCATAAATAAGTTTAGGTATGATTGTTGAAAGCAACAATTAAAATTAAGTACTTGAAAATTTTAACTTACACCCCTAAAGAAGTATGTGAAAAAAAAAATATAAGAAATGCAAGGAAAAAGGAAAATAAAACGAATATTTATAAAATTACAATTTTTAAATAGTAAATTGAAAAGAAAAAAAACATAAGTCCTCAAAATTTTAGAAAATAAAAAAAGTCCTCCATCAATTTAATTAAAAAAGTTAATAAAATAATCAATATAGTTAAAGCTAACTAAATTTTAAAAAAATAATAAATTTTAATTCAAAACATCTCAATAATCATTATAAAAAATAATAATACAATTAATCATCTTGTAAAAGAAGAATTACTGAAAATAATTTTAGATTCATAAATTTAAAAAAAAATAAAATTAAACTCTTACTATATTTAAAAATAGATGAGAAAAATTAATATTGAGTGAAATTTCTCAAAAGAAAAATAAAAAATTTAATTCACACAACTAGATATTCGACCTAATTTTTTATTTTATTTTTACAAAAAAGAAAATGTGAAAATGATCAAAATGTTCAAAAAATGACATTTACGTATTGATATTTTCAATAATAACAAAAGTTTATAAAATTTTCAAATTTAATAACATTTATGATATATGTTTACTATTTTTGAAATTACTGATAAGAAAAATATCATTTCTAAAACAATAATAATAATAAATATATGGAGCATTGT
Organism: Gynostemma pentaphyllum; assembly: GCA_028015215.1. Taxonomy (NCBI): domain Eukaryota; kingdom Viridiplantae; phylum Streptophyta; class Magnoliopsida; order Cucurbitales; family Cucurbitaceae; genus Gynostemma; species Gynostemma pentaphyllum. Next base: position 59,376,764 of record CM051355.1, read on the forward strand.
TTTTTTTTTTTTTTTGTCTTACATCGGTGGTGGTGAAGATGACGGGTTGAAGAAGCTTAATGTCAAAAGAAGGTATGACAACGCTAGCAAGTGTCTGCTTCAAAGTCACATTTCCAAGCAAATTATTTACTACCGTTCTCAAGTGCTTTCCGTCGTACCTTGGTCCCGTTGCTCGGCTTAACAAATTCACCACTGAACTCAATATGTATCTATTTTCCCGGCCGTACCAAAAAGAATTAAATTAATAATCAGAGTAATAATCCTTACTTTGTTAAGTCATTTCATTTTTCCGATGTAAAATCCGACAATTAAGACGAACCTTCTTTGAGGGAAGATCTTTGGAGTTTCCTTTAAGTAAAAATCAGTGATGTCTTTGGCTGCAAATAATGGCCGATTGTTGTTGTTTGGAGCTGTTATCATGGCCGTTACGAGTCCGCCGGTGCTCGTCCCTGCGACTACATCGAAATAATCCGCTAATCTTGCCTCCGGGCCATCAATTTCCTATCAAATTAAACTAAAAATTCAAGATAAAATTCATTGGGTAGAAGATTTTGATGTTATATTCGTAAAAATAGCAACTTGATAAATTTAGTATAAAAATATGTAATTCAATATTTATCACTTATTCACTGGATCAATTTTTTTTTATATTTACAAATATTGTTTAGAGCTGTTATTTTTATAAAATTGACCAACAACTTTTTTAATTATAACATATCTAATAAGAAAAAGCATAGGAGAGTAAGAAAAAGTTCATCAAGAGACTTGTTTTCAGCTTTCTACTTTTTTATTTGTTTGCAAATACTTTTTAGGGAAAAACAAAATATTTTTCTTTTTTCCAAAACAATAAAATTTTCAATAGTGGGTTCAAATATACTAATATCAAACAAATAAAAATTTGTTCAAAATTAGTTTCTTTTAGAAAACAAAAGGAAAAGAAAAGTTCTAAATTATCCAAAGAGATTGATGCAAGTTTTTACAACACCTGAAGCTGGGATTCAAGAAAAGCGAGTAAAATTCCAGGAATGATGCCTTTAATGCCACCTCCATCAATACTCAAAATCGTAATCTTCTCTCCCTTTGAAAAATTAGGATCCATTTCCTTTTTTTTTCTTCTTCTTCTTATGATTATTTCTTGATGAAATATAGGGGAGTTTTTTTTTGTTCAATATAAAATACTAGAATATGGGAGACTTTTTAACTTGAATGAATGAATTTAATGCACGAGAAGAAAAGTCTAGCAAAAAAAAAAAAAAAAAAGACAAAAGATATTATATTTTAAGAGACCGTACATGATTCTTTTCGCAAGGTTGGTGTGCAGTTAGAAATTAAATAGAATGGATAGGTAAGGTCCTCTCTTCAATACCACATGACCGATTGGCCCTACTAATTTTGACGTGTTCTTTTCATTTTTGGTATAATTAAATGTAAGTTGGAGAGGATATTGCAATTGTGATAGGAAAAGTATGGAGATTACTTAACGGGGATTTATCTTCTTTCTCACTTTCATACTAATGTGAAAATGAAAAAAAAAAGAAGAAGAAGAAGAGTAAAAGATTATTTGGAATGAAATGACAAATTCCTCCCCATAGTCAAATACAAAGATTTATTTGGGGAAATTTCATTGGGTAGCAGAATTTTCTGCAATATTTATAAATATAACATTTTTAAAAAATATTTATAAATATAACAGTTTTCTAAAACCCTCATTCATGTGTGAACAGAGAAATCAGTGATAACTATTAAGTAATTAGTGATTCATGCACAAAATATAAGGATATCAGTAAATCAGTAATTATTTGTGTGGAAATCAGTGATTATTTGTGAGGAAATCACTGATTACTCATGCAAAACTAGTGACAATTTTGCAATATTTTAGATGCGAATTTGAGTTTTTTACTATTTTTGCAAATAAGTTTTTTTACTGTTATTTTTATAAATATTGTACTTAATTTTACAATTTTTGCAAGAGCCCCATTTATTTGGGTCCATTTCCACTCAATGACATGTAGAAGTTTTGACAATATATAATGTAAATGTGTTGTTTTCAAGAATAACATTTTTTAAACAGTAAATTTTAAAAATAGCAAATTTTTTCCAAATCTTCAAAACATAACACTATCGTTAAAATAATGAGAAGTTTCTTTATTTTAATAAAGAAATATTTATATCTAAAATCAAATTGGAACATATAATTACAAACATATTTATGGTTTGTTTTTAATTACAAAATTAGACTTTTATGGCCGTATAAGGTGGTTCTCTCCAAAAAATTTTTTTGCCATTTTGCCCTTTATTGTTTTATATTCGTTTTTTTTTCTTTTAAAATTTTAGATTTTGTATTAATTGTTGATTTATTATTAATTAATTAGATTTTATAAATGTTAACTGCCACCAAATCAGAATTCAAATTATCCCATATCTTACGTTTTATGTTTCCTTTTTTTTTATTTTTATTTTTGAATTTCAAATTTTAAGAATAATGGTGATTTTTTCCCTCTTGTTTTCATCTTTCGTTTTTGTTTTCTAACCTTTTGTGCTTCTCCTTCATTTCATTCATTTAATCTCTTGTTCATCAATTTTTCTTTTTTCTTTTTAACATTTTGGAGGTGGTTCATTCGATTGAATTCATATTTTTACGTATTGGAACATTTGATGAAAATTATAGAGGCAGTATCTATGAATTTTAAACTTGTCAACAAAATTTAATTATTTACTTGTTTATTAAAAATAAATGATATTAAATATTTACCTCTTTGTAACAACCCTAAAATTCCCAAAATGTGTAAAAACATAAATGACAGCGAAAGCATCATAAAACATCGAAAAAGTTCTTCTCATTTCATTAATGCAATTAAAAATAGTTTATGGTTTGATCGAACTTGTTTCAAATACCAATTTACGAAAATATCATCCAGAAAACTCAACAGATGTTATGAAAATAAACCGATAAAATTTGCATCTCATGTTTCAACGAAAAACTACTACAAATGAAATAAAGTCCAATTCCCAACTAGACGTCTACGAGAAGAAAACATGCAACGCCGGTGTGTCATAAATCCACTCCAACTGACCAACCGATCACGAACATTATTAGTTGCCCATTTTCTTTTTCTTTTTACCTGAAAAAAATAGTGTAGCATCATGAGGCTACGCAAAATGAGTAGACAATATTAAAAGAAAAATAATGCTATGAGAAGTTTCTAAGTCATTAAGTCCATAATCGGCCTCACCGACTTCCAAACAATTCACTCGAACTAGCTAATTTGATACTTAACCTAATGCCTCTAATCTCCTCTTTATCCACAAATAAAGAGAGACTACGCTCCAGAAGGATTTTAAACACTCTTTTTCACAATTTAAAACCTTCCAAGGTATTCTTTTCCATTTGTACACATGGAATGAAACTGCCCCGTTAAGTGTCATTTAAGTCATGCATAACCAAAATAATCCCCCTTAACGACATATTCTTCATTAAGTATGATCTTACTTAATGCGAACATCCAACCACATTATTCAAGGAACCAAAATAATGTGATTTACCTAAAAGTATCACTACCAGAATACTTGACAAGCCTAGGACCAGTTTCTAGCTTAAAAACGCCGTTTCCACCTAAAGTTGTCCTTTAAGAGGCTAAAAGTCAAAATTTCCAAATTCTGAAAAATAATCAATTTTTCAGCCTTAAAATGGTCTAAATCACCCAAGACCATAATCTTAACTCACAAAATGGTTACCCAAATATTATCCACTCAAAAGAGCTAAACTAGCCTAAACTAGTGTAGTTTCGCCCCAATTTCAGGCACTAAACGTTTATAAATTCTCTAAAAATATTCCAGCAGCAAAAATCTCTTATAAACACTTCCAAAGTCACTCTAAAAGATTTACAAAGCTCCACAAATGACTCACAGTTCAATTTCACATTTTAATAAGCCGCCTGCCTAAGCTAGTTTTCCGACTTATTGGGCACTAAACATGGCTTTCTTGTCCACAAAACTAGCAACAATTAGGAACCTTAAAAAACACATTTGATATGTCTCAAACACCATAAAATAATCCTAGAGAAACTACAAATAAGTTTCGAATCAAACTAAAACAAACTATTCTTTTTATGATACTTAATATCAACTTTTCGCCAAAATAAGAAATAGAATTTCTACACGTTGTAACAACCCCTAAGCCATCTAATTCCAAGTTTAAAACATCTTCTTAATGTCCAAAATCAAAAACAATAACAATCTATTAAAAGAAAAGAAAAATACACATGAAGCTAATTCAAGTTTAACATCTTCTACACTCACCTTAGATTCTTGAATTTTTCAAGAATTCAAACTCTTCTTTTCCAAGAACTCTTACAACCTTTCTTGAAAGTTGAAGAAACATTTCTCAAATTTCATTAAACGACTATCCACTGCAAGGAAGAGTCGTTCTACACCTATATGAAAAATTTGAGAAACTATGATAAATGGAGGCTGATTTTCGGAAAAAGGAAGAAGGGAGGAGATGATTTTAGGGCTGAATCCCGATTTCTGTTAATTACGAAAATATCATTGGAGTAAAATTGTCATAACTCACTCACCAGGTCTCAGAATGATGATCCGTCAGTTGTGTTGGAATCGTAATAATGAGACGATCAACATCATCTAAAAAATATTAAATTAAACTTGTGGTTTCAATTTTGAGGTTTAGGAAATTACCAAAATGCCCTTAAGAGATAACGGGTTGTTTCTCATTCAATTTATGTAAAGACCTGACTCTTTAAAATGGAAATAATAACATAACACAAGCGGAAGACTTGAAATAACAATTGAAAACCTGTAAAATGATGGAATCATCCTTTTCATTTCAAAATAACATAAACTAAATCATTCAAGAATGGGACGTTTCGAAATCCAAAGTAAGGTAAATTCATAAAATCAGAATATATCCAAGAAAGACAAATATCTCAAAATATGCTCAAAGAGCTCAACAACCCAAGAGAAAATAAAAACATGACCCACAAGTCCATGGACTACAACCGACTCAAGTCCATCCATCGTCATCAGTCCTGGAATCATGCAGCACCAGCTCCACAGTCACGACCGCGACCTCGTCTCGTACCTGAAAGTGTAATATCATGAGCAAGAAATCCAGTGAAGATAAATTGAAAATAAAGTAACTTTAGATCCCAAGTCCAATCCAGATTAGTGTCCAACAAATCCTACTATCTCTTTACTACCCAAAACAAACTTTCAAAGAGCAAAGAAAATAATTAACATACTTCCAAGAGACTGAAATAATAAAATTACTCCCAAAGGTATCAAACTAATAAGTAGACAGGTCTCCCAAGCTCAAGATACATAACGATAAGATATTCGTCAATCCTTCAAGAATAACAAGTAAAATGTGAAAAATTACAAATAATGCATGTATACACAGCCAATATATTATCTCAATTTCTCACCCAACCATATGCAAAGCACACGCAGTCAATGTAGTCATAACAAGAACTCTCCAAGTGAACAACAACGGATGATACAAGTATACACAGCCAATACATGATCCTGTTATCTCACTAATTGTGAAGACCCGACACAAAATAACCAATAAATAAATAATGACTCATTTTAAATATAAATAAATCAGAGTAAAAGCCAAATAATTGCGGAAGCATTCGTTTAATAACCAAAGAAATATTCGAAAACAAAAAAAATATTTGTTTTGGCGCCAATTTAAATAATTAAAAACAACTAAGATAAATTAAAATGAAAATCCATAAAGCAAATGACAAAATGTTCAATAAAATAAAATAAAAATAAATAAATAGAAATGACAAGTCTTAAGGGTCTCTCATGTGTAAAGACGTCCTCCTGTCAATCGCCATGGTCTCCATTAATATCAATGTTAAATAAAAGTTTGCGGGCATTCGAATACCTGGTGAGTTTTTAGCTCGAGAGATTAAATCCAAACTCAAATAAGTAAATTAAATACATTTTATCTCATAATTATAATAACGTATGGATACTCGTCCATTCCCACCATTCATCAACAACTAGTAGGTACTTAGCCTGAAGATTACTTGGTAATGTGAAGAGAGTTTTGAGGTAGAGAATGGAGAGGGTGTTGAGGTTTTGAGATTGATAAAAAATACAAATGAAAAATCCCAAAAACCCAAAGTCATGCATACACAAATCGAGAGAATAGAGGTTTTTCACCACCAACCGCCGTTCTCCGTCGCCGCCGTGAGTGAGGGAGATAGAAGAGATAGTATTGAGAAGATGAGAAAATGGTTTTATGGAAGAAGAGAAAACAGAAGTTTCATGAAGAAGAGAAGAAAAAGGTTCATGGAAGAAGAGAATAAAAGGGGGTTTTTAAACATTTCACACTAAAATGACATCATCATAAAGTCAAAAAAATTACAATAAGAATGGAGGTCAAGAAACCTTAATTGACAATTTTAGAGATCAATGAAAGCCAAATTCCCAAAATTGAAAGGGAGCACACCATCACTTTTCTTCTTCTTGCCGTGACAACCACCCAAACAAGGAGTCTCCATTTTTTTTCATTTTGTTTTTGTTGTGATAATTTTCGTTCCAAGGGCCCCTGACCGCCGACCTACCTCTATTAAATCAAGAAGATAAACCCATTTCAAGATTCTTCCACTTTGCTTATTTTCCATCCAAGGTAAAATCATCACAATACCCATTTTCAATTTTCTTGTGCAAGCTTTTCTTTAGGCTTTAATGGTGAATTTGGGGTTAGCTTATTAAAACTCATTTGATTTCTATTAAACTCTTAAATTCTTGTAGTTTTGAGGTTTTAGGAAAAGAAAAGAGAATACTACCATTTTAAGTGTAGGAATTAGAAGGCTTTAGGTTGCACCATATTTTCCTTTTCCTCCCAAAGCCCTCGGAAGTAGCATGCATAGCCATGTCCCTTCTTTTTTTTTTTTTTATATATTTTATTTAAATTCAACACCTAATTTGGCCGCGGGGGGGGGTACCAACGTGAGGCCCATTTGGCCTGTTTGAAGCCCACGACCATGGGCTATTTATGAGCCCTTGGTTTCTTTTCTTTTTTTCAAAATTTTTAATTTATGTTATGTAATTTATTTATTTAAATTCTTCCTTAGCTAATCAATAGTGTAATTAAGAGTATTTAGTTCTTTTACTTGCATTTATAGGTGGTGGATAAGCTTTGATTTAAGTTGGTGTTTTGAGTGCAACTTGATAAATTGATTGGAGCTTCAAGGTGAGGGATAAATTGAGGTTCAAATGGTTCTTTGGGGAAACCCAAAGGGTCATTTGATTGGTTAATTGCGTTTATTTTTATAATGCATGAATTAGAGTTTGAATGTAGTATTTGCATTGGGTCGTGCATTATGGAATTGAGATGTGATTTGATAATTTTAGAATCATTAGTAGCTAAAGATTATAGTATGTGAATGTGAAAAGTGTTTAATGAATATTGACATGATATGGTTGCTGAGATGGATAATTATTGTTTGAAGTAGAATTGTTTGACTTATGTGGTGGTGTGTAATGCAAAAGTACTATATGAGAGTGAAATCAATGAGTCATTCCCGGAGGTACTTGAGTGCTCCAAGGTCAGCAAACCTTGAAAGTTAAGTGGGTCAGCAAACCCAGGGACAATCTCAAAGGGGCTAGCAAACCCCTGATATGTGCCCGTGTGAGACAGTTGAGCATTACACCCTGATGATTGTTGTTTGTATTTTGTTATTTATTTTGGATTTTGATATGATATGAGATATTGTGGAGTGGTTTTGTTATGAAGTATTGAAGGATGGAAGTACTATGAGATTGAATATGATAACTTTGACGAGATTGTGATATAAAGAAATGGATGATGTTTTTTTGAATATTTATGATTTTTAATTGATCTTAATAATGGGTTGGTGGGGAGTCAAATGGTTTTTTGGGGAGTATTCAAAGAATCATTTGAATCTTGGTTTATTTCTCATACTAGCGAGTGTCGCTAATGTTGCTACTTTAAATTTTTTTTCAAGTAATCGTGGAGGTGTCTAGGTGATCGTTGATCTATGATGGGTGATGGCTTAGGATTTTGTTTAAGTCAAGACTTTTTATAATAGACTTTACTAACTTGTCTCATTTGAACCTATTCTACCTTGCTAGTATTTAACGTTTGTATGATATCATAACTTGAGCTTCATCTTTGTTTTCATGAATGATAATTAGACTTGATTATTATCCTTTAGATGAAGTGTGCATGTTGGTGATCTGAGAATAGATAAGAATTAATTTTTGATTGATTAGAGGACATATTGTTATATATTGAGCCATTGATAGAAAATTGTATTTTCAGGTTATTGGGATAGTCAATAATTTAAACGTCACAATGCCAAACTTTTATTAAATATAAGATTAAGTCTTCCGCTTGTAATAATTTAAAATGTTTAAAAAAAGAGTCAGGTTGTCACAGTTGGTATCAGAGCCAATTTGATTCTAAAGACTGCATGCATCGCATGTTAAGAGTCGTTTTAATTAAAAGTTAGTTGTCAGCCATCAATCCAGATCATCGACGCCAGGTACACTCTAGTAAGTTTTGTTTAAACTGTTTTTTTACGTTTTAGTTGTGATACTGTTGTCATAAAAATGAGGTGTGAGGAAACTTACGTAATCATTGATGTTGTCTTGAAGTATGGATGAGTTTGACCTTGAGCCAGTTCCTCCTGAGATACTACCACCACCTGTCAGGGGTCGAGGTCGAGCCTGGGGTCATGCCAGAGGACGAGTAGCTAGAGGTATGGCAGTCAGAGCCCGTAGAGGTCGAGTGGATGGAGCTCCGCCTCTTGAGTTTGAGGATCATGTGGATGATGAGCATGATGCCCCACCTACCCCACCGTATGTTCCGCCACCATATTACGAGCCACCGCCTCCGCCTCCTCCACCACCTCAATACATGGAGCCTCAAGTTAGCGTACCTCAGGCATTTCTCGAGGATTTGATTAGGAAGGCGGATGTGCGTGCTGCGCCAGTTCCTGAGAGAGCTTCAGAGCCTGTTCTAGGGCTAGTTAGGTGGCCAGTGTTTGATTTGACAGAGGAGGCTCTATATCTGAAGGAATTCAAAAAAATATAACCCACCGGAGTTTGATAGGAGTTTTAGGGATCCTGAGGTTGCAGATAATTGGATTACCAAGATTGAACGGGTCCACACTTACATCAAGTGTCCAGATAGTGTGAAGGTCCACTGTGGGGCATATGCTCTTACTAATGATGCTATGCATTGGTGGACCAGGGTGCGAGACAGAAGACACCACAGCAGAGTGTTTGGGGTCTAGTAGCTGCAGTGACTCGTAGTGATGCTAAGGCTTCCACACCTGTTGAGACAGATACCATATTTATTTTTTTAAAATTTTATGGTTTTATAATTTTATCATTGATTTTAAAAAAATGTTTTTCCTAAAAAATTATTCATTCCAAGAAACATACTTTTATTGAAATTTGGGAGTACAAGGATACTTTGATCCCAAATTTCATGAATTAAGAAATTTCATGGCATGTTCTTAATACCATTTTAAATGAATTCTTCAAAACTTTTTCATTCCAAAAAACTTCTTATAATTTGAAATTTGAGAGTACAAGAATACTTTGAAATCAGAGTTGAAACGAAAAAGTTATGCCTAAAAGAAAATTAACGACGTAGCGAGGAGGTGTCAAATTGTATAATTTTGAAATGATAAGGGTACAAATATTCAATTTTAAACTATACACGGTGTGTTTACATTTCACCAAAATCATATGGGTGTTATTTGCATTTTGTCCTAAATAATATTACAAGAGAAAATATTAAATAAACTATTCATTAAATCTATGAAAGGAAAAAAAAACCATTTTAATTTTTTTTTTTAAACTTTTTCTATTTTTAAAAATATCAACTCAAAAAGTGTCATTTAGTGGAATTTCTTATATAGAATTCAGTTTTTAAGTTAAAAATTCAGTTTGTTTTCACGTGAGAGCTTCAACAAACTTACAACTATTTTTTGTTTCGGTTAAGTCTATAAAAATCTCCATGGTTGAAGCTGTGAGTTTGTATCTAGAAGTTCAATTTGGTAAATCTTGAAATCAATAAGAATTTCAATTTGAGTTGGTGGAAGATGTAGGCAAATTATGGAATCTCGTTAAATCATTGTCTTCCTCTATTCTACCTTCTCTCAAATTTTTTATCTGTGATTTTATGTTGATTTGAATTCGTATTAATCATTGGTTTGTTCATCAAGAATCAACAATTGGTATGAAAGCCTTTTTTGGAAAGTTGGGAGGATTAAAACACTTGGTTTGTCTGAACTCTTTTAAATTTTCCTAGAACACAACTTTCATAGAAATCTAGTTTTTGTATTTTAGAGAGTTGTCTAGAATCTCTTGTTTAGCCAATTCAACTAACCCTTTTCACTTATTGTAACGCCCCGTCACCAGAAAGTTAAAAATCAATATTATTTTGTTAAATAATATTAATCAACTGGATCGATTAATTAGAACAGAAATATCGTGTTATTTCAAAAAGGGTATTATGGTAATTTTTCCCGAAAAACCTCAAAATTCAAAACTTATGATTTGATTAATATTTTGACATAAAATTGATCATCTCGATGTCACGATTCCAACGCAATTGACGGTTTGTCATTCTGAGACCCGGTGATCAAGTTATAGACGTTTTAAGGTGAGTGGCAATTTCGTAATTATGGTAACTTGGGATTTTAACCTAATTTTAACTAAGGAAAAGAAGAAGAAAATTTTCCTCCTCCTTCCCACACCCTTGCCGCCGCCCCCCTTAGAGAAAGAGAAGAAGAAGATCCGTCAATTCGTCTTGTTTTCGTTCGATCGTGCATCGAGTTTTGGATTTAGGCGTTTTGGAATCGATTTTGGTCACGAAGGTAACGAAATTCCTCTCTTCTCTTTTCCTTCTTGATGCCGTGGGGTCTAGGGTAGTTATTGATGGGATTTTCGTCAATTGTTAATTAGGAGATCGGTGGAAATTGCCCGGAATCGAAGAAGGAAGATCGGAAGCCTTTTTCTTGAAATTCAATTAACGGGTAAGCTTTTGGGATTGATTTATCAATCATTTTAATTCTGGATTTTTATTTTATATTCATCATATGAACGCCAAGAACCCTAAACTTTGTTTCGATCTCCATAATCGTCAATTTTCCAAACCGTGGCCAAATACCCAATCGATCTTGATTACCAACACCTAGAACCATCAAGATCGATCACCCTAACTACGAAACCGCGACCGAACCACGTCCCGCTGACCATGGCCAGCCGCGGCCCACACACCCCCCACGCCCCAACCTTAGCCAATCTCCTTCGCCGTTTGATTTCCGTTCTTTGATACACCGAACCTCAAACCTTTTGTATTAATTTAGTATATTTTAATTTGTATTTTAAGCTATTTAGGATCTTCGTTTCAGGTCTGGTTCGTCAAGGAAAGTAGCTTTGATTTTGGATTTAAGCAAATTTTGAGGTGAGTTAACGGTTTATTCGATGGTGGGGTTTTAGAGAAATCTAAAGCTTCTACCATAGACTTTATATTTCTATATATTCAAATATATTATTCTGGAGCTTTAGGAAGTGAATTCATATTGGAAACATCGAAAAATTATTTGGAGAAAGAATTTTTCGGTTAGAACTAGTTTAGTCATTTTTCGGCAGTTTTTGTTGTTTTTCGATTCCTTTGGTTTCTGATTAATTTGGGAGTTAATTCTGGAATATTATGGAGTATTTTATGATGATTTAGTATGAGATTTGAGTTGAGCAAGATTGACAGTGAATAGTTAGTTTGACGGTTTTTCGGCAGTTTATCATAAAATCACTATAAGAAATTTTGGAATAGGTGACGCTTTTTTGGCGTCACCTATTCGAATAGGTGACGCCTAAAAAAAGCGTCACCTATTCGAATGGGTGACGTTTTTTATTCGAATGGGTGACGCCAAAAAAACGTCACCCATTCGAATGGGTGACGCCAAAAAAACGTCACCCATTCGAATGGGTGACGCCAAAAACGGGTCACCCATTCGAATGGGTGACGTCAAAAACGGGTCACCTATTCGAATAGGTGACGCCAAAAGCGTCACCCATTCGAATGGGTGACGCCAAAAAAGCGTCACCCATTCGAATGGGTGACCCGTTTTACCCGTCACCTATTCGAATGGGTGACACTTTTTTGGCGTCACCCATTCGAATGGGTGACGTTTTTTTGGCGTCACCTATTCGAATAGGTGACCCGTTTTCCCCGTCACCTTCAGTAACAAATTAGAGAAAAAAAATTATAATTTTAATAATATCACCATTTAGTGACTTTTTGATACCCATGAACCTTATATTGATCAATCAACATAATAAAGAGTAAATACATGGTCATTACAAGAATAACCCACAAACTTTATATACAATATATAACAAGAATACGTCACAAATTTAGAGTACAATATTACAAATGATGCTTTTCAAAAACTAGAATATACACAAGAATTTCTAAACCTCCACAAAAAGCCATTGAACAACTAACCATACCAATAAAACCGTTGTTCCACTGCTTCCAAAGCTGCAAGTAAGGATAAAAATGTTCAAACATCATTAATCCAAAGTCTGAAAAAATGAAGAACACATGCTTTTAGAGAGTTTAATAGACCAAAAAACTAATCCCTTCCATATCCATGAATGATTCGGAATACACATGATATCGATATGAACAATAATAACGAGTAATCAAATTTACTAGTGAAATTTTCGAATTGTTTCCTTACTTTAAATAACCAAATATAATAACAAAATATAGTTAATCTCATGAATGAGATAATATTGTTTCCTTACTTTAAATAACCAAATATGCCATATCTTCTTGTAAATCATCACGTCTACTTTCCGATTACTACTTACCTATTTTCGCTGGTCGTGAACTGCAATTCTGATGTTTTAAGTCCTGAAATCAACGAGGAGGTGACAATCCTGCATTTCAATATGTACTTACCAACCCCTTCTCTATAGCTAACTTTGCAGACCACATAAGCTTCGACATCGCTAAAATAAAATAGACTAATAAAACAGATTTAGAAAACTACAAAACAATCGAGGACATTAAATTTCCAGAGCTCCAACATTGCTAGAAACATAATAGATCAGAACAAAAATAGAAGAACTACAATCAGAGTTTGAAGGCACATTCAATTTCATACCAAAACAATTGCATTTCCAAAGAAACTTCTCTATGTACAAACAAGCAAATTAGGCATACTGCGATTGGATTATTAGTAATGTATAGAGAAATATCCAATTAAAATACCAAGAAGTTCTTGCGATTGGATTATTAGTTAGTATAACACTTAACGAATGGACATTACGGTTCCAATTCAAACAAGCAAACAAGCAAAATTTTAGCAATGTATAGAGAAATATCCAATTAAAATACCAAGAAGTTACTGCGATTGGATTATTAGTTAGTATAACACTTAACGAATGGACATTACAGTTCCAATTCAAGTAACGTTTCAAGAATACAAAACAAATTGGTTTTCTCGAACAAGAAACTTACAATTCGATACCACCAATGATGAATAACAAGAAATTCAACAGTAATTACCATCCAAAACGAAAAACCTAACGCAGAAATCTCATAATTTAAACATCAAAACGAAAAATGAATCGTTACAAACCTCAGTAATCACTAGTTCCGCTTCAAGCAAGCAATCCAATTTCACACGAGAAACCGACCGCGAAACAAACTGAAATGAAAACCATAATTTACAAAGAGAACGTAGGGCAAGAACGATAAAAGAATTTGAAAGAATGAAAGAGGAAGATGAAGAAAAACCTCGATTTTGGTCCATTCGATGACGTCCCAGCTGTAAGCACCATCAATTTTCTCCATGTCGGGAGCTTCTCTTATTAGTAATGAAAAACCCCCATAATCATAAAATGATAACAAAAAATAGCTTTTACGACCTACCAGGTGTGAAAGCATATATGAGTGATTTTGGGGGGGGGGGGTACAGGAGAATAAACCAAACAAAAAAAATTGATTTAAATGTGAATTTAAAAAGCAATAAGTCATAAATTAGAAAGTTTTCAAATTTCCTATTAATCACATCCACCGGACATGTACAGTTTAAGTTTAAGTTGACTGCGTAAACAAACATCACTATAAAAATTATACTGTGAAGAGTAAAGTTGTTTTAGATTGTAATTCATCTTAAAAGAGCCAAATGTTTCCTAATACCAACAACTCCATAAAAATTTCCAGAAATAACACTTTTTTCAAAAGAAAAAATAAAAAGGATTACCTTATCCAAAATAAATTTAAGATAAAAGAAAAGAGAAAGAGAAAATATCAAATTACTCTTGGCTAAAATCTTTCTGGTGATTTTACCTTTTCAACGTGTGAAGTTTGTATTCTTTTAGCATTTTCATCTAATAGGCCAATATCCTAAACACAATAAAAATAATAATAAAGTTCAGAGATAATCAAGCCAATGCCAAGACTAACTAGGAAATTTAGCAATGAGAAAAATGGGATGGTGAATTACAAGATATTATTATTTTATGAAATAAGGAAAATGGTATAAACACTACAATCAAAAGTGAAAAGACTATGTAAATTAAGCCATTTAATGGGAGCGAGACCCGATGTCGGTAGCTCCTTTGATGGAAGGCTTTTGTTCTTGTAGAGAGTAAAGAAAATTTGAGCATAGAAACGTCTTTAGAACATTTACCACCAAAATTGTGATCATCACATGAATTGCCTAGACTGCATATTAACCAAACAGAGTTAACTACTTACAAGACAATATGTAAGGGAGATTCAACAATTAAAAGCACAGGTCGGGTACTCTTCTCGCATGATTTCTTCCTAAATACTTGAATTGACACAAATGCAAACTTCAAAAGAAGCAAGCCCCTATAACAAAACAAAAAACAGAAACAAAACTTCTTTAATCATAAAATTTCTATATACAATTGAAACTAATCGACGAAGGTTGTCATTAGAAACAGAGGCATCCAGATTGAATACAACAAGAGTTCCCTGATTAATATCCTTTTCTGAAGGATTATCCTAGAAAAGAATACCTGAGGCTAAGGATAAAAAAAATAATGATCTCAATACCAAATTGCCAACAGAATTCAGGACAAAGAGAGACAAGCAGCATCATAAAAGATAAACATCTCAGTTCAAACCTTTGGTATTGAAAAATGAATGTCGAGTTTTCGCTCGTCTTAAAGGCTTATTTTCCAATGCAGGCATAACGAGTGAAGCGGCTCAAATGTCATAGTAAGATATCATTACAAAACCCTATACATAAGTAATGGAATTGCTATATATATATACACATATACTTTTTGAGCTCATTAAAAACACTCCTAGAAGAATTCTTGTTGTTTGGCCACAAGTTAAAAGTATTTTGACATTTAAAGAAGAGAGAATAAAATCTATGAAAAAACAGATATATATATACACATATACTTATAGTGTCATTTGGTTAATAAATAAATGAAAAAACAAAGACTACTCACAAGCTATGAAGTACTTACAAAGTGGTGAGAGATGTCGGTAAGCTTGAGAACCAATTTTAGGCCGTTAATGATCCAAATGAGTTGTTAATAAGGTCCCTATAAAGATGAAAAATTACCAGTTAAATGAACTTGAACATGAAGGGTAAAATTGAGATAGTAGTTCCTAATCCTACCATTTAACTTAGTAATTATGAACCCTAAAATATTGGGACTATCGATACATAAAATGACGGAGCTAAAGGCATTTTTAGTCAAGTTGAATGGAGAAAATGATAATATTCGGACTATCTTAACAAAATGGAGGAGGCAAGACAATAACCATAAAACAAGAGCAATCATTATTAATCTACATATAACTTCTGGATCAAAAAGATGATGATATTTAAGATTCCTTACTCTTCAAAACAAGAGCAATCATCAAGTGTCACCTAATGCCAAATTTCTTATATTTAAGATTAACAAATACATGATGATAGAGTTATTTTGTTAAATACCCAAGCCTACTTTAAGATTCCTTACTCTTCAAAACATTTAAGACACCTAATAATTTTCATCTATCAAAAGCATTAGCTTCCATATAAAAGTCAGTTACATTGAGACTGTGTAGTACTAGTTATCGAAAAGAAAAGGACTTTACTATCCTCATTGTGTTTTTTAGGTTCAAAACTCACCTCAATATTATACAAGAGATAGAGAGAAGCAACTAGGATAACAATCAAAAAACACCTATGAATGAAGTTGTTGAGCACAAGCAATACAAATATGATCCAACAATATTCATTAGTAGACAACCTTCAAACAATAATCAGAAAGGCCACTAAACCAACTCCAAGAAGCTAAAAAAGATCCAAGCAAAAGAACAGCCTTAAATCATAAATACTAACTTTATCAAATAATAAAAAAATCCCCTAAAAGAAAAAAATAATTGAAGTTCATTCCATACACTAATTATAATAATTGTTCGTTAAATTTTAAATCTAACCTGAGCAGCATATGATGAGCTTTCAACTAGGAACTAGAATTTTTCCTTTCAAAATTGACCTTAGAATTGTCTAGTAATGCTTGTTCTCTCTTTATATCTTCAATCACCTTTTCCTCTTTCCACTTTAAATCTTTGATCTGCCTCTTAGATTCAATGTAATCTCCAGGTATGCTTGATTTCATCGAGGTCTTTTGGAATCTCAATTCAACATCTTCCCGACATCGAGACATGTATAAAACCGAGAATAAATCAAAAGAAACCTAACTTTTTTATTTAACAAAGAATTATTCCACAATCCACAAAAATTCCTTATAAAAATAGTTTTAATGTTTCTATTTTACAATAGAAGGCTTATCCTAGCCATTGAAGCAGATTTCATGCACAAAATCCTCGAAAAATAACACACTTCATAGTAGTAACGTGACATTAAAGAACAAAAATTATTGATTTGGAGTTTTGGACATTGTGTAGCACAAAGAATTAAGATATTTTTCTTCTCGGCTTGAGAATAGGAGTAAGTCCAAGGATCAACAAATATATTGGGCATTTGGTTAGATAAAGTGACAGCTAACTAAGGCAATTAACACAAAATAGAGATAATTGTATAGCATAATCCAATATTCTTTGATAAAATTCAAAAATACAATTTTGAAAGAGAGATTAATATTGATTGCCTAAGCAAAAAGCACCAGTAGTCTTAATTATTCCTCCATCTAAAGAAATTGCATCATCACTTATGCAAAGAAAGGGGTCTCTAGATTTTTCGTGAGTTTCCTTCTCGTTCCTTGTATAAAAAACTTAATGAATCACGAGTTTCGGGCAATAGCTGCTAGTGTTGATGCTACCTGTAATTACAGTACACGAAATGAGGACAAGGTGAAAAAACTAACTTCAATTAATAGCATATAAATTAGCAAAGCTTGATGAAGTTAAAAAACACAAGGCCTAAATAATTATAAACCCGATTAATCACCAGGTTTTGTATCAAGCTCTATTGTCGTATACCTTCTACTCTAAATCTAAAATTTGAGGGAATAGTAATCACATACAATATAAAAGACCTAATTTACAGATTCTAAACTAGAATTACCTTCAAAATGGGAAGGAAAATTGGCAGTAATTAGATCAAACAGATCTAAATGTATTGAAAAAAATAGTAAACTTGATTTGAATAGTGACGAATAATGCCTCCAATGAACGACAAGAATCGGATCTGCGGCAAAGGCGATAAGATCTGCGGCTGTGCCTACGATAGATCTTGTTTTACAACGAAGGTTCATATGAAAACGAAATCGCGAAGAGCTTCAAAGCTTCATACAATACAAAAATTCAAAAACCAGTAAATAAAAAATAAAAAAATAAAAAATTAGGGCTTTGATAAGAAAAACCAAATAGAGACAAAATGAGTTGAAAGGAAAAGTACCTTGAAGAGAGAATCGAAGACTGAGAATTGAAGGGTTTCATCTGAGATTAACGCTGAACGATGAAGGATTTCGTCTGAGATTAACGATTAATGTTGAACGATGAACGAAGGTGCTAAGAAATTTCCCTTTGCTTCTGAGCGAGAGTGAAAGTGCGAAAGGTTCTGAGTTAGAGTGAAAGTGTGATTTCTTCTGCGATTCGGTGAGCCATTTTGTCTGAGCAAGTTGGTTTCGTTTGCGATTTCATCAGCGACTAGGTTTGAAGGATTTGGGAGAGAGCGAGAGAGCGATCCAGGTTTGAGAGGGTTTTTTTTCTCTTTTTTTCCCAAGTCTTCAATCCGTGAGCGTGAATAATGAGCTGGGAATGGGTTACGCTTGTTTTCGTTCCTTTTTTTTTTTTACTATTCATCCGCTTTTTCTCTTATGTGGGTCACCTATTAAAAAGGTTAGTGTGTCCTATTCCTATTTTTCTTATAGTGAACTAAAGAATTATTAACATACAAGCTTGATAAGTGCTTTCTGACTTTAATAAGACACATTGTGGACACCCCTTCTCGTCAGCTGCAAACAAGCGTACAAAAATGAACATATATATTTTTATTATAATAAACAAGCTATTTCATTGATGAATGAAAAAGCCAAAAAGACCAAAAATTACAAAATGAACCTACCAAAAATTACAAAAATGAACATAGATATTAATTTCTTAGATAAAAAGAACATCTTTCATAAAAGAAACACACCTTCGAAAATTATTTAAAATGGGAACAATACACCATGGTAAGATTCACCACTACAATAGTAGTTAATATCACACCATAAAAAGTTATTGTAAAACTGCTTCAAGAATAGCTATTAGAGAAAGAAACACCATAACAAAAATGATAGAATTATACCCTTAAAATCAAGAAAATCCTTACAGCCAACGTGTACATCTTTAATTCAACCATCAGTAAACCTACAAGTACCAGTAAAGACAAATATAAAGACTTCATTGAAAGATAAATGCATCACAAAAGTAGTTTTCAAACTTATCTCCTCATTTTTTTTAAAAGAAGATATGATTGATAATCAAACAATTGATAAACACATAGCAAGATCAAAACAACAATTCAAAATGGTGATAAAAGAGAAAATTTATTGTTTATCTTTTTCAAATATGGTGAAAAAAGAGAAAAATCATGATTCCTTAAGAACAACTAATTCATAAAAAGGGAAATTTAAAGGAGTAAGAATGAGAAGTTGGGGGCTATTGGGTGTTAGTTAAAACAAGAGCACCAAATCAAATAAACAAGAATATGGTTTGGTTCATATTCCACTGTTAAGGCTGCTGCTTGCTAGAGCCTATGATTCTGCCTTTTTGATTAAGTTCACTTCCTTGATCACATGGCCACGTGGTTTCATGAGATATGCAAGCCCATGATGTTTTTTTCTTAATAAATCAAAAGAATAAAAGTATGGTTTGGACTTAGAATCAATTATTGGTATCAAATTTTCAAGATAAAAAATGAAACACAAGTTCCAATCAGTTTAGCCATGAGCTTAATCATATAAGCTCCATGAAATTCTTGACGACTATAATTGTATTAATAAAATTTAAAGAAAATATTTTAAGAACTAACTTCAAAAATCTTATTCTTATTTTGTTAGGTGGGAAAGACTTACACATCATATCACAATTGAAGTAAAAAAAGGCCATTTATTATTCTGACTGAAACTCAAGAAATGTAGATAATAACTTAAAAATAAAATCTATCTCAAACAGCTACACAATATGCAAATTTAACTTTAATATATGACTTTTCTTGTCCGATAAAACTATTTTTTTATAATTATTTTAATAAAATGGAATGAGAAATCTTACCTCAATAATCCCGTTCAAAACCTATTTTACAGAGTAAGGAGGCAACAATGCCTTCTAGAACAGCTTCAATACACTCATCTTTTATTTCCAATGAATGGAATAAAGGCATTTGCATTGCCTAATCTTAGGATAAATGCAACAAAAGTTTGTCCCTTAACTATTAAGAAAAGATAAAAGATAATAAGGATGTTAACCTGTCGTAATGGGTTGTTGTTTAATTTCAACAAGTTAATAACTTTACTAAATGCCCTTAATCTCTTTTACTTTACAATTTAAAATACCAGACCATTGAAATTGCAAAACTTGTTGTCATTGCTTCAGACCAAAACAAGATCAGTAAATTAACTGTCCGCATTTCAAAATTGACTCTCGAATTGAAGAAATAATGAAAAATACATGAACCCTGAACTTTGCCACTACTTCAACAAGTCTATAAGTAAATTAATTGTTGGTTTTTAACAATGAACTTTTAGAATTAATTAATACCTTAAATTTTTGTGTGAGCATTTCATTCCTAATAACCATATAAATCCCAATTTAAAACCTAAAAGAGAAATTGATGGAAAAAATGAAAGAAAATATAAAAACCTGATAATTGGTTGTGAATGGCGTGGAGGGCAGTACCTAAGATTGACGTCAAATAGAAGTTAGCACCATAAGAGGAATGAGGCATCGAAGCAGAGGTAAGATGCGGCTTCAATGAAACTGAAACAATAGTTCCTATAAATCTAACCACTACTTTTCAATGAAACACCATTTCTATATAGGTAAACAACCCTCATTCATGAAATTCCCACAATTCTAGTTCAAAAGGGAAGGAGACGTGGCCCAAAAGCCATCAAGAAATTGGTAGGCGAAGCAAAAAACAACAATAAAAAGAAAACAACTTTATATTCTTTAAAGTTTTAAGCTATTATTGTTTTAAATGGCCAATCAAAGAAAATTTCATATTCAACGAGTGTATTTGAGTGAACTCTACAGTTCTACATTAATTAAGTTGAAGCTTTTCCTATAATAAGATTGAAGATTCCGGGGGCAGAAATCCACTGAAAAGGCATTCTTTAAGTTAATTGCACAACTCAAATTGACATATATAAATTCCAGTTTGTTTCCAAATAGAGAAGAATCGCCGAACTTCAATTTTTTTAAAATCAACAACACGCCCTCTATTTTTTAAATCAAATAAATTAAGCTCACAAACCCCTAAAACTTAAATAGATAACTCTATCATTCAAAAGAATCCCCCAAATCTACAATCAGAAACCTGGAAATTGGTTTGAAATTATAGTGAAATGAACAATCAAAATATAAAGAGAAAATAATGATAAAATAGCAAAAATAACTTGCTTACCTTGAGAATCAAAGTCAAATGAAAAGATTTCAATACTGAATCGAAGTCTGAGATGGAAACTTAGGGCATGAGAGATCGATTGAAAGCTAGGGCATATGAGATCGAGTTAGAGCAGACATCGAATCAAAGTGAAATTATGGCTGATAACAAGAAAACAAAGTGAAATTACCTGTCTTTGATTCATCGTTGAAGCTGATAACAAGAAAATGAAAAAGCAAAAGAGAGACGATGACTTCGATTCGTCCTTACTGGTTTCAGTTCACTCTTCGATTCGTTGTTGATATGAATCGATCTGTTGCTCCCTTTGATTCACTCTTCCATTCATTGCGAGTCATTTGGAGCGAGAGAGCGAGGGCTTGGAGCGAGAGAGTGAGAGAGCGAGGGCTTTGATTTCATTCGTATGAGAGAGAGAGAGAGAGAGAGAGAGAGAGAGAGAGAGCGAATGAGATTTCATCCGTGTATTTCAATTCCAATTTTTTTTTCTAAGTTTTCATCCGTGATAACGAGCAAGGGAATTGGTGACGTTCTTTTTTTTAATTTTTACTGTTCATCCGTGTATTTTATAAAAGTGTAACCCTTTCTTTTGGCTAGTGTCTCCTAAACCCAAAATTCTTGTAGTGAATGTATTTTTGCATGTTTATTTAGTATCTTTGGGGCTGCTGTATTTTGATTTCCCTTGCTGATTATGAGTGAGTATTATCAAGAGGATAATGTAAAGATATTGTGAATTGATGGCTTGACAGGTGTGTTAAACTAGTATGAGGCTACGAGCTCATACTAGTAAAATATATAGTTATGAGAGTGAGCTCATAACAGCTAATGGACATTGCTCGTATGAACGATCCATTAGGGGTTAGTTATGGTTACGACTATAACTAAGTACCTAAGAATGGTTGTAGTTCCGTGAGACCGCCTTCTTAGTGGATGATTGATTTATTGATTGATTGTGTTTGTTAATTTAGATTGGGCCTATGTATCGGATTGGGATGTGTATTGGAAAGGGGGTAATGAATGTGGTTCTTGAATATGGAATTTAGATAATAATTGCCTATTCATGTAAAGAGATTGAATGTGAGGTTTAAGAGAAGTTTGTGTGAAAGAGACATTGGAGAGTGTCGAGTGTTGGGACTCGGTTTAAGTTGTTAGAGACTATTTAAAGCTTTACCTTCGTTTAGATCGTTTCCTCACTGGCTTTAGCCTCACAGTGCTATTTGTGGTTTCTTTTTAGGTAATAATGGACCGAGAGGTGGCGGTTGATGAAGTGGAAAAGATGAGGGGTTCATGTCACGGTGGCTAGCCAATGCATCATTTGTTTTCATTGAGTTTAAGAATAAAGTACTTGAACTTTATTGACTGTATTTGTTTTGTGAGATTTGAGTTTATGATAGTTTGAAACATTTCGTTATGTGATTTAGTACATCGTTTCTTTTGTTTTAAAATTTATAACTCCGGAGTTGTTGATTTTATTTAGATGACTATTTCTTTAAGGAAATTTTCATATTTTTCAATAAATTTCATTTATTGAGTCTTCCGCTGCATTAATTAAGCTTTGTTTAAACTCTGAAAAGTCGGGTCTTTACACTTATATGTCCTAATATGTTGTGTGATAGTTTGGTTTGGTTCTCTTTTTCCCTAGTTGAAGTACCAGAACCACTGGCAATTTTAAGAACTCCATTTTCAGCTTTATAGGACATTTCTTCTGAATTTAAGGTCCCAAGGGAAATTAAGTTTCTTTTTAGTTAGGTATATCTAACATTATTTAGACTTCTAAGAAGCCCTACTTGATTTTAATCTTCACTTCTCCTATTCCTTCTAACTTGCAAGGTTTATTGTTTCCTAGAATAACATTTCCTCAATCTATGAGTTTTAGATTACAAAACCAATCTTTGTTTAGGGGCATATGGAAAGTGCAACCTGAATCTAAAATTCACTCTTCTTTAAGTAGGTTTGAGGCTACCATTAAAACATCTCAATTATCAAACTTTTGTTAGATTAGATCCAAGACCGATTCAAGAGATTAATTGCGGAAGCGTACCTGAATCCATGGATGAATGCAAGAATAGATAGTTATGTCTTCCAAATCCTCTGTAGTTTCACTGTATGAAATCTTCTCAGAAGGGGAGATGAAGATACGTGAAAACTGCAGGGAATGGGGACTACAACCCATTCTGTAACTGCTTAAGCAGTTATAGAGTTTACATATTTATAATTTAGCCCCTCAATAAATTATAAATATCATATGATATCTATGCATATATGTAAGTCCATGGGAATATCTTATAACTCTATTATGCCAATACATAAACTTTATTAGATCACTTTAATTGGCTAATTATAAATAGCATACACATTTAATTAATTACACGTGTGGTCCCTAATTATTGAATTTATTCCAACAATCTCCCACTGGACCACATATGTAATTCTACAAATGTGTTAAACCTTATAAGCTCCAAAAATTGCTATCATAAATAGAGTACCTTAACAATCTCGTCCATTAACTATATCAATATTGGATCAAAGCGGTTTTCGTCACATTTATCGTAACTAAACCCATCAATGGTCACAAATATTAATACAACTAAATGACATAGATCAACCATGGATGCATAGCATGGAAATTATATGCAGTGTGATCTGTACATATCTATTCCAACTAGTCCTACCTTACTTTAGTGAGATCAAAACTTAAACATAAATGTAACAGAGCGTCATTAGCTGAAATTCTTTACTTCTGATCAGAAAATATCCAATTACATATAAACATATATATGTCTTAAAACCAAATATAGAGCAATAAAAAAAATATTATCCAAACTCCCACTTGAATTAAATATCCTGATGTAAGATAACACCCATATGAGCAGTATGCTCATGAAAGACCTTGGGTGGTAATCCTTTTGTAAGCGGATCCGCTATCATGGAGTTTGTCCCAAGGTGCTCTATGGATAACTGTCCACTCTGCACTCTTTTCTTCACAACTAGGAACTTGATGTCTAGATGTTTAGACTTAAAAGACCTCCTATTATTGTTAGAATATAGTACTGCTGACTTATTATCACAATAGATCTTAAGTGGTCTTTCAACACAATCTAAAATACGCAGCCTTGTGATAAAATTTCGCAACCATATTCCATGATTAGATGCCTCATAACATGCTACAAATTCTGCTGCCATAGTGGAAGAAGTTATGAGTGTCTGTTTGGCACTCCTCCAAGAAATAGCTCCACCAGTTAACAGATAAATATAGCCTGAAGTGGATCTTCTACTGTCTTGGCATCCAGCAAAATCAGAGTCGGAATACCCAATGATCTCTAACTGATCCGATCTCTTATATGTGAGCATATAATCTTTAGTTTTCTGCAAATACCTCATAACCCGTTTGGCTGCTATCCAATGATCCATACCAGGGTTACTTAAGTATCTACCTAACATGCCAACAATATACGCAATATCCGGACGCGTACATACCTGAGCATACATTAGACTCCCAACAGCTGATGAATAAGGAATCTTTTGCATTTCTTTAACTTCAAGATTACTTTTTAGGCATTAATTGAGACTAAATTTGTCTCCTTTAGAAACAGGGGTGTCACTTGGTTTACAGTTCTGCATACCAAATCTTTTTAGCACCTTATCAATATAGCTTCTTTGTGATAACCCAAGAATACCTCGAGAGCGATCTCTATGTATCTGGATTCCTAATACAAATGAAGCATCACCAAGATCTTTCATCTCAAAATTCTTGGATAGAAATCTTTTGGTGTCGTGCAAAATGCCTATTTCATTTGTGGCAAGCAGAATGTCATCCACATATAAAACCAAAAATATGTGTTTACTCCCACTGAACTTATGATACACACAATCATCGACTGCATTTATCTCAAAACCAAACGAGATAACCACTTGATGAAACTTATAGTACCATTGCGAGAAGCTTGTTTTAGCCCATAAATAGATTTTGTCAATTTGCAAACCATATTATATGGGTCTCCCAATACAAAGTTTTCTGGTTTCACCATATAAATAGTTTCATCAATGTCTCCATTAAGAAACACCGTTTTGACATCCATTTGATGAAGCTCAAGATCAAAATGTGCAACTAGTGCCATGATTGTCCTAAAAGAGTCTTTCGTTGAAACTGGAGAGAATGTCTCTTTATAGTCAATCCCTTCCTTTTGAGTAAAGCCCTTAGCTACAAGACGAGCTTTATATCTTTCCACATTACCCTTTGCATCCCTTTTGGTTTTAAATATCCATTTACAACCAATAGGTTTTGCTCCTTCTGGTAATGGGACAAGTTCCCAAACTTTATTATCTTGCATAGACTTATACTCTTCATTATCTTGCATAGACTTATACTCTTCATTCATAGCTTCAATCCACTTTTGAGAATTAGAACCTTGTATGGCTTGATGAAAGTTGATTGGATCATCTTCCATCACTCCAATATCCTCATGTTCTAAGAGAAATACTATATAATCTTTTGAAATAGCATTTCTTCTTTCTCTAGTAGATCGTCTTAAAGGCACTATTTCTTGAGGTTGTTGAGTTTGCACCTCAGGAATAATTATTTCATTATTCATGGGAAAAATTTCAATATTATCTAATTGAGGATCTTGATCAGCTTCCTGATCAATAACAAGTAAAGAAACCTGTATTTCATCAGAAGCAATTGTGGAAATAGAAATTAATTCCTCTTCCTCAAAGATAATATCTCTAACCTTATTTCTCCCCTCAAACTCAACATCTTCAAAAAATGTTGCAGTTCCTGTCTCAAAAATTTTCCTAATCTTGGGATCATAAAATTTATACCCCCTGGATCGTTCAGCATAGCCAATAAAGTAACTACTTACTGTTTTAGAGTCTAATTTATTTTCATGTGGCCTGTAAGGCCTAGCTTCAGCTGGACAACCTCAAATATGAAAATGTTTTAGACTCGGCTTCTTGCTTGTCCAAAGCTCATAAGGCGTTTTAGTAATTGCTTTAGTTGGCACTCTATTTAGAATATAAGCTGCTGTCTTAAGTGCTTCTCCCCAGAGTGACTCTGGTAAGGAAGAATGACTAATCATACTTCTTACCATATCCTTAAGAGTCCGATTTCGCCTTTCAACTACACCATTCATGCTAGGTGAACCCGGCATGGTGTACTGTGGGACGATTCCACATTCCTCTAAGAATTTAGCAAATGGTCCTGGACGTTGTTCACTTGAACCATCATATCTACCTTAGAATTCACCTCCACGGTCAGATCTGACACTTTTAATAGTTTTGTTGAGTTGGTTCTCAACTTCAACTTTAAAGGTTTTGAATACGTCCAGAGATTGTGATTTCTCATGAATTAAATATAGGTAGCCATACCTTGAATAGTCGTCTATGAATGATATGAAATATCGTTGTCCATTCCAAGATGCCGTAGGGAATGGACCACATATATCAGTATGAATCAATTCTAAGACTTCTTTAGCTCTATTGACACTTATTTTCTTCACTTTAGTCTGTTTTCCCTTAATACAATCAATACAAACTTCAAAGTCTGTAAAGTCAAGAGAATCCAAAATTTTATAGGACACAAGTCGTTCAACTCTAGATTTAGAGATGTGCCCTAATCGCTTGTGCCATAAAATTGATGAATTTTCTCTACTTCTTTTACTTTTAACACATTGTGATTCTGAATTCAATGATTCATTGTAAGACCCATTTGTGTCAAGTAAATACAATTCATCATGATTATGACGAATACCGGTTCCAATAGAAATTGAATTTAAAGACAAATTAACCATATTGTTTCCAAATAAACAATAATAACCAGATTTGTCCAATAAGGAAACAGAAACTAAGTTCCTCCGAAAAGTCGGTACAACAAAAGTGTCTTTCAATTTCAAATAATAACCAGTGCTGAAAAACAACTTAAAATGGCCTATTGCCTTTACTTCCACCGTTTTTCCATCAGCCACATAGATGTATCTTTCATCATCATCAGGCTTTCGGTAGCTCAGGCAACCCTGCATAGAAACACTAATGTGAGCAGTTGCACCAGAATCTAACCACCACGTGTTTCTAGGTAGTACTGAAGCCAAATTAATTTCAGAATAGACCAAAGTAAAATTTGTACCTTTCTTAGCACGCCATGCGTGATACTTGGTACAGTCCTTCTTCACATGTCCAGGTTTTCCACAAAAGAAACAACCCTTAGGTTCATGTTGTTGTTTCTTTGGATTAGTTGGACCTTTAGCAGCTTCATTATTCTTTCTCTTTATGCCCTTATTCTTAGAGGTGCTAGCCACATGAGCACTTTCAGTCCTTTCTAGCTTCAATCTCTCTTCCTCTTGCACACAATAAGAAATGAGCTCATTAAGAGTCCATTTCTCCTTTTGACAGTTGTAACTAACCTTAAATTGGTTAAACTGTGTAGGAAGAGAGATTAATATCAAATGCACGAGCAAGTCGTCTGACAAGTCGAGCTTCAATGCCTTAAGTTTTGAAGCTATATGGGACATTTCCATAAGGTACTCCCTCATATGTCCTTTTCCTTTATACTTCATAGAAATCAAGCTTTGTAAAAGCGTGCTTGTTTTTGCCTTATCGTTTTTTACAAAACGTTTCTCAATTTCGATCAGGAAATCTTTGGCATTGGTAATCTCTTCAGATACCGCACCCCTAAATGCTTCGGGAATGCCACGCTTAATGATCATAAGACTCATGCGATTTGAGCGTTCCCACTTCTCAAAGATTCTCCTATCAGCAAGGGAACTTTCATCCGAAAGAGGAGTGGGTTCGTCAATCCTTAGTGCAAGGTCTAGATCCATGCATCCCAGAATAATAAGGATATTTTCCTTCCAATTCTTGAAGTTAGTTCCATTAAGGACAGGAATATTGTTGATGTTAGAAGGTAGATTGGAAATATTAGCTGAGAAAACAAAACAAACAAACAAACATGCTCACATCAATAATTTATCACAATTATCATTAATTCAAATAATGGCAATCCCATCTCAAGATACCGAGTACAACATTAATATCAAGTCTTTGGACAGTAATATTAACTGTAAGTGATATTTTGATATCATGATAATATATTGACAATAAGTTCATGTCAAATAATAAAACCATCTTTGGATCGATTTATTATTTACATGTAAATTCACTTTATAATCGTCACATATTTACCACAAGTGTACATGTCATTCTTTTAAATATTCACCTTCCTTTGGGCCGACTAATATTTACATGATTACACATACACTTAAAATATTTAACATCTCTCATGGATAAATTTAAACAAGAGTTGGTTACTTTGGCAACATCTTATTTTAATTAATCCAATTGAAATGTTAAACAATCTTAAATTATAAAATATATAAGCCATATTTGAATTTGTTATTTCCTTATAAACTTTATTATTAATATGGGGGCAAATATCCTATATCAAATTTAAAAAATTACCAAATAATATAAGATATATGTCAAATTTTGACTAACCAATAATATGTATACATAAGATATTATCATGATACATTCAATCAAAACCAAATAAAATATGATAATTCTGCCTGCCCTTATGTCTGCAATCAATTTCCTGAATCCATGATTCATGAATAATATTTAATATATTTATCATAATGTCAGTTCACATCACCAAGATACAATAATGAAGAAACTTTGACGAAACGCAAGACTCGGCAAAGAACTGACGCTCAGGAAATTGTTTACTGAATTTTTTTTTTTTTTAATTCGAAAATCATCCTGACGAACGCCGAAGAACATATACGTACATATCATATTTTTTTTTAATCCTTATTGAAACCAAGCAATAGCATGCGGTCATCGAGGGTAGAAAAAACGGAATCCAATTAATGTCAGATCGAAATTTTTGCAGGATTTCTTGTTAAATCAACCCAAAATTAACTAACAATTGCGTGCGTAAACTTAAACAGTAAGCATTTTGATCAAAATTGAAGTCAATTCATAGAATTCAAACAATATCAATTCGTAATAATTTTCTTAAATTAACCCAAAATCAGATTGCAAAATAAAATTGAGAATCATTATGAAAATTTCTAAAGAATCAATCAATGGAAAGGCTCTGATACCACTTGTTAGATTAGATCCAAGACCGATCCAAGAGATTAATTGCGGAAGCGTACCTGAATCCATGGATGAATGCAAAAATAGATAGTTATGTTTTCCAAATCCTCTGTAGTTTCACTGTATGAAATCTCCTCAGAAGGGGAGATGAAGATACGTGAAAACTGCAGGGAATGGGGACTATAACCCATTCTGTAACTGCTTAAGCAGTTATAGAGTTTACATGTTTATAATTTAGCCCCTCAATAAATTATAAATATCATATGATATCTATGCATATATGTAAGTCCATGGGAATATCTTATAACTCTATTATGCCAATACACAAACTTTATTAGATCACTTTAATTGGCTAATTATAAATAGCATACACATTTAATTAATTACACGTGTGGTCCCTAATTATTGAATTTATTCCAACAACTTTTCTTCTCCCTAGAGCTACATTACCACCATTATTATTCTGATTATTTTGATTTTGATTTTGATTTGTAGTTGTTATTGTACTCTTTGTCATCATTCTTTCTTTTAGGGCAAAATCTTCCTAATATGTCATAGTTCATTAGAGTGATAGCATTTAACATTCTTTAGATTTGTCTTTGACATTTTAGGAATATAATATTTGACCGTATAAAAAATTAGGGAAATTTTATTGGGTGACAATTTTTTTATAGGAAACTTAACTGAGTAACAAATCTAGATGTAATATTTATAAATACATTATCACTTAAAACTATAAATATATCAATTTTATTTCGTTAATCATTGATTAAAATGATTAATATATGTGAATCAGTGATTCATTTTTCATAAAAACATGTGATGATTTTTGGGTTTGGTTTAATTCTTTTCAGAAACATACCAAAATTTATACTAGTTCACCCCAATTGTGGGTTACGTCTAGTTTGCTACCTCTACATATTCCTTTATAATGACACCGAGAGATTACAATAGAGAACTATCATATACTCTTAATAGTGTATTATTACACTAAAAAACACACAAGAAAGTAAAACATTATCTTTTATAATAATTCTCTCTCAATCCCTCACAAGCCTCTCTCTACTGCTCTTACTGTCGCCAAAAGTCACCGAAGAAAAAGACTGTCTTTTCTTTGACTTGAATATCTAATTAGGTTGCAAGACGTATGTTGATGTTGGGCTTTAAGCATTCATGGGCTTTGGGCCATGTTGTAAGAATGGTCATTTAGGCATATGTGGGCCTTTTGGCTTTTATATTCAAATGGGCTTTTGAGCTTATTTATTTGATTTGGCTTTATATTATATATAACAGTATCCTCCATGACTTTGACACTGTTATCTTCTCCTATCTTGATTATCCATCAAAGTATGAGATGAAAATTTATCTTAATCTTGATTTAATTAATTAAAATGGGATGTTTAAAGAAAGTTTTGAATTCTTTATTCTGATTTGGATTATTTGATGGTTTTTTTTAGAATGTTGAGGAAGAAAAATATGCTCTGAGTTAGACATCAGAAATGAAGTGTTGATTGATGTTAATTGTAAATTTTGAAGTTCGATGTTTTTTTTCTCCTTAAAACGAGTAGTGTTTTAATACTCTTTTACGTTAAATTGTGAACTTACTCTAAAATATATGTATTCCTCTTATTAAATTAAATGTTCAAATCTACTCACCACCTTCCTATAAAAAAAATCAAACGTTAAATTATATGATTGGTCATGATGTCCGGGATTAGAATCAGAATTTGGGGATCATAAACTCATATTATGAAACCCAAAAAAAAAAAGATTTCTAAATACCAATAATTTGATTCATTGAGATTTTGTAAATAAAAATAATAGAAATTAAGCAGAAAGGGTAATGAAATGAGAAACGAAGCCAAAAGTTATACTTCATCTATTTTGGCAATTTGTATTGAAATAAAAATATAAGACGAAACAATGTAGAGTAAAAAATACATCACATGCAAGAATTTGTAATTTTTGTTTCTCCCTTATGAAAATGGTTTGCGGTGGAGAATTTGCCTTTATCGTTTGTTTTTTTTTTCCTCAATTCATAACCGATTCCATTAATCCTACAAAACTTTCTTATGCAATGCTTAGAGAATATCTTTTATGAAGGAGACAAAGATAAATAAAGATATACAAGAACTCAATTTATTTCTTTTCTTTTTTATTAAAAAAAAAAAGAAGAAGAAGATGGGTGAGAGAGAACTGATATTCTTGTAGTGAAATGGGAAAATTTTGATAATAATGGTAAATCTTGCAAAAATTTTTATAATAACTTTTAAAATGACATGTTTTAATTTTATTTTTTTAAAACAACAAATTTGAAGGAGAGAATCTATTTTCCAAATGTGTTGATCATTATGCACACAATAATCAATAAAATTATTATATTTCCATATAATTTTAAATAATGATATATTTATAAATACTACTTAAAATTCCGCTACCCGAAACTTCTCAAAAATTTGGGTGAGAATAATTTTATTTCTTTAATTTTTCAGTTTTTAAAACTAATTTGTACATGAAAGAGAAAAGAATATCTACACACAAGTAAATAACTAATTCTATTAACCATAGACACAAACATATATAAAAAAAAAAGGCTTAAATTCAAAATTTAGACATAAAAGTTCTGAAAGTAATAAAAAGGTGAGTATAATTTTTATTTCTTAAGTTTTTCAGTTCAAAAACTTGCATGCTTAAAGTCTTCAGCCAACGTACCAACAACATGTTTAATGCCATTTTCAACTCGTTGTTGTATTTATTTACGAAATACTGGGGTTATGAATTAATAATTTGACATAAATTCATATATATTTATAATTTATCTACAAATTGTGAGGGGACAACGATTCATTTATTGTAAAAATATGTAATTCGATATTAATACTGATTCTAAATTTACGGTAAATATTACATAAAACTTTGCTAAATTTACAATAGTCTCAAATTTTATTTTAAAGAAAATTTAATGATAAGGGACATTGAAATGAATCAAAATGTAAGAGATTACAATCAAACTTTTAAAATATTAAGAATTATATTAGAAATCAAGATAAACATTAAGATTAAGTATATCTTTTAGGGGGGAAAAATTAATATGATATTAAGCGATATACTATTTTTTTTTTAAAGATGTACAAGATACATTGTTATTAGTGGTATCATTAGTTCGGTTTTACAGATTCTCGTACCGATTCAAACCAAAACCGATAGATATTATATTATATATATAATATAATAATAATATAATCAAACTTTTAAATATTAATTAAAACTTAACAAAATGAAAAAAAGAAAGAAATATCTTTTACTATATATTTATTGTATTTATATAATTATAACAAGATTTTATGAATTTTATTAGGTTCAAATTTATAATTTATGTTTTATTTGTGATATAGAATTTTTTTAATGAGTTAAAATTAGTTCTATAATTTTTAGAAGATATTTTTGGGATTTTATTGAAACTGTCATAATATAAATAGAATAATTATAGAAAAAGAAGCAAAAAATATATTAACCGATTTAAGGTAAACTGAACGAATACGAATGAGTTTGGTTCGGTTTCTTTATTTTGAACAGTTTGATTTGCATAATTTAAAATGAAAATACAATCAATTATGAAATTTTAGTGAAATTAAAATCAAATCAAACCAATCCATGTTTGTCTCTCAATACCCAACTAGATATAATATAATATTAAAAAATCGGAAATGATATTATTAAAAGATCAATTCGGACCGCATTCACATGGTTTTTATCACTTTGCCTCGATGTACTCATACTAGTAGACTTTATCTTAAATAAATGCTTGATTATCTGTACCACGAGATATTTAATTCAAAGAAGAACGTGGAGATTCATTACAATACATTTAATTCGAATGAATAGGAAATTCATTTCGTAAGTGATTTTTTTTCAATATTTATAAATCTAATAATTTTAAAAATTATTATAAATATAATAAATTTTTAAAAACTATCATTTAAGTAAATCAATGATATATGTCATAACTTAGAGATAATCATGATAACTTATCAGGCAATCAGTGATTTCATACACAAAATTTCATTTGATATAATCAGTAAAATGAGCGGAATTAGGGATTATTTATGTGGAAATCAGTGATTACTTATATAAACTAGTGTCAATTTTATAATATTTTATATGTAAATTTGATTTTTTCGCTATTTTATAAATAATTTTTTGAATTGCTATTTTTACAAATAATATATATATATATATATATATATATATATATATATATATATATATATATATTTTTTTTAACTATACGTGAAAGAACCCAGAATAAATATTCAAATTAAAATATCTACGATCATATCCATAAACATAGGATTCAATTTTCGATAACCATGAAAATTTATTTGTTTCAAACACACATCTGATAACATTCATTTCATAATTTTAGTGTGTAAGATTTAAAAAGATTGAATTTAATCACCATGACTTTTTTAATATCGATATTCCGCTAATAATGGATCAAACCAAATCACTCTAGTTAATTTGAATACTTAAAGTGTAGATCAAATTTATTTTGTATGATATATGTTTGGACCTAAAAGTTTAATTGGTTAGACTAAAATAAATTTAATTATTTATATATTCTTAACATTTTTCTCATGGATCTAGATATGTGTAGGAGACTCAATCACATGTGTAATATTAATAATTAGAGACGAAATGTCATTATATGATTTAAACTCAGGACCTCTAATTTTAATATAATGTTAAATCATCAATAGATTTAAAACTTTAAACAGTTGAGCAACCCTTTATTAAAACAAAAAATTTTAATCGATTCAACGTGATGTCACTTTTAGGGTCGGTTTGAGACAACTTTTAAAAATATTTTTTAATAGTTACTAAAAACACTTTATTAAAAAATATATTTTTAAACACTTTCAAAAGCAATTCCGAACAGACACTTAGTAAATTACTAGTTGGTCTGTTAGTAACACTCAATTTGATTTGATTTGATTTTTTTTTTTTTGCATGGTGGTCGGTTGATTTGGTTTGGTTGTTTAATGTTTAAGTGTCCGTTTGTGATAACTTTTAAAAGTGTTTTAATGATTATCAAAAACATTTTTTTATTCAAAAACACTTTTTAACACTTTTAAAAGTTATCATAAACAGAAGCATTATTATCAATTTTCTTTAAACCGGCAAGCGAACTCGAGCCTATTTATGTTTTATACCTTTAAATATATTGGAAATTTCATTGGGTAGAAGATTTTTTTATGATATTTATAAATATACAATTTTTAAAAAGTATTTGCAAAGATAGCAGATTTTTAAAAATCTTCATTCATGTGAATCAGAGATATCAATGATAGCTTAAATGATAACTTATAAGATAATAAGTGATAACTATTAGGTAATCAGTGATTCATTTACAAAATATCAGTAAATCAGTGATTACTTGTGTGGTAATTACTTGTGAAGAAATCACTAATTACTCATACAAACCTAGTGGGAATTTTATAATATTTTATGCGCGAATTTGAGTTATTTACTATTTTTGTAAATAACTTTTTTTATTGCTATTTTTATAAATATTGAACCTAATTTTACTATTATTGCAAGAGCCCCTAAATATATATGCATACATCTTGTGATTGTTTCATTCTATTGAAGCTAATGACTAAAGAATAAAATGAATGAATTGATTAATTGATGAAATATTACAAAGATAATATATATAGACATTAGTTATCTTGTAACTAACTAAACTCACTAACAACCTCTTTATTATGAATTACATATATACTCCAATACTCCCCCTCAAGATGGAATTTGAAGATTAACAATTCCCATCTTGGATAGTAATGGAAAAAGTAATGAACTAGGAAGAGCCTTAGTAAACAAATCAGCCAATTGCATTGTCGTACGAATGGGAAGTAGCTTGAGAAGTCCTACCAAAATTTTATTACGCACAACGAATGCTTTCAGCTGTAAAGGAATGGAAGAAGTGTGAAAAAGAAAACCTTGAGCCGGTGCATTCTTTAAAAAACGCAGTACATGATGAACAACAACAAGATGAGGTGTGCGAGGTTTAGACACATATTGACTCAACTTGTGAACTGCATAGGTAATGTCAGGCCTGGAAATGGTGAGATAGAGTAGTCTTCCTATCATTATTCGATAAGAATGAATCTCTTCTTGGCTTAGAGACTCCCCATCAATGGAATTAAGCTTCATATTAGGATACATGGGTAAAGCAGCAGGCTTGCATCCAAGAAAACTAGTGTCCTATAAATTTGAAGACAATATTTGCGCTGACAAAGAGATAAACCTGTTTTTGTTCTATAAATTTCCAGACCCAAGAAATATTTCAAACAACCAAGATCTTTCAAAAGAAATTGAGTATGAAGAAAAGTCTTGACTGCCTCTATTTCATTTGGAGATGGCCCTGTTATGATGATATCGTCTACATAGACTAATAGTGCCAGAAAAGTAGCCCCCTTTCCTTTGATGAATAAGGAAAAATCAGCCTTAGATTGTGCAAAACCAATTGAAGTGAGGGATATAGAAAATTTCGTAAACCATTGTCTTGAGGCCTGTTTGAGACCATAGATGGATTTATTTAAATGACACACCAATTGTTCCCCTTGAGATGATATAGCAGTAGACAAAACTGATCGTGTTGGAAGATAACCCAATGGAAAAGTCATGTAAACCTCCTCAAATAAATCTCCATCCAAAAAGGCGTTATTGACATCCAATTGTGCCAATGGCCAGGAATAATGAGCTGCCAATGATAAAAGTACTTTGACAGTGACCAATTTAGCCACATGGGAGAATGTTTCAAAGTAATCCAGTCCTTCAAGTTGAGTATAACCCTTTGCAACAAGTCGGGCTTTGTATTTGTCTACATTCCCATCAGCCTTATGTTTGACCTTGTAGACCCACTTACTGCCAATTGTGTGACTTCCTTTTGGTAATGGAACAACAGTCCAAGTTGAAGTTCTTTCCATGGCAGCAAGTTCTTCCTTCATAGCAGTTCTCCAATGTTCAAATTTGACTGCTTGGTGATAGAATTGAGGCTCATATGTCATTGATATGTTGAACATAAAATTCTGATGTGTGGGTGAAAAATGAGTATAAGATATGTAGTTTTGTAATGGGAATTTATGATCTGTAAAGGCTGGTTCTTTTTTAGATATCAAATGACAATGATAGTCAGCAAGGCAAGCAGGTGGTCTTGATGGTCGAGAAGAATGTCTATAGTTGATAGTTGGTTCAGTAGGTAAAGAAGAAGCTAAAGATTGTGAATTTGTAGAAGGCAGAACAGCTAAAGAATTTGAAGATATAGTTGAAGAAGCAAGGATTGATACAGGTAGATTGTTGGAAGAAGAAGATGAAATAGTTGTTCTATCAGGAAGGGGCAGTGGCAAAACAACATCAGAAAAGAGATCAAGTTGTAGATCAGAGGAAGATAGATGATGAAATGTAAATTGATCTTCTTGAAAAAAGAACATCTCTAGAATGCAGAAACTATTTGGTCCCCAAATTATAGAGTTTATAACATTTTATACCTGGTGAATAACCCAAAAAGCACATTTTCTTGCCCTTGAATCAAATTTCTTACGATTAGTTGCTAAAGTTGAGACATAAGCAAGGCAGCCAAAAACACAAAACGATGAATAGTCAACCTCAGATTTATATAAAAGATCATAAGGTGTCAAATTGGAAAGATTGGGAGTTGGTGTCCTGTTAATAAGAAATGTAGTTGTGAGAATGCAATCACCCCAAAATGAAATTGGCACTTTAAACTAAAAATATAATGATCTAGCAACATTTAAAAGATGTTGGTGTTTTCTCTCGGCCACATAATTCTGTTGAAGTGTTGCTATGCAAGAAAACTGATGCAAAACTCCTTTACTGCCGAAAAATTCTTAAAATTTCAATTCAAGGGCTTGATCTGATCTGAAGCATTTAATTTGAGAACCAAATTGGGTATGAAAAAAAGCAAAGAAATGTAGGACAATAGTCAATGCATCTGATTTCTCTCTCATTAAATAAACCCATGTAAACCTTGTGCAATCATCAATTAAAGTCAGAAAATAAGAATACCTTTAATGTGTTTTTGTATGATAAGGTCTTCATGTATCACAATGGATTAAATCAAAAGCTTGCTTAGACATATGATGATGAGATGGGAAAGACAAACGTCTCTGCTTAGCTAATGGACAAATATCACAGAAATCAGTAAAAGCTTTATTCAAAGAACTGGTAATAGCCAGCTTATTTTGCAGCAAAGACAAACATTTGGATGATAAGTGTCCTAATCTACTATGCCATATTTGCATAGAAGTTTTATTTGAAATTGAACAAGCTAAAGCTGGTACAACAACAGCAGAAAAACATTGGTGCAGAAAACATACAAATCATGGAATAGTTCACCCCTGCCAATTATCCTCAAAGAACACTTGTCCTGAATCAAACAACAATCAGCTGTAAACTGTATTTCCACAACAAAATTTTTGGTCATATTGCTAACAGAAATGAGGTTGAAATTAAATTCAGGGATGTAAAAGACCCCTTGTAAATGAAGATGATCATTAAGGGAGATATCCCCAATACCAGTGACAACAATTTTCTGTGAATTGGGAAGTGTAACAAATGTATATGACACCCATCTTAGTGAGCTAAACAGTGTCTTGGAGTAGTAAATATGAATGGATGCGCCGGAATCAATAATCCACATATGAAGGGGATGAATAAGAGAGGAGATATTCATTGAAAAATTTGTACCTGCCACATGAGAAGTGGTTCATGAAGAAGTGATGAGTTATTATTTTTTCACATAAACTTGGGATTATTTTTCATTCTTTGATGATTAAATAGCTTAAAAACTAGGTAATTATCTTTGATTTGTGTTTACGTGCTAGGTTGGAGAAGAGATGATGAAAAAGGACTAAAAAATTGCATTTTGGAGCTTTCTTGACACTTCGGTGCCATGGCAACAACTTTCAGTGGCCGTGGCCACAAGGAAAAGTCTGATTCCAAGTTAAAATTCCAGAGAGTTCGATGCCCCAGCGCTGATTTTCTAGCGCCATAGCATTGAAAGCGTGAAATTTCCAGATTTTAGTCTTTTTGCTTAGCGCCCCAGCGCCCAACAATCAATGTCGCGGCGCCAGATCGGATTTTTAGGATAAAATTTTTTATCTTTTGTTTTAAACCCTAGTTTTCAAGGATATAAAAGGGAAACTTCTTTTCTAATAGGTTTATGAACGTTTTTCCTTAGTTTTTCTTAGAGAATGATGAACTCCATGTCTAGCTAAACTCCCAATTTCCAACCAAGGTTAATCAAAGTTTGATTTTTATATTTGTGAGATTTTTTCTTCATCTTTCTTTCTAATTCTTCTCTATTTCTCTATTTTCTATTTTATGCATTCAATATCACATTGTTTGATTGTTCAAATAGGGCCCTTTGATCATTCTTCAATTTGATAGATCGTCAATTAGAGTGTTTAAATCCGTAATTGTTTATGCATTCTAATCCATGTGACAATTAGTATGAATGATTAATAAGTCTTTTCATCTCATGCTATGAAAATATAGGATCTAGTCTAAATAGATCGAACGTTTCGCATTTGTTGGCTAGAATTGGTCATCCTTCTCATCTTATTGCTGTCATTGATTAAATTCTATTGTCGTACTCTAGGGTTGTCATTGATTAGGGAAGTAATTAATGATCGTATCTTAATTACCAACAAACTAAGGAAGGATAGATTAATAAGACGTTCTTAATAATCATAACCAATTTAGAGAATGAGTTAGGATTTCATAGAAAATCAATGATCAAATAATATAAATCAAACGATGATTACACCTTTGGTTGGAACTTTCTCCCATTGAATCTCTTCTTAACTTTTATTGTTTTCTTTCTCAATTTCTCAACAAACTCAAAAACCCCCCAATTTTAATTCACCAATCTCTGTGGATTCGACCCTACTTTTCACTACTACAAATCCATAAACCCGAAAGTAGAGACTTTTATTTTTGGTGGATTCGACGCCCACCAAGAAGTTGCATCTAACTTGGAATTAACAAGATGAGCAGATATCATATTCATTAATTGCTTGTATTGTTCAGAATTGATGGATGGACTCTTGTCAACAAATTTCCCAGAAGAATCTACATCAGGAGGTGTAGAAACATGATTTATAGAAGGATTTGCTTTTGATTTAGTGAATTTGAAACTAGGTGGGAAGCCATGAATACGATAGCATTTTTCAAATGTATGTCCAGGTATGTTACAGTGAGTATAGATTGGCCTTTCCTTCTTATTGAATCAAAGATCTGAAGAAGAATTCTTCAAATTGTTTCGGAATGCAGCAAATGCAAGAGAATATGATGAAGAAGAAAACTGCTCAATTGTCTTGGCAGTTCTCTTCCTTTCTTCTTGGATGAGCAGTGCGAAAACCTTATTAATTATTGGAAAAGGATCCATTAAGAGAATTTGAGATATAATCTATGCATAAGAATCATTGAGCCCCATTAAAAAACTTTGAATGTATTCTTCTTGATAGAAACTAACAAATTTCTTCAATTCTCCGCATGAACAATTGCATTTTGGCCTATACTCCATCAATTCTTGCCATACAGCCTTCAATTTTGTGAAATAAGCACTGACATTGAGATCTCCTTGAGTGATATTCATAACTCTTCTCAATTGGAAAATGCGAGGTGCATTTCCCTCTTCGAATCTATCTTTTAGGTCTTTCCAGATTTCTGAAGCAAGATCAATATACAACAAGCTTGCGAAAATTTCTTTGATGACAGAGTTGAGAAGCCACGATACAACAACATCATTGTTAATTATCCAAGCTTGAACATTGATTCCTTCTTCTGGACAAGGTAAGGTTCCATCCACAAAACCTAATTTGTTTTTAACAGAAAAGAGCAAGCCTCATTGAACGAAACCATGAGTGAAAATTATCACCATTTAATGGAGGCGAAACAAGGACAGTTGATGATCCATCAGTATGATGGAGATAATAAGGATTTTGTTGATGATTAGAGTATGAATCAGGTAAAGAAGATGAAGACGGATTGATAGTCGTTTCTGAAGCAGATGAAGTAGCCATGGATGGGGCTTTCTGAATTGTGGATTATGAAATTGAAAGGAAGAAATGCGAAAGAAAGTTGAAGATTCACGAAGAATGAGATTGAAATCCAGAGATTCGGGAATGAAAAGATGAAATCCACGATGAATCAAGAAAGAAGAAGGAAATGAGATTGAAGAAGAATAGAGAGCGCGGAAGAAAGCGCGCCTTTCTCTCTCTTGATACCATATTGAAGCTAATGACTAAAGAATAAAATGAATGAATGAATTAATTGATGAAATATTACTAAGATAATATATATAGACATTAGTTATCTTGTAACTAACTAAACTCACTAACAACCTCTTTATTATGAATTACATATATACTCCAATACATTCATTGAATCAACGGGTTGTAACTGAAAGAAGTAAAATACTGTACATATTTGTCTCATGAAAATCCATGAGTTTTTTCTTTTTTATAATACAGTAATTATATTGAGAAAAT
Organism: Gynostemma pentaphyllum; assembly: GCA_028015215.1. Taxonomy (NCBI): domain Eukaryota; kingdom Viridiplantae; phylum Streptophyta; class Magnoliopsida; order Cucurbitales; family Cucurbitaceae; genus Gynostemma; species Gynostemma pentaphyllum. The sequence goes on from CM051355.1 coordinate 59,417,571, forward strand.
TTTATAGGTATTAAAAAGTATTTATAAATAGATTTTTATAAACTAATCTCACTGATTAATTATGATGAATAACTGTTTGATTATGGATATACGATACAATAATTGATTGACTGTGATATATTTGGTATATCAACGATCGACGCACTCAATAAAATTAACATATTTATTAATATTATAAAGAATTTTACTAATTTTATTATTTCCTTTCTTAAAAATTTAATATTTAAAAAAATTATATATTTTTTTCAAGATTTGTAATCACCCCTTGGCCCTTCATTCTTCAATAATTTTGATATTCCATATGTTTCAACATTATATAAATCGATACACCAAATAGAAGCCTAACATTCCAACCTTCAACTACATAAATCTATGAAATAAAAACATACTTTCTAGAATTATGTCAATTAGATATTTCCACTACTAACATTATTAATTATTTATATATTTGGGTCCAATTTTTTTTTCTTCTTTCCACCCCAAATTTTTTTAGGGGCAGGTAAAATTATATAAAATTAATTTTAAGTAAAGTATGGGTAAAATTGATAAAATATATTAAGAAGTCAGTTTTACATAAAAAAAAAAAAAAATCAGTTTTTAAATACCCACGCATCTGCTCCTGAGAAGGGGAGAAATAAATAAAAAAATCGATCAAAATGTTAACATTTAACAATGTTTTTTTTTTCTTTTTCAAATGAACGTTTCATGTTAGTAGAGAAGAGATGACATAATTCTGGAACAACGGTGGCTATGATTTACACTTTAAAAAAATACAGGTGGTGTTTATATATGGGGCATTTACAAAAATATTAAAACGTGCTCTAATATTTATAAATATGTTAACTTTAAAAAAATATTTACAAAAATATTAGAATTTTAGTGGCCGGTTACTGTTCATAAAAATGCCATAAATACTCTGATCTCATATAGGTACATCAATAAGTCATTGATTTACCACATCTTTATAATGGTATGTCAGTGATAGTATATCTTAGTATATCAGTGATTCAATAACACTGATTTATCATGGTAAACTATAATTGATCTATCATGATATACTATTATTGATATACTTCATTAAATATGTTCTATCACTGATTTACCATTGTTTTGCATATTTTATCATTGATCTACCATTAGAATGACATATTCTATTAATGATCTACCATCGTATTGTCAACTAATCTACCATTGTTTTGAGATATATTTTATTATTGATGTCCACTTACAAATTTTTTAGAATGGACCTTACTATTTACAAAAAACTTCGTCCAAAAATATTTACAAAATGTTAAAAAAAACTGGAATGTGTTTTTCATTTAAATTTTCTTGTATATCGGTTAGGAGTATTGATATACTTAGTATATCAATTATTGTGAAGTGATATACAATGAGTTATTGATATATATTCATCAATTTTTGTGTATATGAGTTAGCAATATTGATATACTTAACATATCAATTTGTGCTAATTGATATACAGATATTCTTCTTCTCCTTCTTCAATTTATAGATCTAAGATTATTAGTATATCAGCTAATTGTATATTCATCCATCACTATTAGTACACCAGTCAATAACTAATATACTATAATGAATTGATTGATAAACTATCGTTGATATACTATTGCTGATTGACTGATATACTTGGATGAAATTAGGGTATTTATGTCATTTTCCTATAAACAATAACCGTCCTTTTAAAATTTTAACATTTTTATAAATATTTTTTTTCTAACAAATTTATAAATAGTTTGCCTGATTATAATAGCATATAAATTTCTCTTTATGTATGTATTTGACCAAAACCACAAAAGTTTTATCTACATTTTATTTATTTATTTATTTTTATAACAAGTAGACTAAATTAATATTTTTATAACAAGTAGACTAAATTCAATAAACTTTCCATAAACTCCATGAATACAACGTGATGTTTAAACAAATCTATTCATACACAAGCACAGTTGACCCAATATCTCTTAGGTTCTTTATTCATAGTTGGAGCCTTTCTTTCCCTTTATAAAACCTCCCTTTCCAAATAGTAATTCTCTCAACATCTCTTGAGCTTTTTAAAACAAGCATTTCTCTCTCAAAATTTTCCCTTTTTCAATAAAATAAAATAATGGCAGCTGATTTTGGAAAAGGAAAGATGGTGACAATATTGAGTATTGATGGAGGTGGCATTAGAGGCATCATTCCTGGAACTATTCTTGCTTCTCTCGAGTCCAAGCTTCAGGTTTGCCTATTTAATTATAATTACGTTTATTAGATTTTCTTATTATCAAATACAATCCAATTATAAAGATATTTTCCATCATATGACCTTTTTGAATTGATATTTTTTAAAAATTGTATTTTTTTTTAATATTTTTAAAAATGATACCTTTTTTTTCCTTTCATTAATTTAATGATCATTAGATTAATTAAAGTTCATTTTAATTTTTTATCCCTTTAGTATTATTGAATTATCAAGATTATTATCGTATTTTATCTTTTTAATTGGTATATTTTAAATTAAAATTCAATAAATTTTCAAGTTTGTTTAGTTATTATGATTTTAAAATTTTAATTAATTTAAGGGATAACTACAAAATACACCTTTGCACTTTGGGTCATTGTTAAATTATAGCTCTGTACTTTTTTGTTTGTTTTAAAATACCCTGCATTTTATTAAAATTGTAAATTACACCATTCAATCAATTATTTTTTAACTAAATTGAGATACATTTATATTCTATGTATGTCATGTATTATGATTTCATTAAAAATAACAAAAAGAATTTGACAGGTGTCTAGAATTTTAGAATAAATTCTTATGTTAATAAGATGTAAAATCTATAAATCACACTCAAATATTTAAATTTTTTGAAAATTATAATGGTTTCAGAACACGTGGTATGCGTATAATATAGATGTGTCGAAATTTCGTTAAAACTAATCGATAAAAGGGTATAATTTACAATTTTTCTTAAATACATATGTATTTAAAAAAAAGTATAGGGTACGATTTAACAATAATTCAAAATGCAGAGGTGTATTTTGCATTTATCCCTTAATTTAATAAAAGTACAATTTTTCCAAAATTATGAAATCTTTTTTTCTTTTTAATATTTACAATTTAAGTTTATAATTTGAAAACCACACGAGTAGAAAAATGAAGTTCTAACTTCTATGTGAGCATCTTATACCAGCTATTTACAGTTTACTCTTTAATTTTATATGTTAAAATATACAAAATAATTAATCAAGTTCATATGGAAAAAAAAATGATTTATTTTGAATCGGCTTTGTTTATAGGCATTGGACGGTCCAGATGCAAGAATAGCAGATTACTTTGACGTAATAGCAGGAACAAGCACCGGTGGTTTGGTCACCACCATGATTACAGCCCCAAACAAAAACAACAGACCATTATATGCTGCAAAAGATCTCATTGATTTCTATTTACAACATTCTCCCAACATTTTTCAACAGAGAAAGTTGGTGTTTTTTTTTTTTACATTTAATAATTTTCAAACATGATTTTAATGATGTCTTTTTTTGTGTTTTTTGTTTTTTGGAATCAGCTATTTGTTCAGTTCAGTGGTGAATCTGTTTGGGCAAGTTATGGGACCAAAATATGATGGAAAATACTTGAGATCTATGGTTAATGAGTCTCTTGGGGATCTAACTCTTAATAAAACATTGACAAATGTGATTATTCCTGCTTTCGATATCAAGCTTCTTCAGCCCGTGATTTTTTCAACAGCTGAGGTACCCAAAAAAAAAAAAAAAATACCCTTTTATTCTAACCTTCTTACTTTCTATATTTTATTTTTCATATCTCATTTTTTATTATTTATTTCTTGTTTTTTTTTTAAAGAGAAAGTGAAACATGTTTAATAAATCTTTTTTATAATTTTTAGGAAGAAAAAAAAAAAGAAACATAATTAATTATATTTTAAAATAATATAATTTTTGGTCGTTTGCAAAATCTAGCAATTTTTTTACCAATATTTGTAAAAATAGCAGCTCAACAAAATATTTGTAAATACACCGAATTTTGATTGAATGAATCAGTGATAAACATTGAATTTTATATTTTTACACTAAACTTATCACTGTGACGCACATTAATCACTGATTAATATAGTAGAAATTGATATATTTACAAATATTTTCCTCGTTTCTATTTTTACAAATATTGTAGTATATATGAACTCCTATATTGAATTGGAAAAATAAATCTATTTATAGTGTCCCTCTTAATATTACGTTTAATTTGAATGATTTGAGAATATTATATAGGCGAAATTTAACCCATTGAAGAATCCAAGGTTGGCTGATGTGTGCATCAGTACCTCAGCAGCACCAACTTACCTACCATCTCATGAGTTTCAAATCAATACCTCCGATGGAAAATCTCGAACTTACAATATGGTTGATGGTGGAGTTGCAGCAAATAACCCAGTATGTTTTGTTTTTTCATATACGGTTATTTTAAAAAATGACCCCTTTTTTAATTTTTAATTAAATTTTTTTAGTTAGAAATAGGGGTGAACATGGGGCGGGGTGGAGCGGGGTCGGATACCCCGATTACACCCTGACCCTGTTTAAGTCAAAAAATGGCACCGACCCTACCTCAATTAAGTTTTACCTTGACCCCGACCCCACCCCATTTAACTGTCGGGGTCGGGGTACCCAGATTACACCCCGTTTAAAAAAAAAGTCATATCATTGTGTTTCTTCAAAGCTTTGAGTTGAGAAAAGAAATAAGAAAAGAAAAATAGAGAGTTGAGAAAAGAAATAGAAAAGAAAAAGGAAGAGGAAAAAAAGAAAGGAAGGGGGGATGGGCAGGGAGAAAAACAAGGAAAAATAATAATAATTCCATCGCCCCGACCCCGCCCCTTTTAATAAACGGGGCATCTCATCCCACCCTGACCTCGACCCCGCCTCTGATTACACAATTAAATGGGGTGGGGCGGGTTCGCGGGGTATCGAGGTGGTTGTTCACCCCTAGTTAGAAACATAAAAAACAATAATACTATTGATTATTAAATAATATAAATGAAAACAAACTTTTATTAAATTGATGAAACTCTTTATTAATTAATGAAAATATTTATTAAATTAATAAAAGAAGAAAATGTCATTTTAAATTCTTTTCATAACTTTTACTACTTTTCAAAGAATGAATTCAAAAAGTATAATACGGTTGAATTTCACACACGTCTGTAACATACACACATATATGCAATATGTTTTCCAAATTCAAATCTGTTAAACAAATTATGTTTTTTAAAGAATATATAAAACGATTAATTTTTTCTTTAACAGTTTGCTGAAGTTTCTTGGTTAATAAGAATTGGAGATCCTAAGTTCGAACCCATACATTATTATTTTCTCTCAATTTGTTAATGTACCACTTCACGTGATTAGACCTCGTACTATTACATGAGCTCACAAGTGAGGGGGAATGTTAAGAATATATAAAAGATAACTTAAGCTTTTGGGTGAATTGACAATTTAACGTGTTTTTGTTTTTGTTTAAATACAGACATTGACTGCGATAACACATGTAAGCAATACCATGAGCATCCTAAAAAGAGCAAGTGAATACATGAAGATAAAAACAATGGATACAAAAAGAATGTTAGTTCTATCATTGGGAACAGGTACGGCTAAAAATGATGGAAAATACAGTGCAGTAAAATCTGCAAAATGGGGAATGCTTGATTGGGTTCGTAAAGATGGAGCTGTTCCTATTGTTGATATTTTCAGTGATGCAAGTGCTGATATGGTTGATTATCATCTTTCCACTTTCTTTCAAACTACCAATTGTTCCCAAAATTATCTTCGAATTCAGGTAAATTATTTAACCTTTGAAAAATAATTTATTGAATTTTGTTTTTTTCCAAAATATTTGACGTGAAACCACTAAATAACAAAAATGGTATTTTAAGAACTAAACGTTTTCAAACATAGAAAAATTTTTGAAATTTTTTAAGGTGATATCTTTCGGTCTGAGATCTACGAAACTTAGTCTGAGATTGGACTAATCTCATACTCATTGTGAAATCTCAATATGAGAAACATCACTTTAAAAATATTTTAAAGAATTTACTACTTTTGTAATTACTCTTAAAAAATGTCATCAGTTAAAATTTCTCTATAAATATAATATCAAAAAATGATTATTTTGAAATAATTTTTAGCAATTATAAAAATATCCTTTTGAAATTATAAAAAAGTATAGTTTTATAATTTTAGAAATTATGAAATTACTTATTTGTTATTTCTATCTTAATTCAAAAAATAGAAATAAATTAACTTGTTTAAACAGCTTTTTTTTTAATTGAATTAATAAATTATTATTATTTTTCATTTATATTGTATAAGGATAAATTTTATCATTTTTTAACTTTATTATTGACATACATTAAATTAAAATTTCAGTATTTTTCTGGTTTCAATTAAAATCATGAATAGTGCTTTACTTTAAAAAATGACAAATCATACATCTGTAGTTTTAAATTATGTCAATAACACTCATGCTCTCTAATGTTGTAAACTTTATTTTGGCTATAACTTATTCATTTGAACCCTGATTTTAATGATTCAAGATGTTTTGAAATCCTTATTTAAAGCTCTACGTTATGGTCACTTCAAAACATCAAAATCATTAATAAATTAAAGAGTTTATTATCATCAAAGTATTAGGTATGATTGAAGCTATTAACCCGTTTGTTTACTCATGATTTATAGTTTGAAGTGACCATAACGTAGACCCCGAAATGAGAATTCCAAAACATCTTGAATAATCTAAATAGGAGTTCAAACAAAAAAGTTATGCCTAAAATAAAGTTTACAACGTTGTAGGGAGGGGTCTTATTGACATAATTTGGAATTACATTAGTGTGATTTACCATTTTTAAACGGGAAATTTACATAAATGTTATAATTGAGTGAAATATTTACAAAAATGTTAGAAAAAAAAATATTTACAAAAATATTATAATTTTTAAAGTCGAGTATATCAGTCAATCTATTAGTATATCAGTCAATAATTAATAGTATATCAGTGATATATAATAGTATATCAATGATAGAATATTAATGATCGACTGATAAACTACCATTGATATACTAAAAGTTCACTGATATACTAATAGTGATTGACTGATATACTCAGAATTTTTAAAATTCTAACATTTTTGTAAATATTTTTTTTTTCCTAACAAATTTGTAAATATTATAAAAATTTCTAACATATTTGAAAATGCCCCTTTTTAAACTACAAGAGTATTATTTGAAATTTACCATTTTAAATTTGATAAATTCATTATATAATAAATTTAGTTGGTTATTTAATGAAGGTAAAATAAAAATTTCTTTTCAAAAATTCTAAAATCTTTTAGTATTTCAGAAATATTCACTAAGAAAAAAGTGTAATTTGGAAAATAACTCTAGTTATTTAATTTTTTTTTTTTAATTTGTTTTAAAAACTAACCAAAAGTTTTTTTGTGTGTGTGTGTGTGTCGGTTCAGGATGATACTTTGACTGGTGATGTAGCATCAGTTGATATTGCAACAAAGGAGAATTTAATGAATTTAGTTGGAGTGGGCAATAACCTATTGAAGAAACCAATGTCGAGGATAAATTTGGAAACAGGACAATACGAATCAGCTAACGAAGGAACCAATGAAGAAGCTCTTTCTAAATTTGCCCAAATGCTTTCTGAAGAGAGAAAGCTTCGATTAAGCCCTTAAAACCTCACAAGCTGGACTGGATACTTATTACTATCAAAATCAGAAAAATAATAATGATAAAAAGAATAAAACTAGTGTGTTATGAATAATTTGTATTTCGTGTTTATTGTTTCAAATAAGTATGTGGAATATTGAAGTTCAGTTTATTGTGCTTATTGCACTAATTGTGATTTAAAATCATAACTTTTCGTCTTTGTGAACTTCTATGTTATTATGTTTTGATCCATAAATATTCAAATATTATAATTTAGTTCTTAATAAAACTTTAAAATGTTCTTTTTTTTAGACTTTAAACTTTTTACAAGTGTTGCAAATTTTACAAATGGACAATTTTTCTTTTTATGAGTTTCAATTTTAATATTTAATTTGATATAAACTAATTGATATTTTGACATATTATTTTTTTTTCTTATAAAAATCAATTAAAATTATAACCAGAGTCCTTTTAGTAAGGGAATGAACATCAACATGGTGCTCTCACTACAAGAAAAGCTGCATTTGGAGTCCTGGGTGTAGCGACGAAATGCACCTCTAATTGAAAATAGCAACGAAAAAGTTGATCGCCAAAAAGGGCGTCGCTTGAGCAAAATAGCGATATATTTCGTCGCTAATAGCGACATGAAAACAATGGGACGCTAATAAAATGTTGACTATTTAGCGATGAACCCAGTCGCTGAAAACAGAGACCAAATGGCTTATTACGCCTCTATGTTAGAGACTCTTTATGTCGCTAAATTTAGCGACGAAATGTGTCTCTATAATTAGAGGCGAATTGCATCTCTAAAATAGAGACGCATTAGTTCTCTAATAAAATCAATTGATTGACTTTAGCGACGAATTGCATCTCTAAAATAAGTATTAAAAAAAAGATTAATAAAATATATAGCGACACATTTCATCGCTATTTATTCATATTTTTTTAAAAAAAATATTTAATAATTAATTTTAATTAAAATCAATAAATAACATAAAAATTAATTATTTTAATTAATTAACACTCAATTTAAAAAAATTAACATGCTAATGAATTAAAAATTAATAAATAACATGCAAATTACTTAATTAATTAACATTGAACTAACCAACACAATCTTTTAACTATTAACGTAATAATAAATTAAAAATTAATAAATAATTACAAATTACTTAATTAGTTAAACATTAATTTAATTAAATTTCAATTTGAACAATAAACATAGTAATTCATTTAACATACAAATGAAATTAAACAAATTAACATGTTATTTAATTATAATTTTACCGATTAACATTAAACTAATTAACAATGACATTAAACTAACTAAACTAATTTTACCAATTAAATTAAACTAATTAACAATAACATTAACTAATTAAATTTTACCAATTAATATTAAACTAATTAACAATAAGTTTTAACAATTAACATACTAATTAATTAAAAACAAATACATAACACACAATTTTACATACTTTAACCCTAAATTTTAAAAATTAACAATTAACATAAAATTAACATACAATTTAACTAAAATTAACAATTAACATAAAATTAACATACAATTTAACTAAAATTAACAATTAACAAACTAAAATTAAGAATTAACATACAATTTCATTCTAATTAACATGCTAAATAATTGAATTATACTAATTTGTAGAAGAGAACTAACCGTACTTCGACGCTTCGACGGAGGGCAGTGGCGAGGGATTGGAAGTGGCCGTGAGTGGGAGGGAGGGAGGACGGTTTGGGGGAGGGAGGCACTAGGGGGAGAACGGCGGAGATGGCGGAGGGGGCGGCGTGGATGGTGGCGTAGTGGCAGAGTGTGTTTGGGGAGGGAGGGAGGGATGCAGGGGACAGAGGAGAAAAGAGGATAGAAGAAAAATGGGGAAGGAGAAGGGTCTGTTGACCCTTTATTAATTAAATTTAGCGACGAAATACATCGCTGAGGGAAATGAAAAGTTGCCAGCTGGAACACGGATTTTCAAAGCACGCGCCATTAATTTTCTGTTAGCGATGAAATAAATCGCTAAAAAAGTTGAATATTTTCACCAACCGCCATAATTTCAGCCTTAGCGATATAGGCGCATATTTTAAAATTTTCACAAATTTTAGTGACGAAATGTGTCTCTGTATTTTGAATATTCTAGAATTTTAAAATTCCATTAGTGACGAAATGTGTCTCTATATGATGAACCTTCTGGAATTTTAATTTCCCATTAGCGACGAAATGTGTCTCTAAAATTAAAATAATTATAAATATTTCTTATATTTATAAATATAATATAAATATAAGAAATATTTATAAATATTCCCGCCAAATTTAGCGTCGAAATGTGTCTCTAATGAAAAAATAATTATAAATATTTCTTATATTTATAAATATAATATAACGATGGAATTTCCTTTAGACGCTAAATAGCGACGAAATGTGTCTCTAAAATTAAAATAAAAAATCACGTAAACATAGAGACACATTTCGTCGCTAATACGGGGAAAAAATGAATCACTATTCTGGCGGGAAGTTTCACACCATATCTTGAGACAAAACATTAACGATGTAATTTCCTTAAGACGCTAATTAGTGACGAAATGTGTCTCTAAAATTAAAATAAAAAATCATGTAAAATTAGAGACACATTTCGTCACTAATATAGGGACAAAATGAGTCTCTATTCTGGCGGGAAGTTTCGCGCCATATATCTTGAGACAAAACATTAACGATGGACCTTCCTTAAGACGCTAATTAGCGATGAAATGTGTCTCTAAAATTAAAATAAAAAATCATGTAAAAATAGAGACATATTACGTCGCTAATTTAGGGACAAAATGAGTCGATATTATGGCGGGAAGCTTCGTGCCATATCTTGAGGCAAAACATTAACGATGGACTTTCCTTGAGACGCTAAATAGAGATGAAGTTCGTCGCTAATAGTCAAACTTGCCATTAGCGATACATTTTGTAGCTAAATAGCATTACATGCATTGTGTCGCTAAAATTAGGTCGCTATTTCTAGTTTTTCTTGTAGTGTCTCTTCTAATGAAATAAAAAATAATAACTTCAGAAAAAAAACTAAAATGATGAAGTTTATCCAAAATACAAGTAAAGTTGGAAAGACCAACAAAGATACAACTAACAATGTCAATCACATGCATCCAAGAACACTTTCACCCATTTGTACCCACAAGGAAAGGCATGCTTCATAGCAGCTATGATACATTTTCCTTTAGTATGGATAGCACGAAGGCAATAAGGACCAATAGAGCTTGAAGAAGAGGTAGAAAAGCCAGATTCATATTTAAAAATCGAACCAAATCCGGAAAGAATATTAGAAAGCCAAGCAAAGATCACAAAAGATTGATAGACCCTCAAAAACTTGATCGTGAATGGAATCGATATTAACACCCTACCTAGATAACAAAAGAGTGAAGGAGCGAAATTCATTAAAATCCCTATAAGCTTTTGAAATATCATTAATAAAATTGAGATCGCATCCACGAAAGCTTATTTCGTTTCTAATTTTCCACAATCTCCATATACCAAAAATGAATAAATCAAGAATATATTATGTCACCTTTTATTATCAACCAACAATCACTACAAAAAAACTGCGTATTTGCGACCAGGAAATTACAACCAGGAGGGTCGTAATTGACCAAAATACGACTCTAAATACGACCAGGATTCTGGTAGCCAAAAAGTGGGTCGTAATGAAATATTTGCGACTCAGGGTTATATAATTACGACCAAATTGCGACCATACGTTTTTTGGTTGTAAAAAAATCAACCATAAATATTACGACCCCATGGTAGCAATATTTGCTACTTTGTGGTCGTTTTTAAATAGCCCAAAATTACGACTAGAAAGTAGCAAATATTGCTACCCTCTGGTCGTAATTGTAGGCCCATGATTACGACCTTAAGGTAGCAATATTTGCTACTCTAAGGTCGTAAATGTTAATATTTTTTATTTATTCATTAAAAAAATATTTTAATATTTGCGACCCTGGGAGTTGCAAATATTTAAAATAAAATAAAATTTTATTTTATTTTAATTAATGCAATATTATTTATTATTTATTATAAAAGAGGAATAAAATAAAATAATAAAATCTATAAAAAAATAATAATTCGTATACAACCCAAAATGAATTACTAAAATATATAAAAATAAAACCAAAATAATTCATATACAACCAAAAAAAAAGAAGTAAATGAAAAACTAATGCGGTGGTAGGGGCGAGGGCGCTGAAGATGAAGGGCCGGGGTCATTCGGACCACAAGTAGCGAAGAATGCAGCCAAAGCAGCTGCAACCTGCTCCTGGACCTGTACGCTGACCGAAGTACAGATCTCTTGGACCGAATCACGCATTGCCTGAACCTCTGATTGGAGCTGCTGGATCTCCTCACACAGCTGCCTTTTAACAATACTGTTCCTCGACTGCGAGCTGCTCTCAGGTCGAGGTACGTCGGCGTATAGACGTCTCCTGTAAAATCCAAGGCCAGGAACAGATCCATCAGGCCGAACGCCACCTGCCGCTTCCAAGAATGCTTCCTGTCGATCCTCCTGTGTCGGTTGGGAGTCTTCAGACGGCAAGCGCTGAGATAATGTGTCCCTAAAATCGTCCTGTTCAAATTAGAAGTAAAACATAAATAGTTTAGTTAAATAGAAAATTACAATGTAAGGGTAGACAAAACATTACCTGAACCGCTTGCGCCTTGTCGTCCACAATAGTCCCGTCATTCTTTGTGTGAAGGATTAAGTGTAACTCATCGTGTGGGACTGGACGTCCAAACTTTTCTTCCTAAAAAAAACATAAAACAAACAAATATATATTATTGTAAACGATTTAAACTAAAATTATTAATTATTTAGAATAAGAAAACAAAATGTACATAGGCAGACTTACTAAAAGATGATGGTGCTCGCCGTGAGGACGGGCCCGCCAGTGTGTAGAGTAGCGTTGACGAAACGGTTACGTCGGTTCTTCGCAAATAATCTGACTGCAGCCTTAGTGAGCATGCTCGCTAGAAGCCTGGCATGTTCCTCCTCACTCATCCAGAGCGATTTGCTGCGTTCTTCTTTCGCGCCTGATAGAGAATGTCTTTATATTGGAGTTGCATGTGTTTATCCAAGAGGGGAAACAACCTCTGATCCGTCACATCTAAACCGATAATAAATTTACCCTGCAAATATATAAAATACGTAAATAAAAAATTTACATTAGTAAGTTTGTGAAAAAAAAAGCAAAGATATAAGATACATAAACGAAATTTTTTTAACCTTCCAATTGTCGTATAATCTGCTCTTCTCAGTGTATGGAATCTTTGTTCAGCGAAACTCGCTGGGAAGAGAACCACTCTAAAGCACCTCTTGAAACCATTTCGAAACGGTTTTATGCGGCTGCAATCTGATATTCATATAAAAAACAGAATATTGAGAAATATAATTAGAGTTCATATAAAAGAAATAAAACGAATATAATTTTAAGAATATGGGTTACTTACTCATCTCCCTCGATCCAAAGTAATGATGGATCACGAGGATCAGGGAGGCGGAACTATCGGACCGGACCCCGAGAAGGTGATCCCGATCCTGAACCGGAAGCACCTCGAGATGTCCTAGGTGTGTCATGTGCATGCGGAGTCCCGAGCTGTGTCTCGGGTACTAGTGTAGATGGAGCTGGGTCCTCGTACTGTGTGAGCAGCTCGTCGAACTCCTCAGTCGTGGGTGTGCCAGTACCGAACACATCATCATCATCATCATCATCATTGCCAGCATCGTGTGATCAAGGAGGATGTTGTGCTCCCATCATTTTTTTGTCTACGATTGTAAAAAGAATACTACATTATTTAAACTAATCTAATTAAAATTAATCTAACTAAAACTAATGTAATATAATTTGAGTAAACTAAACTAACTAGATTAAATTATACTAATTAAATTTTATGTAAACTATTCTAAATACATAAATTCTAACAAAACTATAATTAAATTACTAATTAAACTAAATAAACTAAACTAAACTAATGTAGATAAATTAAAGTATATACAAAAACATCTAAGTATATAAATATAATTTAAACCCTAAATTAACACTAATCTAATTAATTTAAACTAATTAACTAAACTACTCTAAATACATAAATTCTAACAAAACTATAATTAAATTACTAATTAAACTAAATAAACTAAACTAACTAATGTAGATAAATTAAAGTATATACATTAACATATAAGTATATTAATATAATTTAAACCCTAAATTAACACTAATCTAATTTAAACTAATTATACAAATCAATTAACCTAAACTAATTAACTAAACTAAGAACATAACCTAACTGAGCCTAATTCACTGAATTAAAAATTTCAACGAAGTTTAAAAAGAAAATTTAGATAACTAACCGTTTCTTTTATGGACGATAGAAAATCTCAGGATTTGAGAAAATGAGCGTTGAGGGAATGGAATATAATGAAACGGTATTCGAGGGAAAGGGATATACGGGAACGGGGGAGGGGAAAAACGGAACAGAATAGGAAAGAAAAGAAAGGAAAAGGAAAGAAAGAAAAGGAAAAGGAGAATGGGGAGGGGGAGAATCCGTCTGCCTACTTTAATGGTCGCAAAAAGTCATTATGACGGAATGTGGGGAGTCGCCCGTGCAGACAATTACGACCATACGATTCGTAAATTGGAATGTGTAATTATGACAAAGTGCGACCATCTGGTCCCAAATATTCAAAATCACCCCCATAAATTTGGTAAATTTTCAAAATTGTCGCTGAATATTACGACCATATGGTCGCATTTGATTATCTTTGCGACCAAATGGTCGTATTATATGAATACAACTGTTGAATTTTTTTTACTTTCTCGGGGAAAATTACGACCATCTGGTCGTAATTGTCATTGGGAAAAGAAAAAAATAACACCTGTTATGGAAATTACAACCATATGGTCACATGTTGACCTTGCCAATTACGACCAGCTGGTCGTAATTATAATTTTTGTTTTTTTTAAATGGAGCAATTAAAAGAAAAATAACTTGTTTCAGTCATTATCCTCTGTGTTTTTTCATCGTACTTCAAGTTCATCCTCAAATTTTGATTCAATTTATTCTTCAGCTGTTTCATCTTGTGAAGTTTCATGAACACGATAATTTGGAATATCTGTATTGTCCTGCAATGTAATCGTTCCATCATTCAGGGTTTTAGCAAGACTAGCATTCGACGACCATCAATCGCACGAAATCTTATCTCGTCTCTCTAGAAAGCATTGTACTGTGAATGTTCTTATCTGGAGATACCTTCTTCTACATAGGACGGTTTTACTTTACAAACAACTAACCAATCACCGGATCGTGTCTATTAGATGGATAGTTTAGATAATAGACTTGAATCGCCTGTGAAGCAATGACAAACCTATCATCTGTACGCATATGTTTAGACTTATTAACCTCCATGATCTGTAAATGAGACACATTTAATTCCTGGCGTCTCGTTATCTCGAACCACGTGCAATTAAAAGCGAACAATGCGTTTTAGGGTGCACTTGCGTATTGAATCTCAATAATCTCATCTATTACTCCGAAATAGTTATCTTCACCGGTTCCAAACACTTGACCCTTTATGCAGCCCCAATATTGTTCGTTGCTCCGTTAGCTCGAATGCGCCTCCATTTGAAATCGTACTCATTACCAACGTAGCGGATATATGATCTTGTAACCGTGCGCAGTCCTTTTTGCCAAAGAAATTATGCGAGGATCAGCTACTGGCAAGGTAGGTGAGTCAACCTGTAGTCACATATATTGTGTGAAAAGGTAAATTTAAAGTGCAATATATATTACAAAATAAATTGACACATTTGCCAAAAACTCACGTATGCAGAGAACCAAGAACGAAACTCTTTGTCAATCATTGATCCCTCAACAACGGATGTAAGACCAGGCCGTACCATTCGAACGTATATGTTTAGAAACAATCTATATATGATAAACAATAAGTTAACAACTGTTTCAAACAGTCAAATTGTTTTAAACTATATGAACATCATAAAAAAACGTACTCTATGTATGGTTCAACTTCCGTACAGTTGCATAACACGTACGTTTGGATAACGTGATACTCAGCATCGGTCAACGGCCATCGCATACTTTTACCAACAATCATGCCAGCCTCTGTAAATATGGACAAGTCATTTACATCGACACCTTCTAGTAAATTTTCGATAACATTTCGCTTCACTGACCGATATTGCTTTGTAATGTGCTGATCAAAATAGTAAGAACAAAATGTGGTAGTCTCTTGCGTAAGGTAAGCACTACTTATACATCCTTCTACTCGTGATCTATTTCCGATCATCTTCTTCAACCGACGTAAGTACCTGTCAATATGGTGTAAAACATACGTTAAATAGTCAATGTGCTGATTGCGTATAACATTATAAGTGTTTTACATTTCAAATGGGTACATCCAACAGTAATGCACCGGACCTCCTAAGAATGTCTCGTATGGAAGATGCACTAGAAGATGCTCCATTGAGTCAAAAAAGGCAGGTGAGAACATTCGCTCCAACTTACAAATGATAACAACAATCTCTGAACTCATTGTTGCAACAGTTGCGTCGGTCAATTCAGTACAAGTCAAGTCCTTAAAAAAAACATTCAACTGCGCAAACGGCTCCCAATGTCTATGCTCTAGAAATGGCCTGAACGCGACTAGAATCAATCGTTGCATGAATACATGACAATCGTGACTTTTCATCCCGAACATTATATGTTTCTGGCTGTCTATACACCAACTGAGATTGGAAACGTATACGTTTAGGAATTTGATTGATTTTATCCACTCAAATAATATCTTTTTTTCCTCTGTTGTTAATATGTACTTCGCTTTAGCATAATGATCATTAGCATCGGGCTCCATTTCAGGCGATGACATATCTCTCGGATATCATAACGTGCTTTCAAATTGTCTTTGTTTTTCCCGGAACATTCAGAATAGTGTTGAAAACATTGTCCAAGAAATTCTTCTCAATATGCATTACATCCATGTTATATCTGATTAGAAGATCTTCCCAATACAGTAGATCCAAAAAAATACTCCGTTTCTTCCATCAAGTGTTTTTCCCAGCCAACTTGTTTGCATTCTCTGCCCTTCACATGTAATCTTCTGCATAACTAGGGCATCTATACCGTGAAGAATTTCTTGCCCGCTAAACATTGTCGGAGGTATCTCTTTTGGTGCGCGTCGACCTTTCTTCCAGTCACTATTGTTAGCACAAAATGAATGATTCAAAGAAATTTTCTGTGACAATCGAACCACCAAGTTTTTCGACCATGTCTTAGAGAAAATACCTTTGTGTCAAGCATGCGTATTTACAGGCCGTACTTCAACCTTTAAGAGGATGAGAGAAGGTATAGATTACTTATCTACATATTATGACTATGAAAACAATTATGAAAACTAATAAACAGACAAAAGTATAAACATATACCTGATAACATTAAATACGCTGGGAAGTCACTGATCGTCCAAATTAATGCAGCGCGCATCAAGAAATTCTGTTTCCTTGATATATCGTACGTCATAACACAATCAGTCCACAACTTTTTCAACTCTGCGATAAGTGGTTGCAAATACACATCCAGTTTCTGTTTTGGACACTTCGGACTAGGAATGATCATAATTAAAAAAATCACTGGGTCTTTCATGCACATTGAGGGTGGCAAGTTATACGGGGTCACCATCACCGGCCATACTGAATATTGTTCTCCTGACTCTCCAAACGGGTTAAAGCCGTCCGTGCATAATCCTAATCTGACATTTCTAGGATCTTGGGCAAAATCTAGATGACACTTATTCAAATGCTTCCACGCCTCAACATCTGAGGGATGTCTCATAACTCCTTCATCTTTAGAATGCTCGTGATGCCATCTCATATGAGAAGCTGTCACATCTGATGCATACAATCGTTGCAGACGCGAGGTCAGCAGTAAATAGAACATGCGAGTGTGTGGAATCAGGCTGCTTCTCCCTTATTTATATCTTGACCGAAAGCAAAATTTACAGTGATGCAAACTCTCATCCACATCCCAGTATATCATGCATCCGTTTCAACATGAATCTATTCTCTCCATGGGTAAACCGAGACCCTCCACAAGTTTCTTCATGTCGTACAAACTCTTTGGCAACGTGTTTTTTGGTGGAGCACATCGACGAAACCAGGATGCAATTGAATCAAATACTCTCACTGGTATGTGGTATTGCGCTTTTATATTTAAAAGTTCCGTAGCTGTAGTAAGTTGGCTAGCCTCTCATCCTTCATACAACGGTCGACTAGCTGTGGTCAGCATCTCATGCATTTTACGGGCTTCTAAATTCATTTCCTCCTCAACGAACGTTTGTTTTTTATCTTCTCTTTCGTGATTCATTTCATTACCATACCCTATACCATCCATTATCATCTACTGCATTTGACCGAACTTGTTTTCTTCAATATGGACTGGAATGTCAACATTCGAGCTGCTTCCTTCGTACTGTTGAGATTCCTGACAGCAGCGTCAAATATTTCCTTGGTTTCACCTTGGTACACCCAGTGATAATAATTTAGCACAAAACCCCTACTATAAAGATGCTTCTTCAAATCCGAAACATGTATGATTTTTCTATTGTCACATTTTCTGCATGGACATTGTAGATTTTGACCATATTTTTCGTAATACCCAGGTCCGATACAAAACTCAAAAAATTGCTGAACCCCTGCAACGAATTCATCATTCAAAAAACCCTCAATTAAACGAATGTACATCCACTCTCTCATTTTATTTTTTGTGTGTTGATAAACTATGTATAGAAGTGTATTTTATAGGTGGGTAATCTGTCATTTTGTGACCAAGCCGTCACAAAAATTGGCGGGAAGGCAAGTAAAATTCCTTCCATTTTTTGCGATATGATGGTGACCATTTTGCGACTATATGGTCGTAATTGGTCTCATTATATTTCCCTCCAAAAATAAAGCGACTTGGAATACGGAGAGTCGCTTTAATGCAACCACCTAGATGAAATATATTTGCGACTCATTGGTCGTAATTGTGGCACCATTCTTTCGCACCAAATTTTGTGACTACAATTATTTGGGGTCCTTTAATTACGACCACGTGGTCGTAATCTTGGCGCCATAATTTCGCGCGTTTTTTTACGTCTGGTTATAGAATACAGTCGCATTTTGGTTGAAGTTTTTTCGACCAAATGGTAGTTCTGGGTGAACGCTTATTTTTACGACTCAGTTAGATGCAAAATATGTTCTGGTCGCAATTATCCGGTTGCAAATTGACAGTTTCTTGTAGTGAATGAACAAATCTAATCCCAACAATCTCTAAAATTTTTGCCCTTAAACCTTGAGCAATCTAATGATAAAGAAGAGGCAAACCCTTTTGCAGGATCACAAGAAAGAAGAATATGACTAATATTTTCCTCATGACCTATACAAAATTGACACAAAGTATTAATATTCATACATTTGTTGGAAAGATTATGTTTAGAGGTTAAAAAAAACATTTACAAGCTTTCAAAGTGAACAATTTAAGCTTATTTAGAACATTTATTTTCCAAATAAATTGCGAACTATTTTTTATCCAAAGTAAGATTACTAACTCCTCCAAAACTTCTAGCCTCTGACCTGAAATAACTTCAAGGCAGATTTATATCCATACTTCACAGAATAAAGCCCTAAAGTATTAAAATACCAGATAAGAGAGCATGCCTATTAAATTGACTAATAGAAGTGGCTAAAATCAGAGGAATATCATCAGGAATAAAGGTTGAATGCACAAGGTTAACATATCAGATGATAAAAAATCATCAACCACATAGAATTATTCTCATTTCTAATAGTAACAGGCAAAAAAGAAGGGCGAGGCAACCAAGGATCTTCCCAAATACGAATATTTTTACCATTTCGACCCTTCCACCTAAGCCCAGTTTTTAAAACATTCCGACTTTCCAAAATAATTCTCCAACCACAACAAGAGATATTAGACAAATGGGCTTCTAGAAATGAAGTATTTTTTAAATATATGGCTTTAAGAAAGTTACTTAATAAAGATTTAGGATGTTGAATCAGATTCCAACCTTGCTTAACTAATAAGTTAAGTTTAATTCATTGTAAATCATTCATATTAAGACCTCCTCGATTCTTAGGATGAGAAAGAGAATCCCAAGAGCTCCAATGAGTGCCTCTTTTATCCTTATTCGACTGAACTAAAATCTTCCCAAAGAGCATTTATTTCTTTACACATTTTGATAGGAAGTTTAAAATAGTTCATAACATACGTAGGCATAGCCATAGCTATATATTTGATAAAAAGTTCATTACCAGCAATAGATAGAAAAAGTCTCAGTCCAACTATGAGATTTCCACTCAATTCTGTCCTTAATATCTTGAAAAATCTTCATTTTGGAGTTGTCAAATTCAACATTCAATCCTAGATACTTACAAATAGAGTCACAGACTTTTATATCAAGAAAATGAGATATGTCTTTACGAATCTGACTTGGAGTATTCTTACTAAAAACGAGGCTGATTTTATCCACATTAACAATTTGACCAAAATTTACACTACAAGTCTTCAAGATAGATTTTAAATATGCAATCTCTTCTATATTAGCCCTGTAAAAAAGAAGAGAGTCATATGCAAATAGAGAGATTAGCATGCTCCTAGGTCCTGATCTTGAAATTTTGAACCTATGAATCCTATTCATTCTCACAACCACATCTATAAAACTTGTCAACCCTTCAAAGCAAAGAACAAAAAGGTAAAGAGAAAGAGTTTTTTCCTTGTCTAATACCCTCAACTTGGTTTGAATTAGCTAAAGGGAGAACCATTAATATTTTTTGAACTTAAAAACTAAACTTACGAAAGTAGACAAAGAGATTAAGAGAGAAAGAAACATAAGAACTTATACTGGTTCGACCAAAAGAGTCTACATCTAGTTACTAAAGAGAAATCTTTCTGCCATGCACTAGAATAAGCTCTCAAGACAGGGGGTAGTGTAGTCTTTGACAATCATAAAGCAAGAACTCAATTACAGAAAACAAGCAAAGTTTCTTAGAAACTTTCTCAACAAGAATAGAACGAAAAATAAGAAGACAGATATAAGAAGAATGAATTCAGCAACTCTATAGATCTACTCTTTCATTTTTTGGATAAACAATGTCTGAATCTCAACCTTCCACGTAACCTCAATATAGAGAGAAGATGGCAGCTAACCAACTCAGCTCTGAGAAGTGCCACATGCTTTTAACCATTTCAGTTTTATTAAACAGAAATTGCAATGACTTGAGCTTGACCAAGCTGAGGGATCCAAAACAGTTGTGAATAGGAAAGGCCAATAGAGAATTATATAGTGGTAAGATAAATGGCACTTTAACTATATCACGGAAATCTTTACATTTTCTTGTTGAACACCATGTTGGGATTTATGCATATAATTCATGATTTGTAATAGAATATTTTATAAATGAATACAAGTATTTTTTAGTGAATTTTGTGCAATATAATGAATGTCAATATTCTTTAAATATTCAAACTAATAAGGAAAATTTTAGAGTTACTAATTCTATAATCTTGACTAATATAAGATATACAGTGGATCTAGTTCAAGATAGTAACTCAAATAATCTACAGTAAATGAATACGGTCCGAAAATCTTATTTTAGTAACATTGTTCATATTGTTCACTGATTTGATCCTAATCATTATCATTATTGATATGCAAGTGGAGGTACCATATATAATGAGTTTATATATGAATGGATCAAGATAATAAATCGATTCCTAAATAACACCGTTATAGGAAATGATTATATTATCAAATTAAGTTGTTAAGATTGATACATCTCAATCCTGAGTATGTTATAATCTCACATTGATGAAATCTTTTTCTTTGATTCACATGGTTGAGAGTGATAGGTTGATATGCTCGATAAACTTCTGATTTGGGGAAATGACTAAGTTAATGCTTGGTAACATTTCTATACAAGATGAAATTCATAACTTTTGTAATAAAACAATGAAAGTGTTAGTGCGACACTTTTCTAACTTGGAAACTTTAGGTAACTCCCTTAATGTAATGATTCAGTATTTCAACATGAAGCATCACCTTCTCATTGATCTAAGGACTTATTCTATAATTAGAACTATATAAAAAAAATGTTCATTAGAGAATCATCAAGTACACAAGGATAAAAGAGATAATTACAAAGATAAAATAGTAATTTGACCTAGTTGTAATTACGAGATTCCCATGTGAAAGATATATCAATTAAACTTGATAAAAAATGGACATCACCGATCTATAGTGAAGACAGTTCTACTTAGAGTTTATAGTGGAATTACCCTAAGTTAATAATTATGGTTAATTATTTAATGAGTTTAATTAATAAATTTATAAATATTTGGAGCCTATGATCTATAGGTCCATCAGGTCCCTATGCTAGCCCATATATCATAGTAACTAACTAAATTGTTAATTTAACTAGAAAGAACATTATGTTTAATTAATTAAATTACTTATATAAACGGATATATTAATTATTTAAATAATGAGTATTTAAATGAAAATTAATAGTAATATTATTATTTATTTAAATGGAAATTAATAATTAATATTAATATTAAATAATTGGTTTATTTAATTTAATAATAAAAGAAGAGAATTAAATATATTTGTTTTATGAAACAAATTAGTATTTAGCCCAAAATAATTAATTTAATAAAGTTTCAATATTAATTAATAAGTAGTAATTTCGGCTATATGTATTTAATTGGAGAAGAGTATTTGATTTTTTTATTTATAAAATTCATAAAATAATGAGACAAATATCTAAATGGTAAAAGATAAAGTTGAAAAATATTTTCTCTTATTTTCTTCATGAAAATCAGCAATATGGTCATTATGGGAGGGAGAATTTTTTAATTTTTTATTTATTTACTTTAAGATAAATAGGAACATTAGTGAGATTAATGTACCTAATCTTTCCTATAAATAGAATCATTTGGAACTCATTATTAATATAAGAAATAATTTTATGAGAATCTCTCCTCCCTTTGCTCTCCTTAATTAGTGATTTAGACATAGTAAAATAAAAAGAATTTTTCTTCTTCTTATGTTCTTCTAGTTCGATTCCAACAAGTCGAGTTGGTTTATGATAGGATCAAAGCGTAGAAGACTTGAGGATCCAAAGAGTCCTCCAATCATATTCTCCATTAAATCTACAATGTAAGTTTTCGAAAACCTTAGATTTCCAGTTTAAGATTTTGTAACGTCCCATTATTTTACAAGGAATTTTTATTTATTTATTATTTAATTTTATTATTATTATTTGATGTAAAGCACTTAATTTAATTTTAGAATTTTTTAATTTAAATTTTAGATTTAATTTAGAATTTATAACTTAGAATTTACAAGTTTATTTCGTTCGTAAATTCTTTTAATTGCTTTATTAGCTTAAATTAGTTTTGATTATATTAATAATTATTAACGGGCCAATTAATAATTATTAATCACCATTTGACTAGTTTAAGAACTTCGGGTTTCGTTTTATAAGCTAAGATTCATTAAAGGGACGTAACCGTAATTTTTGATTTCTTAAAAATATCATTTCACTATTCATGCTCCTTTAAAATCACAAAGTTGACAAAAATTGACCAACTTCTTCCTCTTCTTTCCTCCATTGTCGTGGGTAGCATATCCATGGATGAGAAGAATTTTTTTTGGTTTTCTTTAATTCTCGACCGTTTTCAGTGATGTCAGTTACGTTGGATTGCTAGGGACGAGGGCTCTCTATCCCACCTAACCTTGTGCCGTTTCTCGTTCCTTAAGGGAAGCCCTAAAAAGTAAGTTTTCAAAACTTTTTACATGTTTTTGTTCGTTTTTTATTATAAATGAGTTTTGAAGTTGAAATCACGTTTTTCTATCAAGGAATTTGATGATTTTGAGCCCAGATTTTTGAAAAACACTATTCACCTGAAAACACTATTCACCCGAAAATCATACTTTTTCTCTTATTAGATTTGAATTGTAATTCGTTGATCGATTGATGAATTGTAGGTGTCGGGTGTACGTTGACGTCTCGTTGAACTGTTGGATTATACATTGACTTGCTAAGGTGAGAATAAATAGAATTTAAAGTAGCTTTAGAAACCGAATAAGTTTAACGATTTGTAGAATCGGAAGTTGAGATTAAGATTCAATCTGAAAGGATTAAAGTAAGTGACTTAACATGCTTAGGCTTGGAGTTAGTTATAATTGAGTGAGAGAACTCATGGATTTATCGAGGGAAACGTTTAACTCTTGGAAGTTCTAAGTTTAGATTCGTTCAAGAGTTTAAGAATGATTATCGGAAGTTGAAGGTTTCAAGTATAAAGGGGTGAATAAGAAACTTGTTTATGGAGACTTTATGATTGTGTTAGAAATTCAAGTTTAACTAAAGGCTGTTTGGCTTGATTTATTTATTGTTTTCATGTCAGAAGTTCCTAATTTCTTATTTTATGTATAAGAGTGTTACACGATCTATTTATCTTTATGCCCTTCGGTTACCTTGAATGTTATATTTATTTTACTTACACTTGAAAGCATATTCATATCATATCATATTGCATCATCGAAATTGAAAGAAAAGTGAGATAATGAGGTGAATGCAAATCCTACGAGAGTTGTCATTACCTGACATTATTCATTAGAAGTGATGCAAATCCTACGGGAGCTTTCATTACTTGTCATTATTCATTAGAGATGGAATGCATAATTGAAAGGAATTTGTATATTTTATTTTGAAAAGTGAGATAATGAGGTGAATGCTAGTTCTACGGGAGGTATCATTACCTGACATTATTTGCATGTGATGTGTATATTGATGTAAGGGTTGTGTACCCTTTTCACTTGTTTAGTGAGTTGATGAGAAATGATTAGATTGTGTATGCTAACAATATCATCATTTATCGCGATTATGATTGTGGACTATGTTAAGACTGAGTGAGCTTAGCATTATTTATCGAAGAAAAAGGAAAGTAAACTTTTGATAGCTTGAGTTGCTACAGAGAAAAGAATTGAAACATTATGTCTAACATATATTTCTATAGAGAAAAGAAAGGCAATTGATGTATAGCCGAGTGCCATAGGAAAGAGGAATGCGATTGAATTGTATAATGAGAGAATATAAGGGTGTATTTTACCTTGTATAATTATTATGATATATATGTAAGAGAACTAGATTCTCAATAAATTGGAAGATCCTGAATTTGGAAATTAACACTTGAATGTAAACCTTATGTATAGTATAAGGTATTGAAGAGAATAAAATAAAATGTTATGTGTGTTATAAAACACATCCTCCTAAAGGCTTGGAAGATAGTTCCTCAATTATTTGGGAGAATTGGTAAGTAAAAGTGAAATACTTGATGTAAAACCCTTTTGGTGGTTGAAAGGTAAGGGAATGTGAGTTTTACTTGGACACAAATCCGGATTCGGGTTTGGAGCTAATGTTACTTTACTTTCTATCTATTTTCAATGGGCTTGCTTTTAGCTCATGATATTACAAACATTTTCAGGTAATACTCGGGGTCGTTGGAGAGGAGCTGGTGAAATCTGATCTAGTAGATGATGATGGCGGGATGGACTAGAGATACTTTTAAAGTCCATGGACACATTTTATTACATGTTTTGTCTTATGAGTTGTATATTTGTCTATAAGCTCATAAGAGCTTTTTTTTTAACTTTTATAACCTTTAACTCCTTTAATCTTTACAACAGGAATTGCATTTCATGTCTTTTAAATTCTCTGATTGTGAAAAGTGTAAACAGGTTGTGGATAGTCCAAGTTTTAAACATATCCACACCAAATTTTTATTAAATATTAAGTCTTCCGTGCAATTCGATTTTAAATTATTTAAAAGGAGTCGGGTCGTCACAGATTTGCTCACAATTGCAAGATATTAACGGATCCGTAATTAAAAGTTAATTAATTTACTAAATGAATTCTGCTAATTTTGTAAAGTAGTTCCTTCAATTGGTATCAGAGCCTACGTTAATTATAATGAATTGTAATTTTCAAAAATCGGTTGGTTGCATTAAAATCGTTTTATGTATGTATGTATGTAAATTGGTATATAAATTGTGGATTTGTTGATTGACTGTTTATGTATTCTTGGGCACTTAGGTTTTAAATTTTATTAGAAATTTGTAAACTCAATTTTGGGTATAGTATTATTATGTAATCATCGGAATAACGGGAGAAAAAGTTGCATCAAAATCAGCACAATGAAGGGGAGATTCACGGCAATGGGCGAGGACATTGAGGAATTTTTGGTCAAAATATGGTAACATATTTTCCAAGATTATCTTTTTAAAAGATATATATCTTAAAATAATCAAGATAGAGATAAAAGATAATTTATAATTATCTTCCATCTTTATTATATATTTTTAAATATATATTTCTATTTAGGGAAAGTTTTTATTTTATATTTTTTCATAAATTGATAAAAGATAATATTTTGAAAAATAACCATTTATGAAAAATATTGGAGAAACTATTTCCTTTCATAAAAGGCCCTACATGCCAATAGCAAGAAGAGGAGAGAGAAAATTTTCAAGCTTCAAGACCTACAATAAGTTTTTTTAATTATTGTAATTTA
Organism: Gynostemma pentaphyllum; assembly: GCA_028015215.1. Taxonomy (NCBI): domain Eukaryota; kingdom Viridiplantae; phylum Streptophyta; class Magnoliopsida; order Cucurbitales; family Cucurbitaceae; genus Gynostemma; species Gynostemma pentaphyllum. The sequence continues at coordinate 59,444,002 of CM051355.1, forward strand.
TTTTTGTTGTAGAATTAGTACCAAAGATATCGGTACATCTAGTTGTTTAATTATTTAACTTATGTATAAGATATGGATGTTTTAATAATTGCTCATGCATTTATGAATGTTATGTAGGAAATCCCACCATAGGTAATGTATGATTAGATTAGAATTAATTGTACATGTATACATTATTATGTGATAAAGTTATTGTTATATTTTATGTATGTGAAAAGCATGTTGATTTTATATTTTTTATTGTGATATTTGAAATATAAAATATTTATGTCAAATGTGATTAGGATAAATGCATGCTAATTTTAAATTCAAATATTAAAATGTTTAAAAATTGAATAGAAACTAAAAGAGATATTCAAATAGTGAAATTATCCTGTTTAAACAATTGGACCTAATGTCACATAAGCACAATCAAATGGATATTAAATTAAGGGTTGATTAAAAATTAATGAAAATGATTAATTAAATTGAATAGATCTCCTGGTGAGAAAACTCCGCCCAAGTGATGAGGTTTTTCAAAGCTCCCTTAACATGGAGCGCCTAACTAGGAGGGATCCGGGAGAAATGTTCAATATAATAAATTATTATCATTAAGAAGGTCTTATAATGTGATTAGTTTTAATCTAGGAAACTTGGAATTAACATTAAAATCAATCTAACCAATTCAAAAGTTAAAATTGAGTTAGGTTAAATACAACTTAAATAAAATTAATTAGCCTAAATTTGTCTAAGTATGAAAACCCAATTTTAAAATATTGAGTAGGAGAAGGAAACTTGGTAAAGTATCCTATGGTCTCCATTATTAGGATCGCAACGTAAGATTCACACTTGGCTTTTGTAGCACCCATAGAAGTGCTTATTCCCATAGTAAGGTTCTATAGTGTGAATCAATATTAAGGTGAGTCTCTCGAAAGGGATAAAGGACTTTAAATGTGAATTAAAGACTGAATCTATACTTTGTAGACACTCCTCAATTTTCATTTAAAATAATGAGTTACACTCAAAAGAAATTAATAAAGTCTGTTATCAAAATTCTAAACTAAACACACGGTAAATCAATTCCATAAGAATATGAGTTATTATGGATTGGAAATTTTTCGAGAAAGGTCTCGGTTTAAGGTATAAAGTGAATGACCTATCAATCGACGACACTCTACCTGGGAAGGTTAAATTATCATGGTATAATAATCTGTTTAGGATATTTCTTTTTATTGAACATTTGAGCATTCATGCATCATGTTTAATTCTATGATGAACACATTGATTGAATAAAAAATTGCTTATTAGTTCACTTAATTTTATTCATTACAGCTATAATGTCCTCCTTTAATAATACAACCAATAAAATTGATAAATTTGTCAAATGAAATGAATTGTTAAACAACACTTTAAATGAAGATACTAGTCTAACTGATCATGATCCTAATTTGTAATTAGATGCAATTAATCACATAAATATGACCAATAAAAGAATAAACGACTTACAAAGTAATTTTGATTTACTTGTAGCAGAATCGTGGTTAGGTGAAGATAATTTATCTTAATGGGTATTTGATTCTGGTGCTACAAACCACATTTGTTCATCTGTTCTTATGTCTGATTCTTAGAAAAAAAATAGAACATGGTACATATACAATGTGAGTAGAAACAAAGCAGTTTCTTATAGCACTTGCACATAGAGACGTTCGTTTTACATTCAATTCTTAGTATATATAGTTACACGACATTTTATTGGTTCCTAGATTTGCTAGAAATCTAGTGTCAGTACATTGCATGAGAAAATTTGTTCATATTGAGTTCTTCAAAAGGAACAACAATGCATAATATTGAAATGATCAAAACTGCTAAAAAAATAACTAAAAGACAAGAGGTTTCAAAAGAAGAAATGTATTGATGGCTTCTAAGGCTGAGTCATATAGGCTTAGACAGGCTCGAAAGACTCATGAAAGTTGGTTCCTTAACTAAGTTAGAAATCGGAACCATGCTTGTCTGTGAACCCTGTTTGGAAGGAAAAATAAATAAAAGACATTTTTTTGAAAAGGAAATAAAGCCATTAAAACTTGTGCATACGGACCTTTATGGACCTTTTAATGCAAAAACTCACGGTGGATTTGAATATTACATCTCTTTCACGAATGAATATTCACGCTATGGATACATTTACCTAATTATCCACAAATCTAAAGCTCTTGACAAGTTCAAAGTGTATAAAGCTGAAGTGGAAAACCAATTAGGTAAAACTATCAAAACACTTCGATCAGATCGTGGTGACGAATATATGGACTTAGCAAAATGGTGTAGTTGAAAGAAGAAACTGAACGTTATTGGACATGACTAGATCAATGATGAGCGTTGCAACATTGTCACCCTCATTTTTGGGAAATGCAGTTATAACTGCATTATACATACTCAATGTGGTTCCATCCAAAATTATTTCTAAAAGTCTGCAGAGTTATAGAATGGACGTAAAGGAAGTTTACGACACTTTAGGATTTGTGGATCACCCACTCATGTGTTGATGGTGAACAAAAAGAAGCTCCCCCGAAGTAAAGTATGCCTCTTTGTAGGCTACCCAAAAGAAACAAAAGGTAGGTAATTTTACTGTCCTGTAGAAAATAAAGTATTTGTGTTGACAAATAATATTTTTTTCGAGGATTTTATGAAAGATACAAAACCTAGAAGCGCAATGGTGTTAAATGAAATAAGTGATAACAACACAATTCATCAATCAACTAGAGCTGTTGATAAAACACCTGAAACCCAAGTGCAATATTTATCGGAACCTCAAAGAAGTGGGAGGGTTATTAGAAACCCAAAACAGTTGGGAGAAATCCACATTGGCATATCTGATGACAATCTGGAATACCCATTGACATATAAAACTGCAATGCGGGATATTGATAAAGAAAAATGGCTCAAAGATATGGATCTCGAGATGGAATCAATGTATTACAACTCTGTTTGAACTCTCATAAATATTCTAAACGGTAAAAACCCTATTGGATGCAAATGAATCTTTAAGAGAAAAAGAAGTGCAGATGGGAAAGTTGAGACTTTCAAGGATAGATTTGTGGCAAAAGGATATACTCAAAGGGAGGGTATTGAATATGTGGAAACTTTCCCCTGATTACCATGGTTAAATCTATACGCATCATTTCATCCATTGCCACATAAGATGACTATGAGATTTGCAAATTTTCAAAACTGCCTTGCTTAACAACAATTTAGACGAAGACATCTATATGATGCACCCAGAGAGATTCATTACTCTAGGATAAGAATAGAAGATTTGTAAATTGTAAAGGTCCATTTATGGACATAAGCAAGCCTTAAGACCTTGGAACATTAAGTTTGACGGTGCAGTTAAAACATATAGCTTTGAAGAAACATAGATCAACCTTTTGTAAACAAGCATATCATAGAAGACAAAGTAGTATTCATAATTCTTTATGCTGACAACATTTTGTTAAATGGAAATAAAAAAAGAAAGTTAACAGAAGTTAAAGAATGGCTGGCAAATCAATTCTAAATGAAAGATTTGAGATAGGCTAGTTATGTTCTTGGGACCTAGATCATTTGTAATCGTAGCCAGGAGATCACTAGCGCCGTCTCAAACATCGTATATTGATAAGATCATCAAATACTTTACTACGCAAAATTCCAAGAAAGGTATTTTACCTTTTAGGCATGAAATTAGTTTGTCTAAAGAACAATCACCTAAGACACCTCAAGAGATTGAGGAAATGGGATATATACCTTATGCTTCAGTAGTAGGAAGTCTAATGTATGTAATGTTATGCACTAGATCAAATATCTGCAATGTAGTGTGAGTAGTAAGTAGGTTTCAATCCAATCAAGGAAAGGAACATTAGGTTGTAGTTTAAGCTATTCTCAAGTACCTTAATAGAACGAGAAATTATATGTTAGTTTTGAGGATAAGGATATGATCCTTACAGGATACACATATTAAGATTTTCAAACATTCAAATAGTAAAACCCTAAGTTACTTTGATGAAATCAAGACTAAGTATATGAGTCATACGAGAGGATTAAAGTCGAGATAAGTAACTTAAACTGTCTACAATAAATGGATAACGTTTGGGAACCTTATCCTGTTAACAATGTCGATAACTGTACATTTTGTATAGTTTACAAATAATCTTATCCGGATCATTCATGTGGGTGACATGAAATCCGAAGCATCATATACAATGATGATTGTCTAAGACCAAGATAATTGATCAATATCTCAATTTTACCATTTACGAGAAATGATCAAATATCAAAGTAAGTTTATCAACAGTGATAAATCTCAATATTAGGGGAAATGTGGACTCCTATTTATGTAGTTATGTACTTTGATTTATATAGTTGAAAGCAAATTAAAATGAACGCTCAATATACTCTTGTTTTGGGAACATAACAAGATAATGGCTGGGAACACATTTACACGAGATGTAATTCATAACTTCCCAAAAAATGACGGTATCAATGTGATACCTATCATTTTAGGAACTTTAGGAAAGTACCTTGATGTACTGATTCGAGACATGAACAAGACGTGTCACGACTTTTATTGATCACAGAAGTGTTTATCTCTAGTTTGACTATAGATAATATTCATTGATGAATCAGCAAGAACACAAGGATAAAACGGTAATTACAGAGGCAAAATAGTTAATTTAATCCATATCTAATTATGATTTTTTCACGTGAAGGATATATCATAGACATAAGAAAAGATAAATTAAATGAACATAACTCATTTGTAATGAAGAGAGTTTAGTTATGAATCTATAGTAGAATCATTCCTAGTTAGATAATGAGTAATTAACTGATTATGAGTTGATCACTTAATTGACTAATTATTAAGTCCATGATCTATAGGTCTATCGGGTCCCTATGCTAGCTCAAATATTGTAGTCACAAAGTCAAGTCATTAATTTGACTATTGAAGATATAAATAATTTAAGTAAGTTAAGTTACTTAAATAGGAAATATCACTTGGGGGAAAAAGACACTTTTGGTCCCTGAGTTTTGAGTTCATTGACAATTTGGTCTATGAGTTTTCAAAACTAACATTATTATCCCTGAGTTTTCATTTAGCTTTCAATTTGGTCCATGCCGTCAAAACTTTGTTAAATACTTAACTGATTGCTGTCGTGGAATAAAAAATACTTATTTTATATTTATTTTACTGCAGACTAGTATTATTAAATTAATTTAAATGATGACATGGTATTGTTATTTTATTATTATTTTTAATTTGGTATTTCTTTCTTCTTATGCATCTCTTTCTTCATCTAGCTTTTCATCTTGATCTACATTTCCATAACCACCGCCACCACAAAGCTCATCGCCGATGAAACTGTTAAATGACCCAGATCTGCACCACCACAAACCCATCACCGACAAACTCATCTCACCACAAACCCAATCTGTAACAACCCAAAATTTCTAAAAAATCCCAAAACAAATGGAATTCATAATATAAAGACAGCGGAAGCATTTAAAACAAAAGTCAAGTTCTTCTCATTTGAAATCAAACCAAATAACATTCACAACCGATCGGTTTTATTTTTAAAACAATAAATCATTAAAAATCAAGACAATCTCAACCATTGTCTATAAAATTCTTAATCAGAAATTTAACAACTTCACATAATTGAAATAAAACCAATAACACGAAAGTTAATAATTCCCAAAAGAAAACAAAATAAGAAGAAAATAAATCGCCGGCGTGCAAATCCATGCCAACCGAACACCACATCGAACCACATCAGCCACCGAGTTTCTTCTTTCCTTTACCTGAAAAAAAAATAGTTGTAGCATCATGAGGCTACTCCCAATGAGTAGAAAAATGTTAAAATAAAAATCATGCCATGAGAGATTTTTCTAAGACTTTAAGTCCATAACCGGCCTCACCGTCATCCGAAAGTTCACTTACTCCAAACACTCGGAGTCTAACCCATCATTCCAATACATAAGCTTATCTCTTAATCCTCCAATTAACAAGATAAAATACTTGAAACAGTTTTAAACACTCTTTTCTCAATTTAAAACTTTTCGATTTAAAATTTTCCCTAATACCTCTAATCTCCTCTTTGCCCGCGAACAAAGAGAGACTACGCTCAATAAGAAATTTAAACACTCTTTTCTCAATTTAAATCCTTACGAGAAAATATTCTTTTCCATTGTACGGATGGAATGAATCTGCCCTGTTAAGTGCTATAGAGTTGTGCACAACCGTATAATCTCCCTTAACGGCAATATTCTTCTTTAAGCAAGGCCTATGCTTAAAGCGAACCTACTACCATATTACCCGAGGTATTTGAGTAACATGATCCTACACATCACCACCATGATGTTCAAATTAAGTCTAAACTCAATTTCTCGAAACAACCCTCTTTCTAGGCCGAAAATTCTCTAAACTCAATTTCTATAAAATTCGCCTTTAAATCATTCCAAAATATCCCAAAATCACTCATAAAACCATTTTGGGATCATTTCCAACAACTCCCAACGATTTACCGATCTAGAAACGAAACTAGCTTAAACTAGTGTAGTTTCGCTCCTTTTTCAGACATTCTAAAATTAATAATTTTCTAACAAATTTTCAGAGGCATAACGGCTATAAAATGACTCCCAAAACAGCCCCTAAAAATTTGGAAAATAGCCACAAAGGATTCAGAGAACAAATATCGACTAACTAACCACCTAGGCTTAAATTATCGACTTAAAGGGCACTAATCAGACAACCGCAGTAATTCTTATCTAACAATGTTTAATTTACTTTTAAACATTCAAAGTAATCTTAAACACCCAAAAATATGCTTATACATCCAAGGACAAAGTCAATAAACATAAGGAAGTAATTTAGGCAAAACCCGATATCGGTAGTCATTTTAAGCATGCTTAGTCCCAATTTTTAACTTCCTTTAATCCATACTTTGATTCCAATACAAACAGCCCCATAAACCTCTTATTATGCATAAAATCATCCAACTAACATACTTAAATTTTAGAGGTTTAACTATTAAAGAAAAAGGAAAATACAAACATGCACAATTTAAAGTTTAACACGATTCTACTCACCTTGAATTTGCGTTTTCAAAAACCTTACTTCTCTTTTAAAATATGAGAGAAATAATACCCACCTTTTGAAACTTATATAATTTTAAGAACATCTGATAAATACGACCGACAGCGATGAATTAGAAAAGAAAAATCGATCAGAGTCGAAAAACCATATCAAACCCGAAGGGTTTTTAAGCCATAACTTTTTATACAGAATTGATCTTGCTATGAAATTAGCATTAATGGAAAGATAACGGAAAAACAGTCAGAATGGACTACTTACTTGTGTAAATCGGAGTCCGGATGAGGAAGTTATGGAGAAATCAATCCGGGAGATGTCTTTTAGGCGAAAATAGGAGAAAAAGTGATAAATGGGGGCTGATTTCGGATTAGGGAGGAGGAAGTAGAAGAATTTAGGGTTTAATCCCGATTTCAGTTAATTACGAAAATGCCACTATGCAAAAACGCTCATAACTCATTCATCGGGGCTCAGAACGACGCGCCGTCAGTTGCGTTGGAATCGTAATGACGAGACAATCCAAATCATCTAAAAATATCAAATTAAACTTGTGGTTTTAATTTGGAGGTTTGAGAAATTACTAAAATACCCTTACTTGGTAACGAGTCGTTACTGGTGAGCTCAACTCAACACCACCTCAAAGCTCATCGCTAGTGAAAGTGTTAAACTACCCAGATCTGACCCATCTCTCTCTCCATTCATTCTCTTCCCATTCTCTCTTGGAAACAATACCATTGTCATCACCATAATAACTAACTTAAATGGAGATGACTCAAACTTGAATTTTGCATCAATGGAGAATTATTTGTCTTTCGTAATCAATCAAAGAATGGATTTAACAACATGGAAATTGAGAAACAATTTGGTTCTTTTCATGTTTGTGAAGATTCAGGTATTGTTTTTCAATGTTGCATGCAAAATTATTTCTTTTTCTTAATGTTGTGTAGTTTAAGATTTTTGAATGAAAAAGAAAATTGTTGGTTTTTTTTCAACAGTAGATGGTTCAAAGTTCAAAAAAAGGTTTCCTATAATGTAAAAGGTGAGTGAAAAAAGTCCAGTTTCAATCGATATATGTAATATGAAGACAGGCTCCAGAATCAAATCTTGGTTGGCCCATTCGATGAAAAAAGTCTCTTGTAAATAAAGAAGTTATAACAAAATCAGAAGGTATAGATGTCTAAGTGATTCAATGGGTCATGGGGTTACATAATAGGCCAAGTGCAGAGACTCCAAAAATTTATGAGATATGAGATGACAAACACCAAATTTGAATCATAAATTTATAGATTCTTTATTTGTAAAAGATGAAGAGGATCTGATCAGATAATAGAGATCAAGTGTTGTGAACTAGATTTTTTAGGGGGTTTTTTGTTTAAAGAAAAGGCAGAAGAGTTGATAGCTACTGGATTAAAAACTCTGCTCGTTCAAATGCCGTGAAATCGAGAAACCTATTTACAATCGAATTTCACAGAGAGGGCTCATAAATTGGCGAGAAAATCTAAAAATAAATTTGAATCAAATGAGGTTTCTATGATTTGAAATCAAATGACTGGTTGAGATTTTGTTGCCTGAGTAGAGAAAGGAAGAAGCAGATGTGGAAGTGGAATAATTTGAGAGAAAGGAGGAAAGGGAGAGGGGGAGAGAGAGAGAGAGAGAGAGAGAGAGAGAGAGAGAGAGAGAGAGAGAGAGAGAGAGAGAGAGAGAGAGAGAGAAGAGAGAGAGAGAGAACCAAATATTAATATAAAAATAATTAAATATGTCACATCATTTAAAATATATATCATGCTAAGAACAAAAATAATTTTTTAATTCCACGTTAGCATTCTATTAAGTATTTAACAGATTTTTAACGCCAAGGACTAAATGGTAAACAAAATGAAAACTCAAGGGCTAAAATGTTGCTTTATAACACTTAGGGATCAAATGGTAAACAAACTCAAAACTCGAGGACCAAAAGTGTGTTTTCCCTATTACTTATTTAAATATTGAGTATATTTAAATAGTAATTAATAGAAACATTATTAATTGTTTAAATAATGAGTTTATTTAAATAATAAATTAGTAATGAATATTATTAATGAGGTATTATTAATTATTTAAATAATAATTTTATTTAAATGGTAATTAATAAATTAAAATACTATTAATTGGTAATTATTAATTATTTAAATAATTAATTTATTTAAATTAAAAATAATAATTAAATTAATATTAAAATATTATCAATTAGGATTATTAATTACTTAAATAATGAGTTTATTTATCGAAAATTAATAATTAAAATATTTATAAATATTATTAATTAGTTAAACAATGAATATTATTTAAATGGAAATTAATAATTAAATATTGCTTGATGATATTTAATTGAGAGAAAATACTAATATTATTAATTATTTAAACAAATTATTTTATATAAATGGTTAATAATAAATAAATTAATATTAAAGTTTAAAATTAATTAAGTTGGACTTAATTAATTTAAGAGAGAATATATAGCCCAATTGGATTAATGAACCCAATTGAAAATGGCTTAAATAATTAATTAAATAAATTAGATCTATTAATTAATATATATTGATATTTTCAGCCATATATGTATATTTTAGGAAGATAATTGTCTGAATTATATTCTAAAATATTTACATATATTTTATGTACCTAAGATAAAGAAAATTAAGAAAAATCAAAATTTTCTTTATAATACATGGTATATAATCGACCATGAGGAGATAAAGGGACAAAGAATTTTTTTCGTTTATATTTATCTCCATGGAATTTTTCTAATTTGATTAGATATTCTATTAGCTTATAAATAGGAGGCTTGGGTTATTCATAAACCACTTTTAACTCAATTCATTAGAAATTGAAACTCTCTCTTCTCCCTTCTCCCTAAAGTTGCCGGTTTTACCATAGTTTTTAGAAGAAAAATGTTTTTCCTTCTTCCTAATTTCTTCTTAAGTTCGATCCCACCGTTGGGTTTTACTTGTTCGATTGAGATATATCGTAGAAGCCATGATGCTATAAAAAACCTTCAACCAATTCTCCATAATTTACTCCATGTAAGTAAAGGCCTTTAATTTTTGAATATAAGGATGAATCTACATGTCTTTATTCAATTTTGCATGATATTAAAGTAGATCCACCTCTTTCATGTTAATTAATTAGAACACCACTTCTACTGCATTAACTCTGTAACATCCTTCATGTTTACACTTGGTGGAGCCGTTATAGTTTGGAGAAGTATTAAGAAAGGTTGTATTGTTGACTCCACTATGGAAGTAGAATATGTTGTTGCTTGTGAAGTCGGAAAGGAAGTTGTTTGATTCGGAAAGTTCCTAAAAGACTTGGGAGTTGTTCTAAAGATGGAATTGCCCATAACTCTTTATTTTTATAATAGTGGTGCAAAGGAAAATTCAAGGGAAACAAGATCACATTAAAGATCAAAACATATATAGTGGAAATATCGTCCAAAGGAGATAGTGCATCATGGGGACGTGTTGGTCACGAAGGTACACACAAAGGACAACATAGATGATCCATTTACAGACTCTTATGACTAATGTGTTTGAAAAAGGCTTAGGATTACGAGACATGTCTCACTTACTCTAGGTCAAGTGGGAGATTTTTGGGATTTATACCCTATAATTAGTGATTTGTAATAGAATATTTTATATATGATTAAAAGTATTATTTTAGTGAATGTCGATATTCTTTCAATATTCAAACTAATAAGAAAAATTCTAGAGTTACTAATTCTGTAATATTGACTAATATGACAGTTAAGTGTATCTAGTTCAAGATACTAACTCAAATAGTCTACAGTAAATGAATACGGTTTGAAAATTTTATTCTGGAACCACTATTGGTATTGTTCAATGATTTGATCAAAATTATTAGCATTATTGATATACAAGTGGAGGTATCATATATAATGAGTTTATATAATACTGAACCTCGATAATAAATCTATTCATAAATAACACTGTTATAGGAAATGATTACACTATCAAATTAGGTTGTTAAGATTGATACATCTCAATCTTGAGTATGTTATGAACTCACACTGATGAAGTCTTTTTCTTTTATTCAAATGGTTGAGAGTGATCTGTTGATAAATTCCTGTTTTAAAGAAATGACAAAATTAATGATTGGAAACATTTTTATGAAGATGGAATTCATAACTTTTCTAAAAAAACAATGAAAGTGTGAGTCTGACCCTTTTCTAACTTATGAAATTTAGGTAACTCCCTTAATGTAATGATTTTGTACTTGAACATGAAGCCTTACCTTCTCATTTGTTCGAGAAGGACTTATTATATAATTAGAACTATAGAAAAAATTCATTAGAGAATCATCGGGCACACAAAGATAAAGGAGAAAATTACAATGGTAAAACGATGATTTGACCCAGTTGTAATTATGAGATTACCACGCGAATGATATATCAAATAAACTTGATAATAAATGGACATAACCCATCTATAGTGAGAGAAGTTCAACAAATAGTTTATAGTCGAATTACCCTAAGTTAATAATTACGATTAATTAATTAATGAGTTTAATTAAAAAAATTAATAATTATTGGAGCCAATGATCTATAGGTCCATCAAGTCCCTATTCTAGCCCTTATATCATAGTTACTAACCAAGTTATTAATTTAACTGTAAAAAACATTATGTTTAAGTTATTAAATTACTTAAATAAAGGGAGATATTAATTATTTAAATAATTAGTTTATTTAAATGGAAATTAATAATGAATATTATTAATTAAATAATGAGTTAATTTAATTTAATAATGAAAGGAGAGAAATTAAATACATTTGTTTTATGAAATAAATTAGTATTTAGCCCAAAAAAATTAATTAAATGAATTTGATTCAATATTAATTAATAAGTAGTATTTTCGGCTATATGTATTTAATTGGAAAAGATTATTTCAAATTTTTTAATTATAAAATACATAAAATAATGAGACAAATATGTAAATGGTAAAAGACCAAAACTGGAAAATATTTTCCCTTATTTTCTTCATGCAAATTGGCATATGGCCATTATGGGTGGGAGTAAGTTTTTAGTTTTCTATTTATTTACTTTAAGATAAATAAGAATATTAATGAGATTAACGTACCTAATCTTTTCCTATAAATAGGATCATTTAGAACTCATTATTCACATAAAATATAATTTTATGAAAATCTTTTATCCCTCTGCTCTCCTCAGCTGATTTAGGCATAGTAAAATAAGAAGAAATTTTCTTCTTCTTTTGTTCTTCCGGTTGAATTCCCATAAGTCGGCTTGGTTTATAATTGGATCACATCGTAGAAGTCTTGATACTGCAAAGAAACCTCCAATCATATTCTCCATTAAATGTACAATGTAAGTTTTTGTAAACCTTAGATTTTCATTTTCGGTTTGATCACAATTGCATGATATTAAAGGATCCGTAATTAAAAGTTAATTAATTTGCCAAATCAATTCCACTAATTTAGTAAAATAGTTCCTTAACACAAAACTCAGAAATCAAACCTTTAATAAATTGGGCCTATTTTGTGGCCTCAATCACAGCAACATATTCAGTCTCTGTGGTTAATAAAGTAACCATAGTCTGTAGATAAGCTTTCCAACTTACTGAATTTCCAAAGAGTGTAAAACCACTCCTGATATAGACCTTTTTTTTCTTCTCAAGATCACATGTGAAATCAGAATCACAATATCCAAGCAAACATTTTCAAGTTCATTTGCTTGTTTATATTTTAAGCCATGATTTTACGTGCCTTTTAAGTATCTAAACACACATTTTGTAGCCTCCTAATGAGTTTTACCTGGTTTAGCCATGTATCTACATATTAAACTTGAAGCATAGGAAAGGTCAAGTTTAGTATAGACCATAGAGCACATTACACTACCATCAACACTTGCATAAGGAATATAGCTAATTTCTTGTTCTTCTTCTATGGAATTATGATACATTTGAGCTTTGAGTTTGAAGTGTTGTGTTATAGGTGTAGTGACATTTTTGGATTGATTCATGTTGAATTTTTCCAAAATCTTTTGTATATATCTATGATGAGTGAGAAACAATGTGTTTTTCTCTCTATATCTATGTATATGTATGTATAGGATACTTTGAGCCTTTCCTATGTCTTTCATTTCAAACTCTTTGTTTAACTTAAACTTATGTTTGATAATTTCATTCATATTTGTAACGACCCGACTCAAATAAAGACTGGTCGCGAGTACTCTCAGCGGAAGCATGGGAAATAAGAAATTTAAATTTCATTTAAAACATCTCGTAACGGAAAACAATAATTTCTACGGAAAATTTGCGTGGGTCTATTTAAATATCGAACAAACCAAAACCTGTTTACATCAATTTTCCAAGCAGAAAAACGGCAAATAACGTTTCAAAAGTGTAACAACTTAAATCAACTTTATACATGGACTATAAACAATGACAATAAACTAAAGATTACATAAGACACTTCTTATGCAATCCACATGACTCGAGCTCAAGATGTAGTCCACTAGTCCTCTTCCAAGCTTGACATCCTAGCTTCAACGCATACCATCTTCCCTGTTACGTCCTCGACCGCGGCAAAACCTGAAAGGTGATATGTAGCACCTTTGAGCATGACGCTCAGTGAGAATAACAAGAAAATAAAACAATTTATAATAGAAGTTCATCAAATAAATTGAGGCCAAGAACTCGAGTCTCTCGCTCTTCTCTCATTTTCCTTTTTTTTCCAAAGAATCCACTTCCTATGGTAAACCTGACCACCAACTAGAAACTTTTCCTTTCTTGGTTTAGATTAACCCTAAACGAATAATTCTACTACCAAACCCCTCGAAGTAGCTTAGCTCCGTTTGCCTCTCACATCCTGGGATGACCCGACTCCTTTTAATTAATTTAAAATCAGATTTGCAGTGGAAGACTTATTATTTAATAAAAATTTGGCGTGGATATGTTTGTAAGTTAAACTATCCAAAACCTGTATACATTTTTCACATCAGGAAAATTAAAAACAAGGAAATGCAATTCTTTTTCCAAAGTTTTTAGAAGTTTATAATCCTACAAATTAAGACGAAAAGCTCTTATGAGCTTATTTACACATTTACATCTCAAAAGACACAGAATATAACAAAAAAAGTCCATGGACTTTTAAAGTACATCTAGTCCATCTCTATATCATCATCCACTCGATCAAGCCGCACCAGCTCCTCTCCCACGACCACGAGAATAAGCATTTCCTGAAAATGTTTGTAATATCATGGCTAACAACAAGCCCAGTGAAAATAAACAGAATAAAAAGTAACAATATACCCCAAACCCGCATCCTGATTTGTGTCCAAGTAAACTTACATATTCTTTTCTAAAACTCCCAAAAATTTGGAAGAATGTTTTCATAACCAATACCTCTTCTGGTTCATCCTTTTATTATCTCATGCAATATATAAAATTACCCTTCTTTTATGTTTGATTAAAATATTAATCATGTTCCAGACTTAACATAACCAACCATCACAATTACGACAATGACGATAATGTTAGCATACGAGTCTAAACATCATTCGTTATCTCATTAAACAAATGAAAGCGGTATACCACCTTTATATCTATATAATCATCACAAGCGAATAATGTCAGGTAATGAAGCTCCCGTAGGCTAAGTTCATTCACCTCATTAATCTCACTTTCCATAATAAAATATATAAATTATTTTCAATAATATCTTCACACCTCCAGTGAATAATGACAGGTAATGAAGCTCCCGTAGGCTAAGTTCATTCACCTCATTATCTCACCCACCAAATACAGGTAATGAGCTCCCGTAGGCTAAGTCATACCCTGTATTTTCGTATATGTATCATAGTAATTATGGATAATGCCAGATAATGTGAACTCGCATAGTTCCATCATTATCTCATTATCCATTTCCTCCGATAATGCAAAGTCCCACAGTCCTTTAACATTCCTCATGTACATATACGGAAATATAAAACGAATAATACCAGACAATGCAAGCACACTCAGCCTATGCATTGCCTCATTATTCCTCCCAATAAACGATAATGCAATATGATATTAATATGCTTTAAAGTGCAAGTAAGTAAATATAAATATTCAAAGTAAATGAAAGTACATAAAGGTAAATGGATCACGTAAAACTCTTAAACATAAAGTAAGAAAGTAGAAACCCCTAATAAGAAAAACAATAAATAAATCAAGCCAAACGGTCTTCAGTTAAACTTACGTACTAACTTTATCTTAAAGTCTCCAATTCAAAAGGTTCTAATTCTTCCAATAAGTACTTGAAGTTCCCTAATCAAGTTTCTTATTCAATCCATTAAACTCGAAACCTTCAACTTCCGATAATCATTTTTTTTAAACTTCGAACCTAACCTAAACTTAGGATTTCCGAGAGTTAAACATTTCCTTCGAAACACTTATTAGTTCACTCAACTCAAAATTAGAACTAACTCCAAATTCTAACAAGTTAGCTCACTTTCTTTTATCCTTTCGATTCAAACCTTAAGTTCAACTTCCGATCCTACAAATCATTCTACTTATTCGGTTTCTAAAGCTACTTTAAATTCTACTTATTCTCACCTTGACAAAAGTAGTTTTGCTCCAAATCTCCGATAGTGCTATCAATCAACGATCCAAAAACACCTACAATTAAAAGTATATCTAACAATCATTAATAAACCAAACATCGATCAAAAGTAATCTACAAGCATAAAACGACGAAAAACCCCGGAAATACCCTAAGGGTGCTCTTGGCCCCTCAAAGGAAAATGGGTCTCGGGTTCGGTTTTCCGAGTTTTAGGCACTTTAGAGTTGTTTTGGGGTGGTTTCAAGTAGTTTGGAAATTCCCAAATTCAATGGGTAACGATGATTCGGGTTTTTGGACAATAATCGATTTCCCGAATTTAATTACAATAAACAAATAATCAATAATAAATAACCCATATTCAACCCATTAATGGTATAATTCAAACGAGACGAGTTTTTTCTCAAACTCGAGTTTAGGGTTAAGAGGAAATTCCCAAAATTACCAAAAACAACACCCGTAGTTAAAGTCATCGAGTTTCTCGACAAGAAATCGAAGATTCGAAATGAAAACTCCATTAAAACACTATTTGGAGCTTAGGGTTTGAAACTTTAGCATACCTTTAGGCCCTTAAAACACGAATGGAAAGTACGATTGCTAGGTTGAGAAGAATCCTAGGACCGAGGCCTTTCCGATGCAACCGAAATCAAGTCGATCCGTCGAGAAACGAACGAAACCCAAAAATCCTCCCAAACCCTATGATGCCCACGGCAATGAAGAGGAAGAAATGAAAATTTGGTGGTCAACTTTGGTCAAAATGGATATTTAAAGAGAAAGTGAATAGTACCTTGATATTTTAAGAATTTTGGAAATGACGGTTACGTCCCTTAAATGATTTTAACTCATAAATCTAAACCTGAAGTTCTTAAACTAGCCCAGTGGTGATTAATAATTATTAATTGGCCCGTTAATAATTATTAATATGACCAAAACTATTTTAAGCTATTAAAGCGATTAAAGAGGTTTTCGGACGAAAATTACTACTAAATTCTAAAGTACAAAAATAAAAATTAAACTAAATACTTTAATTGAAATAAATAAATAAATAAATAACATATTAAATAAAATAAAATAAAAAGTTTCACTTCAAAAGTAACGGGACGTTACATATCCCCATCTCGTGCCTTCCTATCTCGGAACCCATTACACTTTGCGTTACTACTCCGTGAACATCAACGATACTAGGCTACCCAGTTGCTTCTTCATCCCTCATTTCTCTTCAACCCGCTTCACCCCACTCTTAATCTTAAAGCCAAAACAATTTTCAACACTTAATGGCACGTTATGCAAGTAGCTCACACTACCACGTGTCTTATACGCACATCCTAGCATCTATCTAAACCCATTTCACTTAACTTTTAATCGTCAGGCCTAAACCAACTTAAGGCATTTGTTAACACACCCACACACTTAACTTTTACGCACATCCCAAAATATATAAATATCATAAGTTAACAAAAATTCTAGAAGCGATATGATACAATTGAGATAGCAAGAAGACAAACCATGTATGGTTAAAAGTTAAGTTTTCACGAACCAACACAAGTGTTGTTACATGATCTTATATTCAAACCAGTGCCACAACTGGATTTCACTTTCACATGTCTTCCTACGCACATTACAGAATCCATCTCAAAATGAAATCCGAACTCAAGGCTATCACAAAATGAGCTAATGACATAATGCAATGATGATGGTGTAGTGGCTAAAATGAATAGAAATGTGCTATGGAATATAAACGTGAATGCTTAACCAAATATGATCATTTCAACTCATAACTAAGCCAAATAAACATTAACCATATCACTGCCACTTTCCACCATTGTCCCAATTCTCGCATCTCACTACGCACATTTCACATTCCATCATAATTAACTCGAGCCGTAGCTCATTTCACAATCTTTCAAATATCGTTATGCATGTGCATAAACAACCACAATTTCTCATGAGCCGTAGCTCTATAATATTCTCCCAGGTTATCGTAATAACCGCTAGCCTCCGGGCAATCCACCACACCGCGCCTCGGAGCTATACCAATCTGCCACGGTAACTACGTGTAACATCCAACATCCATACACTGATACACGGGTTACGACCCCATGGCCACAAGTAAACATGATATGCAGATATGGTATGATATGAAATGAGATGCAAGTGGGATGTTTGCTAACGGTAATAATAGACATCATAGCTCAATCACCATATGCTTTAACTTAAAATCACATAATCCCTTGCACACTTTCAAGGCTCCACATTACACATCATTCTTGTTCGTTTCTCGTATTCACACACTTAATTAACATACATAAAACTCAATCTAGTATGTGACTCAATCTTAACCACGAGGTAAATCGAAAAGAGCTATGCACAAGTAGAGAAATAAAAGAAAACAATAACCGAACTAGCAAAACTATCTTATCATTTATGCTCATCCATACGCCAACGAATTTTGTTTCTCGTAACTCCCTCTCCCATTGGGTTCTAAGTTTCACAACACACATTTTCATTTCAAACCCTCATCATCACTCTTCGTTCAAACCCAGCATTACTGCCGGGCATCACACCATTACGTCAAAGTCTAATTATTTTTCTTCCAGTTAAGACAAGGCTTGATCTTGCATTTCTTGCTTTCGTTCCGCATTAAACAAAGCATTAAATCTTCAATTGTAAACTTTATATATCATATACACTTTAGTGAGAATAGTGAACCAAACCCCATAACCCAAATTGCTCCGAAAATTTCTAGGCTAGCTAAAGAGAAAGTAGCAACTTCGACAATTAAAGTGTTCTTGGTAATGCATTAGTCGGACTTCCTAGCATTGTTTTCATTCATCAAATGTGTAGAGAATCACTCAATTAAACCACAATTAACAAATACGAAGGGACGTCTAAGAGCACTCCGAGATTAGGAACCAAGAAATCTCCAAATGGCCAACAATCGGGTTTTTAAATTTAAGTTCCATTCGAGGCTTCCTACATTTATTCGATGGCTCAAATGTCTAAGCGTCACTCTTAGATCTACTACTCCTATCTGGGATTACACGTGTACCGTCCAATAAGGTTTCGTTTCAACTTACGATTCCATAAACCAAGGCAACCTACCTCCTATTCTCTTTTAACTTTGAACACCACCCTCCAAGGAGTTAACTTCTACTTCCAACAATGTAAAACCTAAATATCCAAATCCTATCTCAAGTCCGTGACCAAACTAGCTTGGTCAAGACACAGCTCCTAAACGTCTCTTCACTCAACCTCTTATCTAATTCATTGTTTCCAAACTTAAACACCCAACAACATAGCAATTCATATTACGAAAATCAAACATAAATACACTTTACGTTCTTAGAGATTCCCACCTTGCTATAAAGGAATTAGCTTGCATAACTTGGAGTTGTTTGATCCCTTACCTACACAAAACAACATTTATATACAACACCTTATTTTCCATTCATTACACATTTATGACATATGAAGCTACAATGATAGCAAGGTTATCCAAAATAGCCCCGTTATAAACAACTAATCTTTAATACCAATAATACTTCATTTTAAGACATATTAACACCATCTCGGGACCCCAAAATAGCCCCATAACATCTCCCACAAAACAGCCCCTGTAATTTAATTATAAAAAAAAAAAGTTGCAAGGGAGGAGTAGATTCGGTTTTACGAAATAAAAAGAGGAAATGAAACTTTTCATTTGAAGCTTTAACTTTAGGTTGTTTCCATGTTTAATTAAGTTTAAATATCAGAAACTTTGAAAAGAAAGAAGTATTAAGGTTAACAAAATTAAAGCTACAAAGTATTGCTAATTATAAGTTTGATTTAATTTAAAAAAAATCCCTTAATTTTTAACTCAAATTCCCTACTTTTCCATTGAATCCTAACATAAACTATAAGCTAAAACTTAAAGATTTTCAATGTAAAGAATAATATTCCATGGTTTAATTCATTATTCTTTTGAATTTATGATTCCTAAACTCAACCAAATCAAAAGACCCAAAATCCCCACATTTTGTAATTTCTAGGTTTTTTTAGAAAACTTACCATTTGAGCTTCAATTCATGAGAATTTATCTTCCAATCATCCTAAACCCAAGACCCATCATGAATCCATGATTTCCCACTTGAATCCAAGCATAAACAAGTAATTAGAAGCAAAAGTCACCTCCTCCCCTTCAATTTTGCTGTTCGGCCCAAGAGGAAGGAAAATCCATTTTTTTAGATTTTTTTTTTGTCTAAATGGAATGGAAAGGAAGATGTCATTAAATGGGTTTTTAGGAAAGTGTATTTTAATCCTTTTTTTTAAAAAAAAAATTAAAATAAAAAACCATACCCCATGTCTTTGCAAACGTGTCCTCCTAATTATTTCTTATTCTTTTTACCATAAAGCTCTTAACCGTGATTAAATTTGAACTCATCTTCACTTTAATTAAACCATAGTTAACCTATATCCAACCATAGTTTAAATTAATCTAATTCAACTTATTTAAATTTTAACCATTATAATATTTAAACCAAAATTTACTACATTTATAATTTTAATAAAATGTTTCCATGTTAACCATGGTTAACTCACTTAACCAAGACTATTCAAATCAAGATTAATAATTAACTTTATTTAAATCACACATATTCATTATCTGTATATTTCCAACTTCCACATAGTAAAATAAAAGATTTTAGCTATTTTAACTAATTTAAAAAACTTGGGCTGTCACAATATTAGAGCAGGCAAGTAACATATATCATCTACATATAAGAGTAGGTACATTGGACAACTACTATTAATAAATTTAATATAAACACAACTATCAAAATTGCTTCTAGAAAATCTGTTATTAATTATGAAGTTATCAAATTTCAAATACCATTGTCTAGGGGATTATGTTAGGCCATAAATGAATTTCTTTAGGAGACAAATTTTGTTTTCACATCCTTTGGTAGTAAATATTTTTGGTTAAGACATGTATATTATTTAAATTAAATCACCATGTAAAAAGGCAGTCTTAACATCTAACTGTTCTAGTTCTAAATTGAATTCAGTTACTAAAGACAAAAGATTTTGAATAGAAATGTGTCTTATTATAGGTGAATAGATCTCATTGTAATCAATTCCCTCCCTTTGAGTAAATCCCTTAGCTATAAGTCTAGCTTTATATCTTTCTTTAGATACCCTTGTTATTTCTTATTTTCTTTTGAAAATTCATTTAAAACCAACTAGTTTAGCATTTTTAGGTTTGTGAACTAAGGACCAAGTGTTGCTCTTAGTCGTTAGTAAATGAAAGGTGTATGAACATGATAGTTTCAAATTAAAAGTTAATAGAGTTTATTTTTTGGCGATAAAATATGGAATCTATTACACTTAATAAAACTAACATCAGACAAAAAAAATACATACTAAACAGATGAAAACGTTACTAATAAAATATTAAAATTACTATCATGGTTAAGTAGTTGATAGTCATCGAGTTTGACTAGAATTACAAGTCAAATCTCTAAAGATCTAGGACAAGTAGGAGATTGTTAGGAATGGTATCCTAGAACTTGTAATTATTTAATAAAGATAATTTATTTCAAATAAATTAAATAAATAAACATAAGTTCTTTCTATTATCTATATTGATTCAATTGACGATATTAGGAATATATGGAAATATATAAATATCAAACATTCAAATAGTAAAACCTTAAGTCACTCTTATGAAATCACGACTTAGTATGTGAGTCATACGAGAGGATTAAAGTAGAGATGAGTAACTTAAAAGTGTCTACAGTAAATGGATAATGTTTGGAAACCTTATCCTGGTAACTCTGTTGATAGCTTCACATATTTTTTATTAACAAATAATCTAATCCTGATCATTCATGTGCGTGATATAAAATGGAAGTATCATATGCAATGTTGATTGTATAAGACAGGACCACGATGTTTGATCAAATTTCTCACTAGTACCGGTTACGAGAAATGATCGAATATCAAACTAAGTTTATCAACTGTGATAGATCTAAATCTTGAGTGAAATGTGGACTCCTATTTGTGGATTTATGTTCTTTGATTCACATGGTTGAGAGCAATATGTAAGAACATTCAATACACTCCTTCTTTAGGAACATAACTAGATAAGTAGCTGGGAACACATTTTCACAAGATGGAATTCATAACTTTCCTATAAATTAACGGTATTAGTGCAATACCTAAACATTTTAGGAACTTTAGGAAACTCCCTTGATGTACTGATTCGAGACATGAACGAGTGGCGCCACGACTTCTATTGATCACAAAACTATATTATCTCTAGTTCGACTAAATATAATGTTCATTGGAGAATCAGTGGGAACACAAAGATAAAGCGATAATTACAAGGGAAAAACGGTAAATTTATCTGCTTGTAATTATGAGGGTTCCACGTGAAGGATATATCACATATATAAATAAAAGATAAACTAAATGGTCATAACTCATCTATAGTGAGGGGAGTTCATTTATGAATCTATAGTGGAATTATTCATATTTAGATTTAGATCTTTATTTACCCCTCTATTTTTTTTTACAGATCTACCCCCTACATTTAGACTTTCTGCTTGACTAGTGCTAAGAGTTGTTTTAGACTTAAATTCTAAATCCTAATATCCAAGTGAATAAATTACCTCATTCATTGTGACTGTTGTTCTGCAAAACTTGATTGCATCTTTGAGCTCTAAGTAGGAGTCATCTAGAGAGTTTAGGAGAATGATGGCTTTGCTCTCATCTTCTCTCTTATCTTCATAAATTGTGGCAAGTGTGATGATTGTTTTCTTAAATTCGTCTAGGTTTTGTTCTAAGGATTTGGAGCTTTCCATCTGGAATCCAAATAATTTCTCTTTTAAAAGGATCCAATTTGAAAGAGACTTGGTGAGACAAATTCCTCCCAACTTTTCCTAGACTTCATATGCAGTATCTAATCCATTCATTTGTCTCACAATTGCATCATCTAAATTACGAACTGAAATGATTAGTAATATTATTCAGTAATATTATAAGTAATATTACGAACTGAAAGGCAGGCAGTAAAGTGTTAAGTTTATTGTAAAGGACTTTAGAAATAACTTTATAAGCCACATTATATAAAGAAATAGGCCTAAGTTGTTTCATGTTTTTTGGACATTTTGTTTTGTAGGTAATATGAGTGTGATTCATCTTTTTAAGCATCGGACCATTGCAAAAAAAAAAAAAAACCTTCACAATATGAAAGAGATCATTTTTCATAACATCCCAATGATGGTGAAAAAATCCAGTAGTCATATGGTCAGGACCCGGAGATTTATGAGGATGGATACGAAAAAAGCCTTAGTAATCTCTAAATCAGAAACAACCACAGTTAACTTCAAATTATCAATTGCTCTCAACTTAGGAAGAAGGTTGAGATTTAAAAAGATTTTCAAATTATTGTATCCCAATGGAAGCAATTTTCTCGTCCCCAACTTTCCAAATACCATTCTCATCTACAAGGCCTTTGAGTGCGTTGAATCTCCTTCTACCTCTAACTTTTGAATGAAAAAAATGAGGTATTTTTATCACCCTACTTTAACCAAAGAAGTCTAGATTGGATTCTCCGAATAATGTTCCCTTGAATTAGCAGCTTCGATAACTTTACTCTCAAGAAAACGAATGTTATAAAAAATTTATCAAAGCTATAGATAAATCGTTTTTGTATTTAAGTAAACAACAATTTTCATTTCATTTAGAGTTTTTTAATCCAATCCAACATTCCCTTCGTCACTTCTTTAATTTGTTCAACAAAACGATAAGTGTTGCTGTGACAACCCAACTCACCAGAAAAATAAATAAATACATGACTCACTTTAAAATATATTTAAATCAGAGTAAAACTGAATAAAATGTGGAAGTTTTATTTAATAACCAAAGAGACATTAAAAAACAAAACCTTTATTTTCAGCGCCAATATTCAAAGAATAAAATGAATAAAACAAATAAAATAAAAATCCATGTTAACTAACGAAATAGTCAATACAATGAAATAAATAAATGACATATCTTAAGGGCCTCTAAGTGTAGCGCCATCCTCGTCAAACACTTTAATTTCCATTATTGTTAGTGTTACCTGCGAAAGAAAATTTTGCAGGGCAATTGAACATCGTAAGTTTTTAGCTCAGTAGAATAATCCTCAACTTAAATAAGAAAATAAAACTCAAAAACATCTCATAAGTGTAATACTTTATGGATACTAGTCCAGTCTCACATTTTATTAATAATTAGTAGGTTTCAAGGCAAGCCATGATACGTGCTAGAGTATTCAGCTTTACAAATTTAATATGAGTTCATTAATATGGTCAATTCAACTTAAATCCTCTATAGGCTCTAATTATAACACCTAACAAATCGAAGAACATAAACTAAATAAAAACAATATTCTCTAGTCAAAATGAGCATATAATAATATTTAAATAATAATTCATCTCCCAAAAAATATCAATAATGATACAATAAACAAGCAAGCCTAAGAAATTTAATTTAAACTTCTAAGTAGGAGTGAACCTACCTTAATTGCAAAGTCGAACTAGCAAACGTTCTCGAAATAAAACCAAAAAGACTTCTAACAATGTCCAAGACCTGTAATAATATTAATTTAAAACTAATTTGGTGGAAACCAGAAAAACAGGATGAAAACAAATACAAAGACCAAAAACGTCTTGAATCTAGAAGATGCGGCGGCCACAAGCTCCGGAAAACAACGAGAATTTACAGATTCCTGCGAGCCTTTAAATCCGACGAAAAACAACGGAAACAACCTCCATATAGCTTGAAATTAACTTGAAAACGACAATGAAACTATAGAAAACCAATCCAATACAAAAATACCTCCAAAAACTTGAAGAGAAAAGCTTGAAATCTGGTGAAAAGAACCCAGAAATCAGCGAGGTTGTTTCTTGTGAAAACAACAATGAATAAGTACGGATTAAACTTGAAATTTGATCCGAAACGTTAAGGAAAACTTGTCAACCAATTAACTAATGAAACAAACAAAGAAAACACGAAGAATCTTCAATTTTCTGTGATGAATGATCTCCGATGGCTGCTTCCCAAAACAGAAGAGAAAAGTAAGGGTTTAAGGATGAATTAGTCAACTAACGATGTGAAAAAAACGTTTAAGCGACTAGAAAGAATAAATAAGAATGACCTTGAAGAAACAGAAAGAAACGACAAGAATTTGACAGAAATTCAACGAAACTCGAAAGACTATTGTAGAAAATTTAGAAATAATGAAAAGAGTTTGACCTAGAAGTTTGTGCTGCTAATGAATCTGATTGGCTAGAAAAGGACCAAAATACCCTTATTTGAAATAATAGATATTAAGGGCATATTATTATTTAGATCATAACTTTTTACTCGGGTCTC
Organism: Gynostemma pentaphyllum; assembly: GCA_028015215.1. Taxonomy (NCBI): domain Eukaryota; kingdom Viridiplantae; phylum Streptophyta; class Magnoliopsida; order Cucurbitales; family Cucurbitaceae; genus Gynostemma; species Gynostemma pentaphyllum. The sequence goes on from CM051355.1 coordinate 59,469,114, forward strand.
GGATTGAAGAACGGTCAATTGAATTGAACTCGCAACAACATGAAGGTTAAAAGAACTTAAAATAAAGTCATTTAGATTGATGCCCTTACCAAAATATCGGGTTGTTCTGGGGGATCCATTCTGGCTAGGTGGGGTACTTGTTCTTGAGCAGCTCCTAGTCAACAAGTAACATTGTGATGAGTTTTGGGTGTTGTGCGGATTCCCTTGAGGGACTTTTTTATTGCTTTGGTTGCTCAAAGGTAGTTTTTTTTTACTCTGTTTGTTTGGTTTCAAGCGTCGTAGTGTCTTAAGCTTCTTATAGTGAAGTTTTGTGCTTGCGTTGGTCTCCATGGTGGCTCAGTATAGGTTTTCTTTTGGTTGTTTTAGTTTTCTTTGCTTGGTTTGTGGCTTGTTACCTTTTGTCTAGTTTTAGTTTGGTTTAATTTTTATGGCTTGTTGCTCTTGTCATGTTTAGTTTTTCTTTTTCTTTTGGCTTGTTGCCTAGTCTGGTGTTCTTTCTAGCTTTGTTAGGAGGATTTCTTTGTGCCCTGGTGTCCGGTAGTGGGACTATCTTTGTTGCAATATGTTCCATTTTGTGGGACTATATATATATTGAATATATATACCATATATGTGCATATATATATATATATATCGGGTCGTTATAGGTTCTCCTTACACAATTGAAACTCTAAGCTTTCTTAATAACTAATTTGCAATCTTCATCTTTGCCCCACCTATGATCATACTTGAAATAAGTCTTTTTTTTCCCTAACTTCATGGTCTGTATTGGCTAAGATCATCTTGTGGTCAAGGCCAAAAGAATTCAAATAAATAATAGAAGCATTAGGAAACGAATTTAACTAATCAATCGTAGGTAAACCTCTATCAAGTTGTTCTTGGATAAAATCTGTTGGTTTTCTCTTGTTAGCCCAAAAGTAAACCAAGAAAAACCAAGGTCTTGCAACTGATTATCAGAAATAAAATTTCCAAGCATTCTTAAACTTTGGACACTACGTAGAATTCCTCCAATTTTTTCATCACATAGTAGAAGATCCTTAAAAACTCCAATTTACTATATCTAGTTTTGACTAATTTGCAAACATCTAGAAATTGTCTATATTGAATCTCTCTAAAAGAATCATCAGTACTAGCATAGATACAAAATAAACTTCAAACATCATTAGACATATTATCACTAACTTCTGCTTCAATAAAATAAGAGGAACTTTTGAGGATAGATACGAAAACCTCCTTATTCCATAAGAATTATAAACCACCACTAACTCCTACTAGATTAGCAGCAAAACAAGAAAGAAAAATGGATGGATCTTTTCAAACCTTTAAGCATATGTAAATGATTTTTTGTCTTAGGAAAAAAAAACATGGAGAATGGAGCAAAATTTGCTCTTCCATGATGTGAACTAGGAAGCAACTCCCTATGCCTTGACAGTTCAACTTGAGAACGATCATGATAACCTTGGAGACCTATCAAGCCTGGTCTACTAGGCTTTTTGATAGAAAGAACATCATCAGAATAAGAACATGCAAGCAGATCAATGGTATCTTCAAGAATGGAATAAAAGGAAAATATATTTGTATGCTTAGAGAGATAAAAGAAAGCTTGATTACTTTTTTCTTAAAACAAAAACATATCATATGGAATAAAATTCTCTGCCACCTCATTTTTACATTTGACATATTAGAGAGCCAAAGATAAAGTGTGAACTTGGGATTGTGAATTGGGCCTTACTCAACACCAGTCATATAAAATTTCTTTTTTTACCAAATTTAAGGAAGATTAGCTTACCAAATTTGATTTAGATTTTAAAACTTGAAGCTTATAAATAATATTTCAATGAGAGAGAGAGAAACATCATTGGATATAACTGAAGGAACTTTTGGTAACTGCTTCATGTTCATCACTACCTCCAACTGCTTACCGTTTCCATCTTTCAAATTGTCATCAACCGTAGCTTCCTTTATCAAAGACTATATTATCCGATCACCAGAAAAAGTTCAAAAAAAAAGTCATTATCTTTTGTTGCTTAGAACCTGGAATAAAAATTATAAGCTCTTAACCAAGGCTCATACAAATTATCAATAATCTCTTATTCTTTATTTTCTACATTGACTGTTGAAATACAACTCATGGAGTCATGTCCAATAATACTATAGTACGAACATAATTTTGGTAGCCTTTCATTTTTCTCCTACATTTTCAATGAAATGATCAGAAACTAATGGCTTATTAATATCAATTTCTATCTTCATTCGAATAAAACGACACTGAGTGACACCATCATTCATTGAATGAAATTTTGTTTTTTTGGAATTAAAAATATGATCAGGTGGACAGGTATGCATCAAATGATACATATTTTTTTAAGTAAAAAAATATATCTTGACCTGTAAAAGTGGTCGATAATATTCTAAAAAATGGTCAAGATTTGGTAATTAAACTTGACCCTTAAAATGTGTCAATGTACAGTGACCCTTATAATCAGTCAAAAGAAAATTTTATTCTTGACTTAGTTGACCTTTTTAAATGGTCAAGAATCATGAGTCCTAGCCCTTTTTAAAGATTAAGAATCAACTATTTGGTATAGTGATTAGGCATTTAAATCCATAATTTTTTAGGTGATCTAATCGCAGTGAAGATTAGTGTGATTGATTAGATAGATTTTTTCATCTTATGCTATGAAAGTATATGATCTAACTTAAATAAATCGAACGTTTCATATTTATTGGTTAGAATGGGTGATTCTTCTCTTCTTAATGTTGTCAATAGATTAAATCTTATTGTCGTACTCTAGTGTTGTCTTTAATTAGGGAAGTAATTAATGATCGTATAATGAATTGAGGAAGAATAGATTAATTAGGCTTCTTAATAATCATAACCAATTTAAAGAATGATTTAGGATTTCATTATGCAATTGATGATCAATCAATGATTATACCTTTGGTTGGAAACTTCTCTCGTTGAATTTTATTTGTTTTTATTCAACTTCTCAACATATACCAAAAACCCCTTATTTTCATTTTAATTCACCAATCTCTGTGGAATCGACTTTACTCACCACTAATGCACAAAAGAGTAAAATTATTTTTTGGTGCATTTGACACCTACCGTGAATGCTAAAAGTGTAAATGTGCCTATGGCTGCATATTTTAAGCTATTTGTCAAGCAGTCACAGCTTCAAACATTGCAGATATGAAGTTTGTTCCTTACTCCAAGCCTGATAGAAAGTTTGATGTATGGGATGGTAAGAACAAGCTGGCTAGATTTAGCTCATGTTATGAACTTGATTTCAAGGTTTATGAGCAGTCCAGACAAGTCAGATTGGGAAGAAACTATGTAACGACCCGATTTTTCTTAAAATCCTTTAAAATAATTACGTAGCGGAAAACTTGATTTTAAAGAAAACGACGTGGGTTCGTTTAAAATTCGGATAAACCAAAACCTGTTTTACATTGGCTCAAATCAAAAAAAGCAGTATACCTGGAATGCGCATTCCATACCGTGATAAAACTTCTAAAGAAAGTTTAAAGTCCAAAAATATAAACACAAATTATACAATTGCTCCATCGAGCTCAAAATGAAACATAATAAAAGTAGTAAAATGGTCATGAGCATTCAAGGATGCTTCACCCAAAATCATATATGTTCTTGTCCATTCATTGTCTCGAGTAGTCACGCGGCGCCACCTCCTCTACCTCGTCCTCTACCACAAGTCTTACCTAAAAAAAAAGGTAATTGTAGCAACATTAGCATAAAAATGCTAGTGAGAGTACAATGAAAGCAAGTAATCCTATGAATCACATTCCATGTCGGAAATTGTGTCCAAAGGCCTAGATTTTAATTTTACTATCCATTCCACATTCCAAATTCCGCATATAATCAACATGCATAGTATGCTTCCTGAAAAGTAACGATATCAAGACTTAAAGTAAAAGTACCCGTTATTACTAAGTCTTACTACTGAATTCTAAAGGTTATGTAATGGTATACTAACTATCTTTGTTACCAAACAAGTTTCATCGTATCATAAAACCGCATCCGGACCAAGTCAACATACCATCATGTACCATATCACAAACCATCGTAACTCTCATCACATCGGATATCAGGAATTTCACCATATAGATATCGGGAATTTCACCATATAATATCGGAATTTCACCATATAGATATCGGGAGAATTTCACCATGTAACAAATCATCGCACCATGATACCGTATGGAGCGAATCAACATACTATCATGTGTCGTATCACATATCATCGCATCATGATAACGTATGGAGCGAATCAACGTACCATCATGTGCCGTATCACATATCATCGCACCATGATACCGTATGGAGCGAATCAACATACTATCATGTGCCGTATCACATATCATTGCATCATGATACCGTATGGAGCGAATCAACATACTATCATGTGTCGTATCACAAGTAACATATAATACTCATCAAGTTCCCTAGTAAGTTAGTTAGAAAACCACTAAACTACTGAAAAACATAAACTGCTTGAATTACACGAGTCAATACTCAAGTGTAAATTCTAAGCCACTTTGACTCCCAAATCTCTTAAAGTTCCTTATTCAATCACTTTCATCTAAAGTCTCCAAATCACCTTACAAGACTTCCAAACCACTCATGTTTCCTCTTTTACTTCTAAAACCATAAGTACACCAACACCACTCCACTCACATCCGAGTTTAAAGTTTATACCAAGTATAACTTCCGGAAGTTAGTTCCCTTCGTAACCTTGATAAACAATAACGTAATGAAACATAACTCATAAAATTACTAACTTCCATTTTAAACTCACCTTAGATTGAAATCGAACTTCGAAAGTGTCGAGATAGATCCCACGCGAGCAATTACCAACCTACAAATAAGTTAAATCCAATAAATATTAATTAACCAGAAATTGAACTATCGACGTCTAAACGCGTAAAACGACGAAAAACCCGGTTTTTAGCCTTATGGTGCTCTCGGCCATAGGAGAGAAAATGAGGTTCGTGTTTGGTTTTTCGACTTTTAGGCATTTTAAAGGTGTTCCGGGTTGGTTTTAGGTACTTTGGAGGTTCGAATTATTAGTGGGTAACCGTGATTTAAGGTTTTACACAATACTTGATTCTCGAAAAATTAAGTAAAATACAAAATAATAACAAACTAAACACCCCAACCATCACCAAGTGAGAGAAAACAAATGGAACGGGTTTTCCAATCGACTCGGGTTTAGGTCCAAGACAACAACCTAATCCAAAGTGATTTTTCCTAACTAGAATTCACAAACAACACCCGGAAAAAATGAATCAAGGCTTACATACAAGATTGGAAATAAAGAAAACATAAAAACCCATTTCTTCCTCACCTTGTATCTCCTGGATCTTTAATGGATTGGCCGGATTGATGGGATGGGTAGAAAGATCGTCTCGATAGCTTTCCAACGAGCTAAGGCACGATTTCTTTCTCTTCTCTTTTTTTCTCTCTAGGCTACGGGTTTGGGAATGCTTTTTCACTTCTCTTTTCTTTCTTTTTCTTATCATTATCCTTAAAATATGAAGTGGATAAATATAAAGATATTTTGGTAAAAGACCATACTGCCCCTCATCTTATTTCCTTAGGAAAACTTATTCCGGGTGCTCGTTATTTCACGTTTCTAATTCCAATACAACTTCACTACTTCTAATCTTTATATTTATGGTCCCGCTAATAATTTTTAATACGTCCAAATCTAATTTAAGCTAATAAAATGATTAAAAAGCTTTCGAACGAAATTAACTACTAAATTCTAAATTACTAATTCTAAAATTAAACTAAATACTTTGATTAAAGTAAATGAATAAATAAATGAAATATTAAATAAAAAAAATTTCACTCCAAAAATAACGAGACGTTACAAACTAAGTGGGAACTGAGGTGCTTAAAAGGCGCTATAAATCACATGGTCTGATATATGAGTCAAGAAAAGAATATTGTGAGTGTTTAACAGGCTTTGCATACTCTAATTATGTTTTAGATCTAAACAAAAGAAGGTATTTATCAAGGTTTGAGTTTTTTTATTTATTTGGAAACAAAATACGTTGAAACATTACACTTCAATCTGTGGTTGCACTTTCATCATTCGAGGCAGGGTATGTGGATTTATGCAAATTTTTTAAGCAAGAACTGTGGGTGAAAGAACTTATTTATGAAATGCATGGAAAGAAACGTAATTCTAAAGTCTATTGTGATTGTCAAAGTGCACTTGTTTTGTCTAAGAATCCATCTTTTCATAATAGAATAAACCATATTGGCATTAGATTTCATTATTTTAGAAAGGTTGAACAAAATGGAAGTGTTGTCCTCGAAAAGATTGCGTCAGCATAAAATCCGTTGACTTACGTACAAAAGTCTTGCCACATATTTAGTTTGAGTATCTGAGGAGAAAGTTGAAAGTAGGAGTTGGATGATAGAAATTGTTGTAGAGGCTATAATGTTAAGAGGGTGTTTTGTTGATAATGACATTATATGTTCAGCTTTGAAGATTATTCAAAGAGAATATCTTATAAAAAGTTGTTACTTGCTACTATTATTGAAGCTTCTATGTTTCCTTGTGATTTGCAGTTGTCATCTGTTGGAGCACTGTTATATCAGTAGTTGATTGAATGATCTTTGAGTTTGTTATGGAAGTTAGAGATGATGTTAGTAGTTGATTGAATGAGCTGTCACATGTATATAGCGGTTAGCAGCAGTAGCTTATATGTATTAGATGTTAGATTCATTTGTGTAGCTATATAAATAGTCATAATGCTATAGTTTGAGAGCTAGCTTTTGCATCTGTAAATCAGTTTTAGAATTCTTGTATCCATTAAACTTTCACATGGTAATAAAAGTTCTCTTAGCATTTCATGTGCATTCTTGAGTTTCATTCTTATCTATTTTATTTGTTATCTTCATTGATAAAAGGCATTACATATGATATATCCTCTGCCATTTTGCTCATGCAACATACGTTTCAGTTTATATAAAGGTTGCTCATTAATGTCCAACTAATTTTGTTATTAATTGTTATTCTTATTAGTTTGTTAACTCTTGTAATAAAGTCTATAAAAGACTCTTTGTATTCATTTATTCATTAATGAAGAAATCTCACAAGAGTTCTAGCTAAAATTTCTTATGGTATCAGACGTCCCATTGGCTAACTGCCAACTTTGATTCTGGAATCTTCTTCTTCTACAAAAAAAAATTTCTTCTCCAATGGCTTCCTCTGATAATCCTTCTTCTTCCTGATCGACCACCATTACTATACCACCAGTTACTTCAAATCAACCGATTTCATTCCACAATTCTTCTTCAATCAGCAAATTGAATGATGAAAATTATCTTAGCTGGAAATTTCAAGTTTTAACTGCCATTAAACATCATGGACCTGAAGGTTTCATGTCTCCTTCTCCAGAAATTCCTAGGCAATTTCTTACCAACATTGAATAAACTTTGAATCTTGAGTATCTTCTCTGGAAATGTCAAGATAAATTGCTTTCTTCCTGAGTATTCACCATCATATTTCCTATCCACATACCTCACCCCAAAATGGTTTAGTTGAGAGAAAACATTGACAAATAGTTGAACTAGGCTTATCTCTTCTAAATCAAGCATTTATGCCATTGATATTTTGGGATGATGCATTCAATACTGCAGTATTGTAATTAACAAATTGCCTACATCAGCTCTCAAAGGTAAAATCTCTTACTCCTTTGTTTTTAATCATGTCATTGACTATACTTTTCTCAAAGTGTTTGGCTATTCATGTTTTCCTCTTCTCAGACAATTCAACAAGCATAAATTGGATCCTCGATCTAGTCACTGTCTGTTTCTTGGTTATAGCTCACAACATAAAGGTTATAAATGTCTATTATCAACTAGTAGAATTTATATTTCTAGACATGTGGTTTTTAATGAAAATAGCTTTCCATTTTTATCTTTATTTTCCTCCTCACCTATGTCTTCTACTTTAACTTCATCTATTCATGTTCCATTAAAAATGTGAATCTACCATCTATTCTTGATCCAATACCTAATTCAAACACTCCTATATCATTTATCACCTCTATTTCTCCCTTTGAATCAAATTCAGTCTCTACTGCTACCACCTTCTATCCTAGAGTCTAATTTTGTTCCACCTAAATCTAATCATTAACAACATGTTGAGAGTAATCTAATACCTGATACTTTCATTGTACCAACTAATCATGTTACTCCTGGTATTCTAGTTGTCCAAAATGATGACAAGGAGTAAAAATAGTGTTTTTAAACCCAAAGTATATCTTACTAACCTTACTCAAGAAGAACCTACTTCAATAAAAGAACCTATGAGTTGGAAGCTATACAATCTGAGTTGGAAGCCTTACACAGGAATAATACTTGGATTTTGGTTCCTAAAACATCAAACCAAAAGATTATTGGTTGCAAATGGGTATCAAGATCAAAAGGAATTTTGATGGCTCTATTGCAAGGTACAAGGCTCGTTTGGTTGCCAAGGGGTTTCATCAACAACATAACATTGATTTCACATAGACATTTAGCCCAGTGGTGAAAGCTACTACCATTATATAGAACTATGTTTACATTTGCTTTGACAAACAAATGGATATTAGGAAACTTTATATAAGGAATACTTTCTTACATGGATTGTTGAAGGAACAAGTATTTATGGAACAATGTTGACAAAATTATCAAATTACCCGCAAGCGTACGGAGTCAAGTTTTAATATAGTGATAAGAACAAAGAGTTGTCATCCTATGGGAAAAAGAATTAAGTCTACCTAAGTACTAATGTATGATTAACTCAATTTTATCTAGAAATCGTAAAATAATGAATGTAGAACTAAGCTAATTATAATTAAATAATAAGAAGAGACAAAGCTAAATAAAAGAAGTTTGAATTAAATCAATAGAAAAAGGTCCTACAGGAATGATTTCACTACTTTAATTTATGAAAATAATATTCGTTTAGTTAAGAACAACAATTTCATATTCTATATGTCAAGTACACTAAAATTCCTAATTACCCCACCTGAGCGTTAAATCAAGAATCACAATTAGTTAATAAACCAATATCCCTATTCAAGTTCAGTAATTAAAAGTGTATGAATCACAAGTTCTTTTTAGACTTCTAAATTAAGATTAAGTTTTCCAACTATAATCTACCTTCAGTTATGTTCCCAAGATCTATCCAAAAACCACCTCTCCCGATTGTTAGATTTCAGAATTATAATCAATTATTCTATGGCTAGTAAATTAAAAGCATTAAAAACATAAGAACATGAATAGAATCATAAAATTATCTTCAAAACTAAAACTAAATACTAAAACCATAAAAATAAAGATCCCCTAAGATTAGAAAATTAGCTATCCATAAAAATAAAATTCAACAAAATAAATATTCTAGAAAACATAAAATCGACTCCCTCGAAAATCACTGAAAAACTCCAAAATATGCTCCCTAAAATGTGTCTCCAATGATGAATGAATAAAAATAAAGTTTTTTAAATAAACTTCAGAAGTTGGAGGATGAGATAAGGCTGCAGCAACGCCTCGCTACACTTCATGTGATGGCTTGCTTAGATTTCGCAAGCTTTCATTAAAACGGATGAGCGACGCCTCACTCAATGTTGAGCGATGGCTCGCTATTCAGATAGCGATGCCTCGTTACCTTTCAAGTGATGGGTCTCTAGGAAAATTTCTTGAATTCTACTACTTGTTAAGGTGAGGCCTCACTTGAACTTTAGCGATGATTCGGTTGAACATATTTCTGCCAAAAATGTAGTTTTTGCTTCTTTTTTCCTTAATATGCAAATTTCTTTCAATACCTACATAATAAGATAAAAACTAATTCAAGTAGTATAAAACCATCAAAAACCAATTAAATTAAGGGAAATATTATAATATAAAACTATGTCGAAAAATACTCTCAAACTTAAAGAATTGCAAGTGCTCGAGCAGTCAAAACAATTAAACACTAAGAAAATTTTAAGACTCCGACCTCAAGAAGAAATTTCAGATAAACAAGAAAAATATAATGTCAAATGTTGTTTATAAATAAGACTCAAAAGCATACTCCAAACCACAAACAATCCTAAACGTGTGTGTGTGATCGATTTAGCTTACTTTGTAACCATCAACTAAAAAAACTCTCACAAGTTATACAAAAGCAATTACATTAGAATCTCATCAAAATAAAGAACAAGTAGTAAAACGATACTCTCACATGGATGCACTCAATACGCTCAAAGTGTTTAGGGCAAAGTAATACTCTCAAGTCAAAACATAGAAAATCTTTACAAAAAGCTTGCAAATATATCATCTCATAACCATGATTGAGAAATTGAATGCAGGAATCTAGGGGTCTTTACAGGTTGTAATGGGGCTTAGGTGAGGTTTGATGGAAGGAAAGTTTAAGCTATGGAATTTAGAAATTATTTGAACCCTTAAATAAAAGCTTCAACTAAAACTATTCCAACTACAACTTAGTGACTTTTTTTTTCTTTTTTTTTTCCAATCTTTTCTTTTTTTTTTCAATGTTTATTTTTCAAACAAATCAACCAACATCAATCAAAATATATACCACTTGAAATTATGAACACTAATTTGACTCAAAATGATCAACTTCAAGAATGAAAAAACTTTTCTATAAGAATTCAAACAAACTCAAATTCTAGATTAAAAGGGAATTAACATGAAGGATAAGAATCATTAAAATGTGGTTAATTTTTCAAACAAATAATTGGAAAAGGCTCAAAGTAGGCTTACTAAAGATAATGATTGAGGTTGGCTTTTTTCGAATCTAAAGATGGTTCACCTAAATGCCCAAATTATTTCATACAAATGACTCAACAAAAGCAGTAGTGATATGTATAACAATGCAAGATCCAGAAAAATCAACTATGCAAGACAATCCCTCAAAAGAAGAAAAACAGAGCATGAAGTTGCTCTTTGCAAAACCCTCACAAGGTAATATATATTGAATCCTAAATATCTCTCAATTAATTCGATTCTATGGAAAACTACTCAAGATATAACAAGTGAGATTCTAGTATCAAGTTGACAGTTATAAGCATAAATCTAGTGCTCGGAAAGGTGTAAGTGAATGTCAATAGAACAGAGCATGCATAGATTCTCAAAGATAAACAAACTTGACACTAAATTCTCTTCCAGACTGAAAATACTAAAAAAAATCATCATGGGCCTTCATTGTCTTTTTTTAAGGGGACTAAATCTAAAACAAAAATACGAAAAGAAAAACAAATAATAAGAGCTAAATAAAATAAAAAGACTAAACACCCCCTAACTTAAACTAAACATTGTCCCTAATGTGAAGAAAGCATAACAGAAAAAAAATAAAAGCAAAAAGTAAAAGGAATGAATAAACTCCCCTGAAAGTGGAGAGACTCGCTATAAGATGGGCGATGTGTCACCAAGACCCTTTTTTTTTCTGTTTGCAGGTTTTGTGAGCCAATGACTCGCTTAAGCTTCTGATATGTTCTTTCCTTTTTTTTTCACAAAAAGAAATTAAATTTAAAATAAAAATAAACTAAACTAAACTAAACTAAAATAAATGAATGAATAAAATTAAGAGTAGAGATTGGGCTGCCTCCCAAAAGCGCTAAATTTAACGTTGTGAGCTCGACGATTTCCCTCTTTACCCAGTATATCTCTTGAATTTCTTTGATCTTCTAGGGTTACCTACGAAAGAATAGCGAAAATTGCACTTGAAGTTGTCTCAACTCAGGGTCAGGAGGTTTTGTTGGCTCATCCTACTTCTCATCAATTTCTATAAACTTTGCACTAGTCAAAGAGTCAACTAAACAAGTTTGTAAAGGATCGTTAATAATTTTGCTCCCTACTTAATTAGATAACAAATTATCAATAGCATCAATCATATGGCAGGTACTGACCTCATCGAAAAATTTCAAAGAATGATAGATATTGAAGTGTACCTCTTCTTCATTGACCCTTAATGTTAACTTACCTTGTTGGACATCAATCAAGGCACGACTTGTAGCTAAGAACGGTCTCCCCAAAATGATAGGAATCTCTTCATCTTCTTCCATGTCTAAGACTACAAAGTCAGCTGGGAATATAAAATTATCAACCTTTACGAACACATCTTCAATGATTCCACGAGGGTATATGAGAGATCTATCTGCAAGGTGAAGAGATATAGTAGTAGGTTGAACTTCACCTAATCCAAGTTTTCTGAATACTGAAAGAGGCATTAAATTAATAATGGCACCTAAATCACATAAAGCTTTACCAAATAAGAAACTACCAATAGTACAAGGAATAGTAAAACTCTCTAGATCTTTTAGCTTCTGTGGTAATTTCTTTTGAAGTATGGCACTGCATTCTTCTGTCATCTTTAATTTTTCAAAGTTCTCAACTTCCTCTTCTTAGACATTATATCTTTCATGAACTTCACATAATTTACATCTGTTCCAGCGCATCTGCAAAAGGAATGTTAATGTGAATTTTCTTAAAAGTATCTAAAAATTTAGAAAATTGAAGATCATTCTTCTTCTTTTGAAAACGTTGAGGATAAGGTAAATTAGAATGTGCAACAAGAATATCATAAAATAAGGGAATATAAATTGGCTTTTCTGTCAAAACTAGGTGTAGCCTCCAGTTGTTCTTCTTCTTTACTCTCAACTGTTTCAGTGATGGAATCTTGTGCTAATGATGGAGTTCGTTCTTGAAGCTCTTTTCCACCCCTCAATGTGATAGCATTGCACTTCTCCCCTGGGTTTACTTCTGTATCACTAGGAAACTTTCCATTATGAAGTGTATTCACTGAAGTAACACTACAACAAAATAGTTGATTCTTAACCTTCAAAAAGAGTCAAGATTCATGGTTCTTGACCATTGAAAAGAGTCAACTATGCTAGAGTCAGTGGACTGGAATGAGCACCATAAAAAATGAAGTAATTCGCGAGGGATAAAATATAGATCCGCAATCTAACAATATATATCATGCTGCAAATGAAAGTTTACAACACCATTAAATTCTATAAAAAGTTACATTCAAAGATAGTAATAAAAATGAATAAGACTTGTAAATTATGGGGTAGAAATATTAGAACAAACCATATTTGGTCCAAAAAATATTCATGCAACTACTCAATGGATGTGAATAACGATCTCCCGCAGCTTGAGCTTGCAACCTTGTCTAATAATTCGAATAGTGGACACATAGATTAGGTTGCAGAATATGCTTGAAGCCTCATAGTCAAAACAATACACACACACATATATAAATATATCTCATCATAGATCAAACCTAATTAATTATATAAAAAGCAAATTTATATATGAAGATGACAAGAATATATCTCAGGATACGTTATTTTTTATGTGAAGATGACAAAAATTCCTAATGACTGTAAAATTTAAGAAAAATATTTCTCCAAATATTTAAAACATTCGAATCATCATCGAATTTAAGGAGTTGAAGAACAACATTTCACCATAGAAACAAAAATTTGTCAATAATATAAAAGAAATCGACTCAGCCCCGATAGAAAACAAAAAATCAACATTGAAAAAGAAAATTACCAAGAATATTCTTGTACGGCTTGAAAAATCTTCTAGAGCTTGAAATATCAAACTAGTTGGAACCAATTTCTTGGTAAACTAGGGCTTGAAATAGCTTTTGGCGCAAATTCTTCTAGGGCTCAAAAAATGTTTTGGCATTCTTCGTTGGTTTGGGCGACGAGTGTTCGTTCGAAATATCCATTCCACGAGCGGCATTCTTGAGATCAAGAAGGAGAAGACAAGCAATGTTCTTGAAATCTCCAATGAACAAGCGGCGGTGAGGTTTGGCAAAGTGAAAATTGTGAGAAAGACAAGGAGGGGTAATGAGGGATAGACCTAAAATCATGTGAATTGGGAGTTTTAATGAAATAATAAGCGTGCGTGTGAGTTGGAATTTTTTTATTTAATTTTAAAAAAAAATTGTCTTGACCCTTTTTAGCTTAAAAACTAAGTTTACACGTTCTTTTCCTCATTATCTTGACCTTTTTAATTTTAAAAAATTATTTTCTGGACTATTTTTAATCAAAAGGTCAAGAATTAATAAATATCAAGGGTCAAGAATGTTATATATTGTTGTAGAGTAGCTATTTGTCCCATCTGTAAATCTAAGTTTTTCAAAATAATAATATGATTGTCAACTTTTGCTACTAAATTTTCTATCATAGTTTCATTCTGATTAAACATTTTCCTAGATTCAGTAATGAAAGTTCCAAACATGCTCTCCAAAGAAAGCTTGTTATCATTCTAGTTCTATGGAGGAGGTTGCAAAACATTCTTATTGTTCCCATATGACAGATTCTAATGATTTCTTAGCCCTGGATTATAATGGGTAGGCAATGGATTTTGATATTGGTTTTCTCTATACCCATAATTTCTGTTATTCACATATTGGGCCTGTTCAGTTGTAGGTTCTTTATATTTAACCACTTCACTAGTAGCTGCAAAAGTTTCGATGGACTATGAAGTCGGTGATCTTGATAATTTTGCTAATTGATGTGTCAATGAAGCAATCTGAGATTTAATGAATGTTACATATGCCAAAGATCCTGCCACTTTTGGAGCCATTGATCGGTCATCAAGATATTGAAAAATGTTTTCAGCCATTTTGTCAAGTAATTCCAGTGCTTCTTCAACAGCTTTAGACATCAAAGGGCTTCCTGCTACAGCATCAACATTCGATCTATTCTGTCCCGTCAACCGATTATATAAAAGTTAAATCTGTCGGTAGTCATGAAGTCCATGATTTAGAAAGGATTGATGTACTAAATTAGCGAAATTTCATTTAGTAATTTAATTAATATTTAATTAACGATCTATTAATATCATGCAATTTGTGATAAAAACATGTAGATTCATGCTTGTTTTCGAAAATAAAAGGCCTTTACTTACATTAAGTAATAAATGGAGAATTGGTTGGAGGGTTTCTTTACAACATCAAATCCTCAGCAACACCGAATCTTCTATGCTATATCCCGATCGATCAAATGAAATCCAATTGTGTAATCAAACTTTAGAACAAATTAGGAAGAAGAAAAATAAATTTTTTACCCAATTTTGATAGCAAAATCGGCAAAGGGGGGAGAAAAAGAGGAAGAGAGAATTTCAATTTTCAAGGAATTGAGTTGTCTGATTTATGAATGACCCTCGTCCTATTTATAGGCTAATTGAAAATATAATCTCATTAAGATATTCCATAGAGATTAATACAAAAAAAAAAAAGATATTCCCTTTCCATTATCATGGTATTTTCGAAAAAACCATAGATAAATAAGAGGATTTTTTTTTCTTTTATTTGATTTATTTTGGGTAAATAAATCTATATAATTCTTTTTGGATATAATTTAAACAATTATCTCCAACAAATTATATATGATGACCGAAATTATCAATAATAATTAATAAATAATTCTAATTTATTTAATTAATTATTTTGGGCCAAATTCAATTGGGTTTATTAATCCAATTGGGCTTGAAACATTCTCTTAAATTAATAAGTCCAACTTAATTCATTTATTTATTAATTACCATTTAAATAAAATACTTTATTTAAATAATTAATAATATTAATATTTTCTTACGACTAAATATTATCAAATGATATTTAATTATTAATTTCCATTTAAATAATTTTCATTATTTAAACAATTAATTAATATTTAATTATTAATTTCCATTAATAAACTCATTATTTAATTTATTAATAATTCTAATTGACAATATTTTATTATAAATTAATTAATTTTAATTATTAATTTTCGTTCAAATAAAATTAATTGTTTAAACAATTAATAATTATCAATTAATTTCCAATTATTAATTACCATATAAATATACTCAATATTTAAATAATTAATAATGTCTAATTAATAATATTTCATTATTAATTTCTTGTTTAAATAAACTCATTATTTAAACTATTAATAATGTTTATATTAACAACTGTTTAAATATACTCAATGTTTAAACAATTAATATTGCCTATTTAAGTAATTCACTTTACTTAAAATTTCTATGTCTTCTACGTGATTTCGTGACTACAATATTTGGGCTAGCATAGACACCTGATGGACAGATCATGGGCTTAATAATTAGTCAATTATGTGATTAACTCATAATTAGTTAAAAACTTATTATCTAATTAGGAATAATTCCACTATAATTAATAGTTGAACGCCCCTCACTATAGATGAGTTATGTCCATTTAGTTCATCTTTATTTATATCTGTGATATATCGTTCACGTGGAACCCTCATAGTTACAGGTGGATTAAATCTACCGTTTTACCCCTGTAATTATAGCTTTATCCTTATGTTCCCGCTGATTCTCCAATGAACATTATCTTTAGTCGAACTAAAGATAATATACTTCTGTGATCAATAGAAGTCGTTTTGCCACTTGTTCATGTCTCGAATCAGTACATCAAGAGAGTTTCCTAATGTTCCTAAAATGTTTAGGTATCGCACTGATACTGTTAATTTATAGGAAAGTTATGAATTTACATCTCGTGAAAATGCGTTCCCAGCTACTTATCTAGTTATGTTCCTAAAGCAGGAGTGTATTGAGCGTTCTTATAGATCGCTCTCAACCATGTGAATCAAATAACATAACTCCACAAATAGGAGTCTACATATCACTTAGGATTGAGATCTATCACGGTTGATAAACTTAGTTTGATAAACTTAGTTTGATATTTGATCATTTCTCGTAAACGGTACTAATGATAAATTTATTCATGTCTTATAGAATCAACTTTGTATATGATACTTCCATTTCATGTCACCCACATGAATAATTAGGATTAGATCATTTGTCTATAAACAAAATGCGTAGCTATCAACAGTGTTACCAGGATACGGTTCCCAACGTTATCCATTTACTGTAGAAAATTTAAGTTACTCATCTCGACTTTATTCCTCTCGTATGACTCACATACTTAGTCATGATTTCATAAGAGCAGCTTAGGGTTTTACTATTTGAATGATTGATATTAATATATTTCCATATATTCCTAATAGCATTTATTGAGTCAATCTAGATTATATAAAGAATTTACGTTTATTTATTTATTTAAGTTCTTGGACACCATTCCTAACAAATTTGGACACTTCCTCAAAAGCTCCCCAAATGTAACGCCCCGTTACAAGATAAATTTCAATTTCGGTTAAAATTTTATTTTTAATTTATTAAAATTGAGTTTTGAATTTTCGATTTAAATTTTCCTATTAGCATCCATAGGCTTGTTGGGTGACAAATTGCGAGGGAAGGTTTCTTTGGCAATTTGTTTGGATGGAAGGAAGATTAAGGAATTAAGGGAAAGTTTAAGTGAGGTGGCTAGGGTTTGGGTCATTTATTTAGAAAAGAAAAGTTAAGGAAAAACTTTTCTCTCATCTCTCCCTCTCACTCTACCAACCATTGGAGGAGCTCGATTCATTTTCTTTGTAGTTTGATCGTTTTCTTTCGTTACGATTTTGGATTTGGAGTGGTTGGGGATCATCTTTATGAATCAAAGGGTAAAATTCTCTTCTCCTCTCGATTTCTTCAAGGCGCCGCCCCTAGGGTTCTAAATTGATGCTTTTCGTCAATTTTTGAGTTATAGGTGATCGTTTGAAATGCGGTTGATCGTTGGGAGAAGATTGAAGGCTTTTTCCTAGAGTTCCTAACATTGGGTAAGTGTTTTGGATCAAATTTGAATCTTTTAAAATTTTGGATTTTAAGTTAGTGTTTAAATTCATGAAACTCAAGGACCCATCCTTGAAAACATAACCCCACCTCTTTCCGACTCCAATTCGAAAAGCTATTTCCTAATCGATTTTTATTTACCTTTCCTAAAACCAAAAACCATCAAAATCAATCTCCCGAAATATGAACCCATGACCAAACTACAACCAAAAGGCCACGGTTCAGCTGCGGCAAGGGGGCAGCAGCGTTGTGGCTTTCCCCCTTCGCAAACAGCGATCCGTTCATCTTGTGTTTGCCCCGTTCTTCGAGAAATTGAACCCAAACCTTTTTAGACCTTTTGGTACTGTTTTATCATCAATTTTAATTGCTTAGGACCTTCGTTTCAGGTCTGGTTCGTAGTGTAAAGTAGCTCGATTATTGGATTTTAGCGAAATTAAAGGTCAGTTAACGGTTTAATATACGGTGGAGTTTTAGATAAATCTAAAGCTCATACCGCAGCTTGTTTATTTAAAAATATTTAATTATTTAATTCTACAAATTTTAGGATGAGAATTGATATTGGAAATATCAAAAAATCATTGAGAGAATTTGTTTTTCGGTTAAACCTAGTTTAGGTGTTTTTCGGCGAAAATTGATGTTTTTAGTTTTGAATCATTTCTGAATTTTATTGAACATAATTTTGAAATATTTGGGAGTTTAAGATGACCATTAGCCATTTGTTTTGATTTATGTAGTGTTAAATTTGATTTTTCGATTTTTCCAGAGTTTTACCAATTTTTCGGAAGTTTTTTAAATTGATTGTTAATCTGTTTGGGCTGCTGCATTTTGATAATTATTATTGAATTTTTATAAAAATTATTATGTGTATAATGTTGAGGATGTTGAGATTGATGGCCTGTCAGGATATGTTAACTAGTATTAAGGCTACGAGCTTAATACTTAGTTTGAATTTAGTTATGGATGAGTCCATAACCACGTACTAATGATCATTACTCGTACAAATGATTCATTAGGGGATTTAGTTATAGATGCATCTATAACCAGGTACTAAGAAGTGATAGTAGTCCCAAGGGACCGCCTTCTTAGTGTTGCATGTTAATTAGTTGTTTTGTTACTTTAGAGTTAACTAATGATCTGGAAGTGTTAAGTTTGATGTTGAGATTTTGTGAATGAAAGCCTTGGGTATGAAACTAGTGAGAGTTGTCTATCCATGTAAGAGTGTGATTAATGAAAGCCTTGAATATGTAATTTAGATTTCAATGCATATTCACGTAAGTGGATTGAGATTGAGTTTAAGTGATGCCTTGAGCTTAATAGATATTGGAGAGTGTTGAGTGCTTGGGACTCGATATGAATCGTGTAGAGATATTTAAAATTTTACATGTTGATTGAATCGTTTTCTCACTGGCTTTAGCCTCACAGTGCTATAATTTTTTTCAGGTGTTAATGGACCGAGAGGTGGCGGTTGATTATATGGCAAAGATGAGGGGTTCATGTCGATGTGGCAACCCCTTGCCTATTTATTATTCATTTTGTTAATGAATAAAGTATTAAAATTTTATTGGTTTACAGTTGAATCATTTGAGTTTTAGAATTTTATTTTTATTTGTTTTGAATTGTTTAAGAAAATGTTATTAGTCCCTTTCGATTTTGTTTTAACTTTACAACTCTAGAGTTGCGATTTTATTAAAATGATTATTTGATTGATTGTGACGTTTACACAATTTTCAATAAAGGTAATTTATGAGTCTTCCACTGTTATTATTTCTTTGTTTTAAACTCTGAATGGTTGGGTCTTTATAGTTGGTATCAAAGCCTATTTGTTCTGAAGACCGTATGTTAAACATACACTTTTTTTTTACATGAACCTCATCTTTACACTCATCGGCGCCAGGTATCTCAAGTAGCATGTTAGTTAAATGTTAAACCTTAAACTGTTCAAGTCTCGTTATTTATAGTGTTTACTTGTTCCAAGATGCCTCATGTGGTTATTCTTGGAAGAGGAAGAGGTCGAGGTCGTGGTAGAGGTTGAGGTAGAGGAGGACACGGTTGAGGCTAAGGTGTCAACCCCGAGTACCAAAGTGACGCCGAGTCGTCAAACTAGGTTAACTCTTATGCTACTCATGTTATGGAGAATGTTGATGGATATGTGAATCCAGCTGGATTGGAGGAACATAAGAATGTTTCTTTGGCTCCTCAAGTACCACCAATTGTTCAGGGGCGAGTTTGTGCCCCAGGTTGAATTAGAAGAGATGTGTAGAGCATTGGCTAGAGTTGGGGGAGTAACTGAGGAGGCCAGGATGTTGCGAGAATATAAGAAATATGCTCCAACCGAATTCAATGGAAAGTCAACTAATCCTGAAGAATCTGAGAACTGGTTTGCTAGAGTTCAGAGAGCTCTAAAGTTTAGTTAACTATCCCATTTCTCGCTAGTGGAGGATGCCTTGTATTAGTGGGAGACTACATTGAACACCAGAGATTCTGCTACTCCGGTGACTTAGAGTGAATTCCAAGAAAAGTTTTATGTAAAGTATTATACTAAAAAGTATAGGAGCAAGAAAGAATGTGAGTTCTTAACTTTGAAGATAGGAGACAAATCTGTGTTGGAGTATGAGAAAAAGTTTGATCGTCTTTCGAGGTTTGCTGCTTATCAGGTTGCTACACCTGAGCTGAGGATGAATAGATTTATGATGTGATTAGATGATGATTTGCTGGGACAGATTGAGGCTATTGGGCCTACATACTATGCATCTTCTTTAAAGAGTGCCATGTGTCTTGACCCAAAGAGTAGAAGCAAGGCTGTAGAGAAAGAGTCGACTGAGACTGCAGTTGGACAAAAGAGAGAAACTGAAACTGAGCCTCAACAGAAACAGTATCAAGGAAGTAATAGAGGACAACAAGCACCACAAAATAGACAGTTCAATCAGAATAGACAGAACCATGGAAGGCAACGGTTCGTTGTTCCTGAATGCAGAATTATGGAAGCAATCATACTAGGGTTTGTAATCAGCCTAAAAAGTGCTTTACTTGTCACCAGGAAGAACATATTTCAGCTAATTGTAGGAAGAACATGAAAGCACCTATAGATGTGGGGCAAAACCGACCTGCTAATCAGGGTCAATAGAAACAGGCTCCTCAGCAAGGAAAGTTGTTTGCTACTATTAGGGGCGAGGCTGAGGCAGCACATAATATGGTAACAGGTACTTTATCGGTCCTTTGTCATTCTGTATTTGTGTTATTTAATTCTGGTGCTACGCATTCTTTTATTTCTGCTTAATTTATTAAGTATGCTATTTTTAATACTGAGCCTATGAATTTTGAATTGAATGTTAAGACACCGGTTGGTGGAACAGTTTGTGTTGATAGGATGTTTAAAACTGATGAACTTTGTTTTATTGAGAAATGTTTGCCTGCTCCACTAATTGTGCTTGATATGTCTGATTTTGATATTATATTAGGGATGGATTGATTGCGTGCCAATTATGCCATTATTGATTGTCATAAAAGGGAAGTGATCTTTAAGAGTCCATGTGAGACAGAGTTTAAATTTAAGGGAACTAGTAGTAAACTTACTCCAGTGATTATCCTAGCCTTACAAGCTAGGAAGTTGGAGCCTGGGGTTATCTAGCTAATGTAGTTGATACTATAGTTAAGGAGGTTAGTTTAGAATCTGTATCTGTTGTGAATGAGTTTATCGATGTGTTTCCTAGTGAATTACATTAACTATCCCCACCTAGGCAAATGGATTTTAAAATAGAAGTTGTACCTGGAACTGCCCCTCTTTCGAAAGCACCTTATACAATGGCTCCAGCTGACCTAAAAGAGCTTAAGATCCAGTTACAAGAGCTTCTAGATTTGGGTTTCATATGCCCAAGTGTATAACCATGGAGTGCACCTGTCCTATTTGTGAAAAAGAAGGATGGATCGATGAGGTTATGTATAGTTGACTGTGAGCTTAACAAGGTAACTACAAAGAACAAGTATTGTTTGCCTAGGATGGAAGATTTGTTTGACTAGTTGAGAGGGGCCACTGTATTTTCAAAGATAGATATGAGATCGGGATATCACCAGTTAAGAGTTCATGAGACTGATATACCAAAGACAGCTTTAAGGACGAGTTATGGACATTTCGAGTTTATTGTCATGTCTTTTTGGGTTGACTAATGCCCCGTCAGCTTTTAGGGATTTGATGCACACATTTTTTTAAGGGTTCTTAGATACATTTGTGATAGTATTTATAGATGATATACTAGTGCACTCTGAGAATGAGGAAGAACATGCCATGCACTAGAGGAATGTGTTGTCTATTCAGAAAGAAGAAAGACTTTATGCTAAGTTTAGCAAGTGTGAGTTCTTGTTGAAGAAATTAGCCTTTCTGGGACATGTAGTGTCAACATAGGGTATTTCTGTTGATCCTTCAAAGATCGAAGCAGTTAGTGGGTATGAACGACCTACTAGTGTAGCTGAGATTCATAGTTTTCTTGGTCTAGTTGGATATTATAGGAGGTTTGTGCAAGACTTTGCACAAATTGCTTATCCAATGACTAAGTTAACTAGAAATGGAGCGGCTTATGAATGGAGTAGGGAGTGTGAGGCAAGTTTTGAAGATATGAAGAAGAGATTGATAACCGCCCCAGTTTTAGCTACTCCAGATGGTTCTGGTGGCTTGACCATCTACAGTGATGCATCGAAAAAGGGATTAGGTTGTGTGTTAATGTAGCATGGTAAAGTGGTAGATTATGCATCTGGGCAACGGAAAGAGCACGAAAAGAAGTATTCTACCCATGACTTAGAACTTGTAGCAGTGATTCATGCCTTAAAGATTTGGAGGTATTATCTGTATGGTGAGAAAATTTTAATCTTCACTGACCACAAAAGTCTCAAATATTTCTTCACCCAGAAGGAATTAAATATGAGGCAAAAGAGATGGTTGGAGTTGGTGAAGGATTATGATTGTGATATCCAGTATCACCCTAGAAAGTTGAATGTGGTAGTTGATGCACTTAGTTGAAAAACAGTTCATTCAGCGGCAATTTTGGCTAGGCATCCTTAGCTACAGTGGGAAATGAATAAGGCTAATCTTATTGAGATAATAGCTAGTATGGCCAGATTGACAGTGAGGCCGACATTGAGACAAAGGATTATTGATGCGTAGAGGGCAGATGACAATTTATTTGGTTGTTTTCTTGATGCCGAGACTGATATGCCGGGAGTGTTTGCTTTTGCTACTGATAGTGCCTTAGTTTATAAGAGTCGATTGTGTGTCCCTAGGATGAAACCTGGAGGAAGGAGTTGCTGGAGGAGGCATATGGTTGTATATTTTCTGTTCACCCCGGAGGTACCAAAATGAATAGAGATTTGAAAATGCATTATTGGTGGCCTGGAATGAAGAAAAAGTTAGCTGAGTTTGTGAAAAAGTGCTTAGTGTGTCGGCAGGTGAAGACACTGAGAAGAAATCTTCATGGTTATGTTAAACCATTGAGTGTTCCTGATTGGAAGTGGTAAGAAATTTTCATGGATTTTATTTGTGGATTGTCAATAACATCTCGAGGTAATTCAGTTATTTGGGTGATTATGGACAGATTGACAAAGACAGAGCATTTTCTTCCGGGAAAATGGACTTATCTAGTAGAGACTTAGGCACAGATGTATTTGAAGGAGATAGTACGTTTGCATGGAGTTCCAATTCGTATTGTGTCTGATAAGGACACTCACTTTGTCTCTAAGTTTTGGTAGAGTCTTCAGAGGGCTATGGGTACTCATTTAGACTTTAGTACTGCTTTTCATCCTCAGAAGGATGGACAGACTGAACGAGTTAACCAGATGTTGGAGGACATGTTTCGAGCTTGTGCCTTAGACTTTAAAGGAAGTTGGGATGATCAACTTTATTTGGTGGAATTTATATACAATTATAGTTATCAGTCTACAATTGAGATGGCTCCTTTCAAGGCCTTGTATCGAAAGAAAAGTCTATCGCCAGTTCATTGGGATGAAGTTGGGGAGAGGAAATTGTTGGGGCCCGAACTAGTTCAGTTGACAAGTCAGTCTATAAATGTGATTAGCGAAAGAATGAAACCATTCAAAGTAGACAGAAAAGTTATGCAGATAAGAGGCGTACTCATCTTGAATTCTCAGTGGCTGATCATGTTTTTCTGAAGATAGCACTTATGAAAGGTGTGATGAGATTTGGGAAGAAAGGAAAATTGAGTCCACGATTCATCGGTCCTTTCAAGATTCTTGAGAGATCGGGCTGCTTGCATATAGGTTGACTTTACCACCAGCATTATCTGATATTCATAATCTGTTCCATATGTCGATGCTTCAAAAGTATATTGCCGACCCTACACATGTAATAAATTATGAACCAGTAGAGCTACAATAGATTTGTCTTATGAAGAGAAGCCAGTTGAGATATTAGCAAGAGGACAAAGAGTGTTGAGAAATAAGACCATTGAGTTGGTCAAAATTTGTGGAGGAATCATGCCTCAAAAGAAGCCACTTGGGAGCGGGAAGATGACATGCGAGCTAGCTACCCTCATCTTTTTCTTGAGAGGTGAAGCTTTTCGGGGGCGAAAAGCCTTGTTAGGTGGGTGGTTCTGTAACCCCCCGTTACGAGGTAAATTTCAATTTTGGTTAAAAATTTATTAATACCGAGTCTTGAATTTTCAATTTAAATTTTCCTATTTTCATTCATAGGCAAGTTGGGTAACAAATGGCGAGGGAATGTTTCTTTGGCAATTTGCTTGGATGGAAGGATGATTAAGCAATTAAGGGAAAGTTTATGTGAGGTGGCTAGGGTTTGGGTCATTTATTCAAAAAAGAAAAGTTAGGGAAAAACTTTTCTCTCTTCCCTCCCTCTCACGCCGCCGCCACCCATTGGAGGAGCTCGGGAGCTCGATTAGTTTTCTTCGTCGTTTGATAGTCTTCTTCCGTTATGATTTTATATTTGGAGTTGTTGGGGATCATCTTTATCAATCAAAAGGTAAAATTCTCTTATCCTCTCAATTTCTTCATGGAGCTGCCGCCCCTTGGGGTTCTAAATTGATGTTTTTCGTCAATTTTTGAGTTATAGCTGATCGGTTGGAACGTGGTTGATTGTTGGGGGAAGATTGATGACTTTTTCCTTGAGTTCCTAACATTGGGTAACTGTTTTGGATCAAATTTTAATTTTTTAAAATTCTGGATTTTAAGTTAGCCTTTAAATTCATGAAAGTCAAGAACCCATCCTTGAAAACCAAACCCCCCCTCTTTCCGATTCAAATTCGAAAATCTATTTCCTAATCGATTTTGATTTACCTTCCCTAAAACCAAAAACCATCAAAATCGATCTCCCGAAACATGAACCCATGACCAAACCGCGACCTGAAGGACACGGTTCATCCACGACAAGGAGCAGCAACGTCGTGGCTGTCCTCTTTCGCAAACGGTGATTCGTTCGTCGTTTGTTTACCTCGTTCTTTGAGCCGTTGAACTCCAAACCTTTTTACACATTTTGGTAATTTTTTAACATGAATTTTAATTTCTTAGAACCTTCGTTTTAGGTCTGGTTTGTAGTGGAAAGTAGCTCAATAATTGGATTTTAGCCAATTTCAAGGTGAGTGAACGATTTGATCAACAGTGGAGTTTTAGAGAAATATAAAGCTCATACCGTAGCTTGTTTATTTCCAAATATTTAATAATGTAATTCTAGAAATTTTAGGATGAAAATTGATATTGGAAATACCGAAAATTCATTGGGAGAATTTATTTTTCGGATAGAACTAGTTTAGGTGTTTGGCGAAAAGTGATGTTTTTAGTTTCAAATCATTTTTGAATGTTAATGAACTTAATTCTGAAATATTTGGGAGTTTAAGATGACCATTATACATGAGTTTTGATTTAAGAAGTCTTAAATTTGGTTTTTCGGCTTTTTGGCAGTTTTACCTTTTTTCTACAGTTTTGTTAATTGATTGTTAATCTGTTTTGGCTGCTGATAATTATTATTGAATTTGTAAGAACATTATCATGTGTATAATGTTGAGGATGTTGAGATTGATGGCTTGTCTGGATATGTTAACTAGTATTAAGGCTACGAGCTTAATACTTAGTTTAAATTTAGTTATGGATGAGTCCATAACTAGGTATTGATGATCATTGCTCGTACGAATGATTCATTAGGGGATTTAGTTATAGATGCGTCTATAACCAGGTACTAAGAAGTGATAGTAGTCCCGAGGGACCGCCTTCTTAGTGTTGGATGTTAATTAGTTGTTTTGTTACTTTAGAGTTAACTAGTGATCCGGAAGTGTTAAGTTTGATGTTGGGATTTTATGAATGAAGGCCTTGGATATGAAACTAGTGAGAGTTGTCTATCCATGTAAGAGTGTGATTAATGAAAGCCTTGAATATGGAATATAGAGTTAATTGCCTATTCACGTAAGTGGATTGAGATTGAGTTTAAATGACACCTTGAGCGTAAGAGATATTCGTTATGAATCGTTTAGAGACTATTTAAAACTTCACCTGTTGATTGAATTGTTTTCTCACTGGCTTTAGCCTCACAGTACTATAATTTTTTTCAGGTAACAATAGACCGAGAGGTGGCGGTTGATGATGTGGCGAAGATGAGGGGTTCATATCGTGGTGGCCACCTATTGCCTATTTATTATTCATTTTGTTAACGAATAAAGTATTGAAATTTTATTGAATTATTTGAGTTTGAAAATTTTATTTTTATTTGTTTTGAATTGTTTAACGACAATGTTATTAGTCCCTTTCGATTTTGTTTTAACTTTACAACTCCGATGTTACGATTTTATTAAAATGATTATTTGATTGATTGTGATGTTTACACAATTTTCAATAAAGGTTATTTTGAGTCTTCCACTGTTATTATTTCTTTGTTTTAAACTCTGAAAGGTTTGGTATTTACACTAAATCTCTCCCAAGCGTCTTATAAAGTTTCGATATTTTGTTGCTTGAAAGTGTTAATTTCAGTACGCATTTGAGTGGCCCTTGATGGTGAAAAGAATTTTGTCCAAAACTTTTCAACCATGTCTGGCCAACTATAGATACTTCATGGCTATACTGATTGTAACCAACCTCTAGCCTTATCTCTCAGTAAGAAAGGAAAAAGGCGCAATTTGTTTATGTCTTCAGGTATCCCATTCATCTTAACTGTATCAAAAATTTCTAAGAATCTGGACAAGTGATAATTTGCATCATCTGTAGCTGTCCCTCCAAACTGATGTTGTTGAACCATACCAATCAGAGCAGGTTTCAATTCGAGGTTGTTAATGTTGATGGTTGGCCTAGCTATGCCTGAAATTTTTTTAGCAACAACGGGTTTGAAATAATACTTAATTTTCCTTGTGTTGTTCTCGGCAAGCGCATTTTGATCCTCTAAATTTGTCATTGTCTTGGCTTGAAGCTTTTTCTTCTTACTTTTAGCTTCACAGGTATTGTCAATCTCCGGATTCAGTAGTGCAAGACTACTACTTCCGTCATTTCGCATATAATATTTAATAACCTGCAAAAATAACTGCAAATAAAGAAACAAGTGAGCAAAGAATAATTAAAAGGTTCAGAAAGATATAAACAAAAAATAAAAATTCTAAATTAAGACTAGGCTAATGCACAATAGTATCAAGTAAGCTAAATTGCCTATTCCCCAGCAACGGCGCCAAAAACTTGTTGAAAAAATTATCAATTACCTAATAGCGTACGGAGTCAAGTTTTAATACAGTGATAAGAACGAAGGGTTGTCGTCCTATGGGCAAAAGAATTAAGTCTACCTAAGTACTAATGTATGAGATTAACTTAATTTTATCTAGAAATCATAAAATAATGAATGTAGAACTAAGTTAATAATAATAAACTAATAAGAAAAGACAAAGCTAAATAAAAGAAATTTGAATTAAATCAATAGAAAAAGGTCCTATAGGAATGATTTCACTACTTTAATTTATGTAAATAATATTCGTTTAGTTAAGAACAACAATTTCATATTCTATAAGTAAAGAACAATAAAATTCCTAATTACCTTTCCCGAGCA
Source organism: Gynostemma pentaphyllum (assembly GCA_028015215.1). NCBI lineage: Eukaryota > Viridiplantae > Streptophyta > Magnoliopsida > Cucurbitales > Cucurbitaceae > Gynostemma > Gynostemma pentaphyllum. The sequence continues at coordinate 59,496,890 of CM051355.1, forward strand.
TCAAATCAAGAATCACATTTAATTAAGAAACCAATATCCCTATTCAACTTCAGTAATTAAAAGTGTATGAATCACAAGTTCTTTTTAGACTTCTAAATTAAGATTAAGTTTCCCAACTCTAATCTACTTTCAGTTATGTTCTCAAGATCTATCCTAAAACCACCTCTCCCGAGTGTTAGATTTCAGAATTATAATCAATTAATATATGGCTAGTAAATTAAAAGCATTAAGAACATAAGAAGATAACTATAATCATAAATTTGTCTTCAAAACTAAAACTAAATACTCAAAATATAAAAATAAAGTAGCTACATCAATCCCCTAAGAATTAGAAAATTAGCTATCCATAAAAAAAAAATTCAACAAAATAAATATTCTAGAAAACATAAAATCGACTCCCTCAAAAATCTCTGAAAAACTCCAAAATATGCTCCTTAAAGTGTGTCTCCAATTATGAATGAATAAAAATAAAGCTTCAGCCCCTTTAAATAGGCTTCAAAAGTCGGTGGCTGAGATAAGGTTGGAGCGATGCCTCGCTACACTTCAAGCAATGACTTGCTTAGATTTCGCAAGCCTTCAATAAAACAGACAAGCGACGCCTCGCTCAATGTTGACCGATGGCTCTCTAGGCAGATTTCTGGAATTCTCCTTCTTGTTCAAACGAGGTCTCACTTGAACTTATGCGATGGCTCGCTTGAACATATATTTTTCCAAAAATGTAGTTTTTGATTTTTTTTTCTCTAATATGCAAATTTCTTTCAATGCCTACGTAATAAGATAAAAAACTTATTTAAGTAGTATAAAACCATCAAACACCAATTAAATTAAGGGAAATATTATAATAAAACCTTGTCAACAAACAACCGTTCGATTTTCAGGTTTATACCAGTTCTGGTCCAAAAATTTGCAAGTTACAAAAAGTCATTTATGGCTTAAAGTAAGTTCCAAGAGCCTGGTTTGAAAAACTTAGCTCATTTTCTTCTATCACATCAGTTCGCTGCTGCTAAGGCTGATCGTTCTCTTTTCATCAATGTCAATTTTTTTTTCAATATATATTTTGTTATAGGTTGATGATATTCTTATTACTGGGAGTTCTACTTCTTCTATTCAAAATCTCATTACTCAGCTCAATTATGTTTTTGCATTAAAGGATTTGGGGTTACTACATTATTTTTCTGGGAATTGAAATCTCTTATCTTTCCAATGGAAATATGCATCTTTCCCAAACCAAGTACCTTACTGATTACTCAAGAAAACCAAGATGATTGATTCTAATCCCATCTCTAAACCAATGATTAGTGGAACACTAATATTTGAAAATCAAGGAGAAAAACTAGCAGATGTTTCTTTATATAGACAAGTTGTGTGAGCTCTTCAATATGCAACTATAACTCGACCAGATTTGGCATATTCTATGAATAAAGTAGGTCAATTTATTCACTCTCTCCGACTGTTATTCATTGGCAAGATGTTAAATGAATACTTAGATACATCAAAGGGACTTTGTCATTCGGATTAATGTTAAAATGTCCAACTTATATTCAAATACAAGCTTTTACTGACTTTGACTGGGCATTTGATCAGGATGACAGAAGATCTACTTTAGATTTTTGCATTTTATTTGGTGGAAATCTTATTTCATGGAGTTCCAAAAATCAACATGTGGTTTCAAGATCGAGTACTGAAGCTGAGTATCGAAGCTTAGCTCTCTCTTCCGCTGAGATTCTTTGGATACTATCTTTACTTCAGGAACTACATATTCATGTGCATTCTCCTCCAATTTTATGGTGTGATAACAATGGCACTGTTCACCATAGTGCCAATCCAGTTTTACATTCAAGAACCAAACTGGAATTGGACATTTACTTTGTACGTGATTTAGTTCGAAACAAACGTTTAGCTATTCAACATCTACCTGCCACAACTCAATTAGCTGATATTTTAACCAAACCCTTGTCTGCTGCACTATTTCAGAAATAAAGATCACATCTTGGTGTTCTTTGCTCTTCAGCCATGGGTTTGATGGGTATAGAGGTCATTAAAGTCCAACTAATTCTGTCATTAATTGTTATTATTGTTAGTTAGTTAACTCTTGTAATAAAAGACTCTTAGCTACATTTTCTTATAGTTTCCAAATTTCCATGAAATAATTTGAAGGTCCTTCTTGCCCGACGGATACCATTCTAAAAGACATGGTATTTGTTTACTTTTCACTAATTTGTTTCTAACAATGATATTTTTATGTGTATAGTAATTTAAATTAATTAATTCATTATTGTACAATTGTGATAAATATTGTTTATTTATTTAATAAAACAAATTTTTTCCTTTCATCTTTAAAAGATTTAATTCAATATTTAGATCTTCATTTACAGTACGATGTCTGTGTATATAATTTTCTTAATGGGTTTGATAAATTTTAGCTTTTTTGTTATACCACTTATTAATTGTTTAGATTTTCATATCAATCCTCTAATTAATTTTTAGGGTAAAATGCAAATGAGACCCTTGTTGTTTATTTCAAATGCATGAACACCCCCTGTGGTTTGAAAATGGTAAATCTCACCTCTGTGGTTTGAAAATGGCAAATCACACCCCTGTGATTCCAAATTTTTTCAATCAGATCCCTTCATTTCAATGTCATTAATTTTCTTTTAATCATAACTTCTTCATTTGAACTCCGATTTGGATGATTCAAGATGTTTTGGAATCCTCATTTCAGTCTCTACGCTACGATCACTTAAAACTTCTAAATCATCAATAACCAAAAGAGTTAATGATGTCAATCATACCTAATATTTTGATGTTAATAAACTCTTTTATTTATTAATCATTTTAAAGTGACTATTATGTAGAGCCTGAAATGGGGATTCTAAAACAGTTTGAATCATCCAAATCGGAGTTCAAACGAAGAAGTTATGGTTAAAAGAAAATTATTGACATTGAAGGGGTTTGATTGAAAATTTTTTGAACAACAGGGGTGTGATTTGCTATTTTCAAACCACACGGGGTGTTCATGCATTTGAAACAAACCACAAGGGTCTGATTTGTATTTTACCCTAATTTTTAATTTATTATGCTGGTGCATCGCAACTAGTAAGATTAAAAGCGTAAACCCAAGCAATATCACATGTCAATTGTTTTATAAAATAGAATCTCTTATTGAATGAATGTGATCAATGTACAAACTCATATTTATGAAAAGTAGTACAAAAATGTAAATAGATTACAAAACTACTAACTTCCTAAACAACTTTTAATAACCAATTTTAAACTGATTAACATAAATTGACTCAGCCTTAATGGACTACCTTTAACATCAAATAGTATATTTTAGTTCCTAGTTAAAGCTTTAAACCGTTTTTTTTTTCAAGTCTTTAAACGTTTTATAAAAAGCTTTTTAGGGTCCATTTGACATAGTTTCTCCTAAAATGTTTTGGGTTAAACAATGTAAAAGAAATTCTAATTAAGTATTTCTTCTAAAAACACTTGAATATGCTAAAATGTGTTTTTGATTAAAAAAAACACCTGATTTGTGATTCTTCAAAAAATGTTTGTAAACAAGTATTTCACTTAAAATACTTCACTCAAGTGTTTTTAGTAGTATTTCTTTTAAAATCTCTAACTCAAAACATTTTTAGTAGAAGTTATGCCATACAGACCCTTAGACCCTTATTCCTTATCAATAAGCCTATGTTTACTTTTTTTTTTTTCTAAATAGGAAAAAAAAAAAAAAGAAGTTCACTACTTAACTAATTCCCAAGTGCACAATTACATGTAATAACCTTACCTTAAAATACAGGGTAAATATCATTATTTTTTATTGTAAATTTGAGATCAAAAGTTTTCATACATCTAAAAGAGGTGTATTTTTTTTTTTAATTTTAAATTTTAAAATTTTTCATTCATTTAAATAATGACAAAATTCATTATTTTAATGAAAATTTCAAAATCATAAAAAATAAAAACAAAACAACACAAACACAAAGTTGAAACATTATTGATTTTTAATTTAAAGCATCCCAATTACAAACATAAAACATAATAATATTATTGATCATTAAACGATAATAAAAAAGAAAAAATTAAATGAAATTGAACTTTCATTAATTTAATAAAAGATAAAATACACTTTTGAAAATTTTCAAAACTTTTGTTATTTTTAAAAAAAAATCAATTCAAAAGTGTCATATGGTGGAATTTCTCTTTAACAATTATGTCAAGGAAGCTGTCACCATTGCATTTTGACTTATTGTTAAATCATACCCCTGCACTTTTTTTTAAGAAATAAAACACCCCTACACTTTGATGTTGTTGCAAACCGTTAGTTTGCCATCAAAAATTGTTGACGTGGTAGTTAACTAATGACATGGATATTAAAATATTATTATTTTACTATCATCGTTGGTGTGTGTTTTCAAAATTATTAAAAAAAAAATCTTTACACTTTTTTCCCTTCTTCCTCGTCTCTATCTCTGTCTCTCCAATTCTTCTTCCACTCGCCTCCTCCACGACCACAAAATTTCTTTGGCTCGTTTAGGATCAGAAACAATTTGTAATTGCAAAACATTTTTTTGTCTTTTCCGTTTAATTTAGATACATCACAAATCCATGTTCTTCATCTTTAATTTATTATTTTTCTTTTTTCTTGATTTTAATTACTTGGCTTTATCACTTTGGAGCTCCAAATGAGTATACAACTTCACTACGATTTAGCGTTTAAATACAACTTGGATTTGTTTGGCTTTCGATTTTCCGTTCATCTTTCTCAGCACATGATTTTTTAATCCACTCCTTTCATTACTATTTTATATCAAATTCTTTGATTAGATTAGAAAACACAATAATTTGATTAAAATCTATAATTCATGAAGTTTCATTCCCTTTCAATTTGATTTTTCCAACCAGTGATTTTGGATGGCAAACTAACTGTTTGCAGTAAAATCAAAGTGTAGGGGTGATTCATTTCATAAAAAAAGTGCAAGGGTATGATTTAAAAATAAGTCAAAATGTAAGGATGTTTTTTGCATTTAACCCTTTTATTAAATAATAAATTTATTAAAACCATAAAAATTGACAAAGTTTAGAAAAGATTGGATTTTAGTTTAAAACATCTCAATAAGAAATAAAAAAAACAATATAAGATATAACATTCTACGATTACAAAGAGAAAAAAATTAATAGAAACTATTCAATAAATAAATTAAAATTAAAAAGTTATTTTTAGTTTCTAATTAAAACTATAAAATTGTTATAAACTAAAGAAAGAAACGACAAATAGAAAGAGAGAAAGATGGAGACACAAGAGAATGAGAAACATGATCTTATGATATTCACTTAGGAATATAGAACTCTTCTTACAAGCACTATTTTATAGGCTTACAATTAAAAAATGAGTTACAAAGGATTAAATATGAATAGTAATTACAATAGTAATGTTGTGGGGGTTATACAATTGAATCATAATGTATGGTGGAATTTGTAACCTATGGAGTAATGGACATCTATAATATATTTATTTATAACACTCCTCCTTAGATGTCCATAATGAATATGCCTTGTTAAAACCTTACTAGGGAAAAACCATATGGGAAAAATCCGAGTGAAGGAAAAAGAGTACATAATTCATATAGTAAGAATTACCTCATTAAAAACCTTGCAAGGAAAACCCAATGGGATAAAACTATAAGCAAGGGAAAAAGAGTACAACTCAATATTTACTCCCCCTCATAAGAACATCTACTAATGTCTTCTTGACGTCTTCATGAATTGCACATCTTCTTGTCTTCTTGACATTTTTATGAATTTGTAACGTCCCGTTATTTTGTGATAAAAAAAAACTTTTATTTATTTTATTTCAATTTAAGTAATTAAAGTTTATTTATTTATCGGTAATTTAGAATTTGCAGTTTATTTCGGTTTTAATCTTTTAATTGACCTTTTTAGTTTATTTTCGTTTTAATGGTATTAATAATTATTAACGGGCCAATTAATAATTATTAATCACCATTGGGATACTTTGAGAAGTTCGGGATTTGTTTTTAAGCCAAAAGTCATAAAAGGACGTAACCGTCATTTCCAAATTTGTAAAATATCTAAACACTATTTGGTCATCTTCTTTAAAACATCTTTGACTTCAAAAATTGACAAAAAAAACTTATCATTTTTCCCTCCCAACCCGTGAGCATCAAAGAGGAAGAAAAGAAAATTCGATTTCGTTCGTTTCTCGGCGGATCGACTCGAGCTAGGATAAATCGGAAAGCCCTCGAGTCAAGGATCATTTCCCACCTACCCATCGTACGTTTCTCTCGAGATCCAAGGAGTTCTCGGTAAGTAAAGCTTGAAACCCTAAGCTCCAAATAGTGTTTTAATGGAGTTTTCTTTGTTTCCTCTCGATTTCTTGCCGTGAAACTCAGTGTTTGTAAATACAAGAGTAGTTTTAAGAGTTTTTGGAAACTTTCCCTTAACCCTAAAACCGAGTTTCAGTTGAAACCCTTCCCGTTTGAAATTTACCCTTTTGGGTTTAATTATGGGTTATAAATTAGTGAAATAATGTTTATTTAAATTCAATTCGGAAAGGGCTTATTGTTCGAAAACCCTATTTATCGATACCCATTGAAATCGGGAATATCAAATTTGCTTAAAACCAACTCGAAACACTTTTAAATTGCCTAAAAGCTGGAAAACCAAACCCGAGATCCAATTTTGATGATAGGGCCGTGGGCCTCATGTGGGGATTTGTTGGGTTTTTCGTCGCTTTGTATGTTTAGTTGATGTTTGATCGATAGTTGGTAAAGTTATTGATTATGTGTTATAATTCGATTGTAGGTGTTTTTGAACCGCTCGCTTGATCGCTCCTTCAGACTTAGGAGCAAAGTCATCTTTTATTAAAGGTGAGAATAGTTAGGATTTAAAGTAATTATAGAAATCGAATGAGTGTGAAGGTTTGTAGAGTTTGAAACTAAGATTAGAATTCGAATCTAAGATTAGAGGGTTGTGAGTTAGTGCCCTTAGGATTAGAAGTTAATCCTTTAAGTGAGAACTTAGGAGTTCTCGAGGAAAGTATTGAATCTTAGAACATTCTAAGTTAGATTCGTTTCAAAGCTAAGATTGGATCATTGGAAGTTAAAAGATCCAACTTGTATTTTAGAACGGTTAATAGAACCTCGGATTATTGGAAGTTTAGAATCCTTGAAGGTATAGGTTAATCGTTTGATTTATGATTCTACTTTTATTATTGATACCGGAGTTCGATCGATATAACGTTCGTCCAAGATGCTTACCTACTTTTACCTTATGTCATTTACTTTTTGTCTTTTACTTTATACCTTTACTTTATGCCTTTTACTTTATTTGTGTATTGGCTACTTTAATTCCGCACTTTATTTATTTACACCAAAACATATCATATTGCATCATAACATCTCGCATCATGGAAAAAAAATGAGAAAGTGAGAAAGATATGAATGGGAGAATGATGGGTCCTACGGGATAGACCACATTACCTTCACAGAAAAAGAAGAGAGAATGAGAAAAAATGTGAATGGGAGAATGATGGATCCTACGGGATAGACCACATTACCTTCACAGAAAGAAAAGAGAAAGTGAGAAAGAAAATGAGGGAGAACGATGGATCCTACGGGATAGACCACATTACCTTCTTCATGCATAAGGGCGTATGCGAATCCTACGGGATGCTCTCATGCATTCATGCTTATGATCGATGAGAAAGAGAATTGAGATGTTATATTATATGCAAAGTTATTTACTTTTCTTATTTATGTCATAATAAATTAATGGATGAGGATTGACTACTAGTGTTAGCAATATCATCCCTTGGAAAGTTTAGAATGAAATTACCTAGAGTTTGGAGAACTTTAGGAGTGAATTGTGTCAGATTAATTGGACACAAATCGAAATGCGAGTTTGAGATCTATCTTTACTTTTTATGCTTATTATTCTCACTGGGCTTAAGTTGTTAGCTCATGATATTACAAAAATTTCAGGTAATGCCCTGGCTAGAGGCCGTGGAAGGGGAGATGGTGCTGCGTGATCGAGGGATGCTGACTTCGAGATGGACTCGTTGTTGTGAAGTCTATGTAAATATTTTTGTGAATTTCAAAGACTTTGATGATTTATATGTTGTATTTAGCTCATAAGAGCTTTTGATGTGGTTTTTATGATATGAAATATTTGAACTCCTGATTTGGGACTTAAAGTCCAGGTGATTTATTAGATTTGAAAAATTAGGATGTAAACAGGTTTTGGCTAGCCAACTTTCAAACAAAACCACGCAAAATTTTCCTAAAATAAAAGACTTTCGCTGTTTTCTCTGATTTAATTTATTTTAAAAGTGACGGGTCGTCACAGAATTGCACAAGAACTCCAACATGATTTGATGAGGTGACTAAAATTGTTTACTTTATAAATTGTCATGATATAGTACTGTCTCTATATGTGATAAATAACCCACTTAAAATCTAACTCTTTAGATCAAATAAATAACTTGCATCTGCAAAACCAATTAGCTCAAACTTATATCTGTTAATATAAAATAAAATAAACTTAAATCAAATAAATGATTGGTCAATAGTAATTGTCGCTACGAGGAAAATAAAAGGGAGTCGCGCCACTAATCATTGGTTTTCTAAATTAGGTGTGATTAGTCACCTAGTCATTAACTAAGGATGGTTTACTAACTTGAAAATGGGTTCGGGAGTTCATTCACACATAGGGAAGGTATTAGCACCCTATTAATGTTCGTTTTAAAACGATTGTTGTTTTTTTATTTATTTTGGTGTATTATTAATGAAAGCCTTTATCTATAAAACAAAAATTATTTTTTGGTTATTTTTAAATGTCTCATGTTTTATTAATCAATACTTTAGTAATAAGGCATGATTAAATAAGTATGAGTGACATAAAGCCATTAGAAAAATATTGTCGGGAATTTTAACTCAATATTCCGAGAAAAAAATTCCTTACCTTAAGAATGTTTAAGAGCATGGTATTCCAACGCCCATTATTCCGTCGTCGGAGTTTTCGAAAAAAAAATGATTTGTTTGTTTGTTTTTTTTTTTTGTTTAAGTTTTAAATATAAATATTTTAATTAATTATTATTATTTAGCTCAATATTAGGTTTAGGGTAAGTTTCACTTTTAGCACATAGATTTTAAATAGGAAAATTTTATTTGACAAATCTTTTATTTATGGTCTAAATGGGAAATTATTATCCTAATGAATTTTTATTTTTATTTAAGGCTTATATTATTAATCTTTGTATTTTTGGAAAGTTGGTAGGTTTATACCCTAATAAATTCCAATTAATGTTTAAAATTTCATTGTTAATTTTTATGATTTGGAAAATTACCTAATTAGTATCCTAATTAATTCCAATTTTATCTTTAAATTGAATTGTTAATTTTTATGACTTGGAAAAATCAATATCCTAATTAATTCCAATTACTACATTTAATTATTTTTTTTTATTTTTGGAAAATTGGTATTCTAATTAATTTCAAAATTTGTATTTAATTGTTAATTTTTATATTTGAAAAATTAGTATCCTAATTAATTCCAATTACTGCATTTAATTGTTAATTTTTATCATTGGAAAATCAATATTCTAATTAATTTCAAAATTGTATTTATAATTTTTTTTAAAAATTTTGACCTAATATTTTGGAGGGTTTATTTCAAATTATGAATATATGTTTTAAATATGGAAAGCATAAAATATGTACATAGCATAGTAATTTAGTAGAAACACACAACAATAAAGAAAAGAAAAAAATTCAAATAAATCACACTAATTAAATTGGACTTAAAATTAAACATTGTTAAAATCAAATACATATAAATTCAAACTGAATATTGATAACAAATGACAAAATATAAGACTATTTAAATCAACTTAAGTTAATATGCAGGGTAAAAATAAAACAAAACAAAGTCTTAATTTCGACTAAAATAAAATAAAATCATGATTTTACAAATAATCCGTACTTAAACCAATGCATAGACAAGATTTAAATTTTTTTAAAAAAAAAAGTTCATACTGCACCTATATATAAAGAAATAGAAAAAACTTATATAATGACAATAGTATTAACTCTTAATTTACATATATATATTGAGAAGATAACAAAAAGAGATGAAACTAAAGTCAAAATAGGTTGCTTGTATATATCTTGAAATTTATAGGGTTAACACTCTAAGTAGCCTAAATTGGATGGAAATAAGAGTACATGGCCATCCATAAGAAAATAAGAGTACCTAGCCACATCTTTGAAAGAAAATTACTACCCTGCCCTTTTCATTTGTGAAAATGTCAAATGCTAGGCACGTGCAGTCAGTAGCCATCATTGAAGTCGTGGGGAACCGAACCGCCGTCAGCCAGGAGTCACATCATTACTTTTATAAAAAACGTGTGCGGTTTTATCCCTCTCATTTTTTGAATTTCATTTTTTTTGTAAACAAAACCGCCTTCCTCATTCTTTCTCCAAAACCTAAAACCGCCCCTCTCATCCTCTCCTGCTACGAAAACCTCAGATTCCCCTCTCATCCTCTCCTCCTACTATGAAATCACAAGTTCCATTCTCTTCCTACTAGTATGAATTCCTCACTCTTTCCTCCTATTTTTCTGTATATGGTTGCTTCCTCCGAATAGCCATGGCTTGATTCTGAATAAAAATCAAATGTTTATCTCTTATTCCTTATATAAAATAGCCATGCATATATGGTGACTAATTTTACAATGTCCATGGGTTATATCTGAGTAAATGTCCTTCTTTTTTTCTTTTTAAGAACAAATGCCTGATAGAAAGGGAAAAGGGCCAGAAGTACAACAACCAGAGGTAACATCTAAAAACTAAATGTCCATGCATGATGTAATATATTCTAACTTGTATGTATACTAAATGTTAATGCATGAAGTATTATGATTCTTTTTTTTTTTTTTTTTTTTTTTTTTTTTTTTTTTTTTTTTTTTTTTTTTTTTTTTTTTTTGTTTTTTTGCTATGTATAACCATAATTTATTACTTGGTATACGAATTGTACGAAATGTATTTGTGTATGAAATGTAATTGATCATTACTTGGTATACGAAATTAGCCATATAATACTTTGTGCTTGTATTGTGGTTTTTCGGATGACACTCAGGTACCTTTCAAAAAATATAGAAACTTTACTACGTCTCATCTTTTCGGTACTACCTGGTATATTTAGTATATTAATGTTGTGCGTGTACTTATAGGATGGACACGTTGATGTATCTCGTATGTCCAGGTGCCGACTTGCCAAAACATGATGAGGCTGTCAAGAATAATATGGGGGGAAAAATAACCATAAGGGGGGAGTGAGTTTGCAGGGATTCCTACAATTATTTTCATAAAATAATGTTCACACCCTAAAATAATGTGGATGATGTATAACACGGATAATAAGGGATCCAAGACCATCCAAAACGGCCAAAAAAACATGACATTTACGAGGGAGATGTATTTGTAAGTATGAAGGGGGGGGGGGGGGGGGGGGGGGGGGGTGGGGGGGGTCGTTATTTTGTGATAAAAAAACTTTTATTTATTTTTATTTTAATTTAAGTAATTAAAGTTTATTTATTTATCGGTAAATTAGAATTTAGTAGTCTATTTCGATTTAAGTCATTTTAATGGCTTTATTTGTTTAAATAAGTTTTGGTGGTATTAATAATTATTAACGGTCCAATTAATAATTATTAATCACCATTTTATAATCATTTAGATTTATTTAAGAGCATCGGGTTTCGATGTTTAAGCCAAAAAGTCATAAAGGACGGACGGGGGGGGGGGGTTATTTCCAAATTTGCAAAATATCTAAATTTGGTTTTAAAACACTATTTGCCTCTTATTAAATAAGTCATTTGACTCATTTGACCACAAAGTCATCACTTCTTCCTCCTTTCTCTCCTCCAAGTCGTGAGCCATTCCACCATGGAAGGGATCTTCTTTTCTTCATTTCTCATCCGTTTCTCATTGGATCGGCTTTTTTTCGGTTCCGTTGGATTGGTAGGGACGAGGGCTACCTATCCAACCTAGCTTAAGTTTCTCGTTCCTTAGGAAGTCCCAAAAAGTAAGTTTTCAAAACTTTTATATGGATTTGTTCGTTTTTTATTATAAATGAGTTTTGAAGTTGAAATCATGAATTTCTATCATCGAAATTGACGATTTTGAGCTCGGATTTTTGAAAAACAATATTCACCCGAAAACACTATTCACCCGAAATCACTATTCACCCGAAATTGCACACTTGTTCGTATTTTAATTATGAGTTGTAATTTGTTGTGCAATTGGTGAAGTGGGGTGGTGCGATTGCTTTGTTGTTTCGTGGAAATTGGAGATTTGGAGTTATTTGGCTAAGGTGAGAATAGTTAGTATTTAAAGTATTTATAGAAAGCAAATGAGCAAAAGGTGAGTAGAGTTTAAACTAAGACTAGAATCCAAATCTAAGATTAGAGTAAAGTGAGTTAGTGCCCTTCACAATTAGGAGTTTTCATAAGTGAGAACTTAGATGTTCTCGAGGAAAGCTTTGAACCCTAAAAGATTCTAATGTGGATGATGTAACTAAGTTGATCATTGGAAGTTAAGAATCAACTTGTAATTAGCAGGATCCAATTATTGGAAGTTTAGAATCCCGAAGGTTAGGTTAATCGTTTAAGTAATATAGTACTTTTATTATTGATAAGGAGTTCGTCACATATCGTCGTCCGAGGTACAACATTATTTTTTTACTGTATTACTTATGTCTTTTACTTTAGTTCATTTACTTTATGTTTGAGTTTCAATTATTATGTTCGATTTATTTATTTACTTTTGCAAGTAGTGTAAAGACAAATCATTGCATCTACACCATGGCATATTGCACCATGACACCGCAAAAAAAAGAGCGGAATGTTGGAGCCTACAAGTATTGTTCGCATTTCCTTCCGAAAGAAGAATGAAAATGAGAAAGAAGGTGGAGCCCAGGTTGTCCGAGCATTTTCCGAGAAAAAGAATGAAAATGAGAAAAGAGATGTAATGGAAGCATTAGGTTTTTTTCGCATTTTTTTTTTCATGCATTTTATGCATATGATTGATGAAATTATATATCCTGATAGAGGATTGAGATGTTATATTGTTATGAAAAGTTATTTACCGTAGTCAAATATGAAATTACAAAAATTTTGAAGAGGAGAAAAAGTAGGTGAGATTTGATGTAGTATAAAGTATATATGGAAATGTTATCAAAAAATGCTATATGCATTTACGAAACCATACCGAAAATTGGAATGTAGTTCCACAAATATTGACGATTTTTCATTGGATAAGGGGGGAAAAAAATTTATTTAAATATTTTTTTTTATTTATTATAAAAAAGGATAATTTTTTTTTTTACACAAATAAAAATGCGAATTTTAGGTCTATTCTTACTTTTATTCTTATTATTCTCACCGGGCTTAGTTTGTTAGCCGGAGAATATAAAAAAATCCGGGTAAGCCGGCTTGAGGTCGAGGAGGGGAGATGGTCGCGTGATGAGGGATGAAGACTTTGAGATGGACTAGGTTGTTATAAAAATCCATGTACATGGTTTTGTGAATTTTATATAATTTTGAGATTTGTACATTTGTGTATAGCTCTTAAGAGCTTTTGTCTTTACTTTTATGTTTATAAACATTTTGAACTCCCGATAGGAACTTAATGTTCCTCGTGTTTTTAGACGTTTGAATTTAGATGTAAACAGTTTGGCTTTGGAGCCTATTTTCAAACATAATACGAAAAAAGACTTCGAAAAAAAAGTCGTCTCATTTGGCTATTTATTAAATAGGGGGGGGGGGGGGGGGGGGGGGGGGGTGGTTTATATAACAACATGATGTAAAGCAATAGTTTGAATATGCAAAAAAAATTTTTGGGAGGGGAAAAGTAGGTGAGATTTGATGTTATGAAGGGATTTATTAGAAAGGGGGTGGGATTTTCAATGGATACGTAAATGAGTGAAAAGGGGGGGGGATTCAGGATACGTTGCTTGATATCCTGATGCAATGTCAATTAAGTCAAATTTATATCATGGATAAAGAAAAGTTGTCCATTGTTTTTAAAAAAAAAAAAGGGGGTTTTTTTTTTTTTTTTATTTAAAAAAAAAGTTATATTCTTCAATTAAGTCAAATTTATATCATGGATAAAGAAAACATTTTTTTAAAAAAAAAAAGGAAAGTAAGGCTACTTGCTTCACGAAGAACGAATGGATGAACAAATCCCACCGCTTTCAACACTTTTTTACCAAAAAATAGAGATTAAAACGAAGAATATCATTTGATTTGGGGTTCTTTACGGTGGGTATTGACTAAAAAAATGAGATTAATAGAATAATGGGGGGACGTGACTGTGGGTTCAAATTATGGGTTTTTTAGGTTCATGAAGGAGGATTGGATGTGAAAAGCTTAATAGATGAAGACAAAGGTGGGGCAAGGTCACGGTGAGGAAGAAAGAAAAGAAAGAAAATAATTGGGCTTTTTTTGTGTGTCTTTTAGGGTTATAGAAGAGTCATTTTTATAGCCAAGAGAGAAAAACAAACAAGGAAAATTTAATTAATGAAATTTAAAATAAAATAATTTTTTTTTATTCTTTCCCATAATTATAAAAAATATCTTATTTTATTTGACAACTCATAAAAATAATTTTCCTGCTCATCTTTCTCATTTAAAAATTATTTTTCAAATATTTTAAGCTTAAATTTATATTCAAATCAATTTTAAACATGTTAATTTAAATTTTTATTTTTATTTTCAAATCCAAATTAAACAAATCATGTCAAAGAAAACACCACATTTCAAACCAAAGTCTTTTTTTTTAAAATGTAAAAATTGTTAATTTTAAATATTACCGGACGAAAATGGTTGTCTACAGTAATAAAATATATGTTTATTTCATTGTCTCCTTGTTGGATAACACTATATGTAGTTAATAAGGTACACTAAAGTGTTATCATTTTTCATATATTATTAGTAAGATACATTTGTGCATCTACTTCACTAAGATATGGTACTTCAAGACTAGAAAATTATTTCTCTCAAGATTGTAAAAGATCATTTCCAATATTAAGTTAAACTACTCATTGAAATACTCAATAGATGTGTTTTACCCTTGTCAAGACATTTTCTGTATAAGTTCATTTATCCATTAAAATTTCATTCGGTAAATGCTTAATTTGCAAGCTCTAACGAAATTTTTTGATTTCTAAATCCTTTATTTCAAATTCCTTCCAAGGATAATTTATTACCTTAGCAAGCTCTTCAGGAGTTTCAATAAACTCCAACAACATATACAGCCAAATGGTGAATTCTGATTGTGACTTCTTTATAAACCCATATGAACAAATAGGACTATTTTGATAGTCTTCTTTCGACAAATACTCACTAAAACAGTTATACCACATTCGCCTCGATTGTCAATGATCTTTATAATTTGCTTATATATACTTCTCGAGAACTTGAAAGTATATGCCCTTGGCATCGATTTCCTTTAGGATAATTTATATAGACCTCACTCTGAAGAAAGTCATATAAATATGTTTTGACTAATCTATGAGATGATTGCTACATCTTTTTATACACAACTAGACTTAAAAATGAGTTTGATTTTCTTTTTTTTTTTTTTCACTTAGGCCAATCATTTTTATGTCAACATTTTCTGACATATTTTGATTCACAATCCTGACTTTTTAAGATACAAAATTATAGACAACTCTTTGATTCCATATTTTTCTTGTCATGACATAATTAATCGAATCTCATCATTTTCACTGTTCTTAAGTGTTTGACCTTTATCTAGATCTTTAGGATTAGTTATGTCTATGGTTTCTTCAAGAACTTAAACTTCATCAATTGAGTATTGCCCTTTTTTCCCGACATATTTTAACTTTTAAATCATTTGTCATTTCTCACTTCGGGTGTAAGAGGATTTTTATCTTTAGAACCAATTGACCTTCCACACTTCATGTATGGCATAAACTCATTAATTGAAGCATTATCAAGTTTTCCAACTTTTCTTAATTTCTCTCCCTAATGTTGGAAAATATATTTTGTCAATATGACCCACTAACCTTGCAGTAGATATTCTCAACCTTCCAAGGTATTTGATAAATGAATCGATATCATACCCAACATATATTCACTACCTTATATGAGGATCAATTTTGATAATATAATGCAAAATTTGGATGTTCTCATAATCAATCAAAGTGTTGATTGTTTCTTTAACAAAAATTATATTATCATCAGGATATTCAAGAAATCAACAACATCCAAGCGTGTCATATCGAGAAATCAAATATATATATCATCATCTTATCTTATAAATTATGCTTCCAAATTCTTCTATTTTTCTTTCAAGGAGGTTTGATCATAGTCAACTAAGTACTTGGATGTACGAAAGATTAATGCCCATTTATACTGCACATTAAAACACTTATTTTCTCAATTTTGAAAGCTCTTACTTTCTGAAGAATTTCTTTTTTCAATTTGGTGTGGTTTCTTAAAATTGTAAGCATTATCATTATGATCACCACGATAAAAGAAATCAACTTTTTTCTTCAATTTTACCCATGACCATATTTGTTGAGTTTGACTATTGATTATTTGATATTATTACCATTCACTTCAGGGAATGGTGTTAAATCAATTTGTAAAAACTCATTATTTTCTTTTTAGCAAAATCATATTGTTTAACGAAATCACAATATCACATGGGATCACTTCATAATATTTTTTAATCCTCTTTCTTGATATTGCTACTATTGGAGCATAATTGTGGCATAAAAAAAATCACAAATTCACCAATTAACATTTATCAAATTTGTATTTAATATTCTAAAAACAATTTATTTTTTAGCAAGTAAAAAAAAATGAATAACCAAAATTTAAAAATATATATAGTAAAACAAATATCAAATTCCACAAAGATAATAAAATCATGATAGAATAATATTACATTGAAGCAATGGAATAATATATATTTGCACAAATTAAAATGCTTGAAAGATGATATATACATGAAAGGAATAAGATATATAAAGATGATATATACAGAATTTTAATAAAACCCTGTGGAGATTAGATTTGTTTCTATATTGGCTTAAGACATTAAAACAATCAATTGTTTATTCATAAAATACATAAACATAAATACTTAAAACACAATTTTCTACTGTTAAAAAAACATTAAAAAAAAAAAAGGAGATTTAATACTACTTAAAAAAAAATCAAATAAATTGTGGATAAAATGCTACCGAGGAAAACAAATTTATAATAATTTATTAATACCAAAGAGAGAGTCAATATAAACTCAAACAAATATCAATAGAGATTTCAAATGGCAACAAACTAAATATATATAACTTTAAACATTTTTAAAGTTCATTAAAAAAAACATTTTTAAAGTTCATTAAAAAAAAACAATTTTAATGTTCAAATGCAGAATATAATAAAACAGTAGTTAAATAAGATATATTGTATATAAAATTCTATCACCAAATGTGGAAGGAAAAACTAAAAACATTTTCTAAAAAAATTGATGTTAATATAAACGAAGTGATGACACATAAACAAACATTAAGGTACAATCATTTTATTTTATGAGATTTGTCATTTTTAAACCGTCACAAAAAATATTTACAGTAAAATGATAATGTTAAGCTAATAAAATATTAAGAAATTAACTCTACGGTTATAAATATTCTATTTAATATTATTTAAAAGCTATTATAAACCATCATAAAGACATATAAAGAGGCTAAATAAATTGTTAAACACATTCATAAACCAATCAATGTACCTTTTGCACAGCGAAATAAAATCCGCACACTTAATTTTAATTTCACATGAGAATCAAGGCCCAATGACTATGATGAAATTTGGAAAAAGTTATGTGGTGAATTAAACGATGAAATAGTAGGGACCAAAAGAAATTTAAAATAAAATGTGTTGGAATAACAATGATTTATAAATTAACAAAATAGTAAAAACAATCTTCTTCTTTTTTTTCACTCAACTGTTCCATTTTAAGTTAAATCGTACAAGTAAGAAGAAATAATATAAAATTAATCAAATCCAAAATTGAAAAAGGAAAATCAAAATTTAACAAGAATTTCATAGTGATTTGTCAATCATGATTTTTTTTTAAACACGAATAAGAATTGAAATTAAAAAAAAAAAAAAAAAACTTTCAGCGTACAAACATTTTTTTTTAATTTTAGTAGGAGAACAAAATTTATTTAATACACGGAAGGGCTGAGTTTATGCAAGAAACGTTTTCATTTTGCCAGCGGACATAGAAAACACCGGCCTTAAACTGAATATATGCAAGAAATATTTACATTTGAATGTTATAGAAAAGCTATCAAATTGAAAGATACATAAATGAGAAACCCAATAATATTACCCAATCAAATGTACAAAAGAAGATAAAAGAGAAACTGAAATATAGAGATATCTCAAGTTCTTTTTTTTTTTCTCTCATAAAATCATTAGACAGAGAAGTCGAACTTGTATGCATAAACTCTTTTTTTTTAAAAAAAAAAAAAAAAACTCTTTAATTTTTAATAGATGTAAAAGTGACTAAAATTGAAGTTCCTCTTTAAATATTTTTTTATTATATATTCTCCACGTCTAACCAAAATATGAATTTGGTAGTGCTGAGAAATCAATAACTAAAAACGCCAAATGCCAATGAAGGATAAAGTATTACCTTGAATTAAAAGACATACAATAGATGTAGGAAAAACTTTAACAAAACAAAAGTGGTGGAGACTCGTGCTTATAACGTGTTATAAACGAAAGAAAGAAATGACAAATAGAAAGAGAGAAAGATGGAGACACAAGAGAATGAGAGACATGATCTTATGATATTCACTTAGGAATATAGAACTCTTCTTACAAGCACTATTTATAGGCTTACAATTACAAAATGAGTTACAAAGGATTAAATATGAATAGTAATTACAATATTAATGTTGTGGGGGTTATACAATTGAATCATAATGTATGGTGGAATTTGTAACCTATGGAGTAATGGACATCTATAATATATTTATTTATAACAAAAATCTTATTTTTAAGTCTTTAAACGTTTTATAAAAATCATTTTACTCTTTGTCCGTTGAAATAAATTAAAGATTAGAAATTAATTGAAAATTTTAAAATGTTATATGTAAATTGAAACCGATCTTAAAAACTAGTGTTAATTTCATAGGTACCCATTTTTATTATTGATATTGCATAATAATGTGAGATTTTATAAAAAAAGCAAATCTGCCCAATAACCACCCACGCGCCGGCGGTTTGAAAAGAAAAGGACGAATTTTGCCCTCAGCTTATTATTTTAATAATAAAACATAATCCCTCAATTAAAGCTCACATTTAATGAAACCGGTGGGAAAAAAAGATTTGGAAACTAATTTCAAAAATCAAAATGGGGGAGAGAACAAAATCGGTTTATGAGAAAAGCAAAAGAGGGATTTTCGATTTCAAACCCTAGAAGGAAGAAAGCAATGTCGAATCAAGAAGAAAACGAAAGGAAACAATGGCGAAAACACGAGGGAGCGTTAATAGAGGAAGAGGGGTAAGTTTCAATTCATTTTTTGTTGAACATTCACTCTATTTCGTGAATTTAATGATAAATTAAAAAATCGTATATAGTTTGGAGGAATAGGGAGAAAAGGCAAAGAGGCAAGCCATTGTTGAAGAAACATCGATCGAGTTGGGCTCAAGAAGAGGTATTTTTTAAAAAAAAAATTAGAATTAAATGCATGCTTCTGATCTGTTAAAGTAGGTAAATATGTTTGATGATAGATTTTGAAATTGATGTTGAATTGGAAATAGATTGTAGAAAATGAAGAAGAAGAAACAAACACGGAAGATGACGTTAGTGTGGAACTCAGTGAAGAAGAAGAAGATGATTAATTTTGATACAAATGTTTATAAAATGTATACATTCGCTATAGAGTGTTCAGGCCGAATCATGGTGTTTATTGAAGCGAATTTAACGGAAAGCAGGACAAGAAATGCGGGGAAAAAAAGAAAGCAGGATGATAAACGGGAAGATGAAAAACAAATGGAGAAAAAACTGGAAAATCTATAAAAATCAATTCTTTACATAATCATTAATTAAAGGAGTCATTTATTACAAAATACAAAAGGAAAAAATCAATAAAGATTTGATATGAGCTAATAAAGACGACAGGGGTAAAAAAGTAACGAAATATAAGGAAGCAACCGGAAAATCCTACAAAATGGGTGGTTATTGGGTAAAAGTGAAATAAAATGGAAACATCCATCAAAAGTGGATTTAGGTGAATTATTATGGTCATGGGAGCAATTATTTCTAAAAACTAAGGATATTTTATATATTTTTTATCTTTTCTAATATATCTTACATCACTTTTATTGAGAAGATAATACCAAAATAAAATCCACGTTTAAATTATTCTGAAAAGAAAAAACACAAAAACAAAATTGGACCACATTCTGGGTTCACGTCACTTTTATTTAGAAGATAAGATCAAAATAAAACCCACGTTTAAATTATTTTGAAAAGGAAAAAAAATAGGACCACATTCTGATTCCTACGGTTCTATCTCCTTGCCTGGACGATATCGACCTTACCTAAAAAAATTGAGTATTTTTAAAATAATTATTTGTTGCTAGTGGCCGACCCTCTTAAAAGACACCGTCCTTTTATAACCTAACAAAAGAGTAAAAGAAAATAATAAGAAAGAAAATAGGAGTCGTCACAAATCATTGATTTTAAAATAGGTGTGATTGGTCACCCGATAATAAAATAAAATAAAATGGTCTGCGTACTTTTTTTTGAAAAATGAGTTCAAAGTTTATTCATGTTTAAGGAACGTATTAGTATCTTTTAACATTTCGTTTAAAAACGATTACTGTTTTGGTTTATCTCAAATAAATCATTCAAAAACCCTTTACTAAAATAAAATGTTTTATTATTATTTTAGAATGCCCCACATTTATTGGTCAATATTACTAAATATTTTAATGATATTGTTAATAATTGTGAGTGGCATTAAGCCAATAGAAAATAAAAATTAGATTATTTTGAAATGTCTCATGTTAATTTGATCATATCATTAATCATTATAATGATATCAGTAAATTATTATGAGTGTGGCATTACGCAGTTAGAAAAACATTTTTTTAAATATATGATAAAATTATCAAACCATAAAACTTTCAATTTTATGGAATTTGGGATCGAAGTAGTCTTGTACTCTCAAATTTCAATTTTAGAGGGTTCTTTGGAATGAGCATTTTGAAGCAAAAGTCTTTAAATTTGATTTTAATGACAAGCCATAAAACTTCTAGATTCATGAAATTTGGGATCAAAGTATCCTTGTACTCTCAAATTTCAAATTGTAGGAAGTTTTTTGGGATGAAAAAGTCATTTAAATAGATTTTAAAATCAAGCCATAAATCTTCTCAATTCATGAAATTTAGGATCAAAATATCCTTGTACTCCCAAATTTAAAATCATAGGAAGTTCTTTGGAAAGGTCATTTCAAATCGGTTTTAAAATCTGTAAAGGCCCAACTCTTTAAAATGGAAATAAATAAATAACGCAAGCGGAAAGACTTGAAATAACAATTGGAAATCTGTAAAACGATGGAATCATCCTTTTCATTTCAAAATAACATAAACTAAATCATTCAAAAATAGGAAGCGCTTTAAGTTTCAAAATCCAAAGTAAGGTAAATTCATAAAGTTAAAAAATATCCAAGATAGACAATATCTCAAAATATGCTCAAAGAGCTCAACAACCTAATAGAAAATAAAAACAAGGCACCACAAGTCCATGGACTACAATCGACTCAAGTCCATCCACCGTCATCGATCCTGGAATCATGCCGCACCAGCTCCACGACCGCGACCTTGTCCTGTACTTGAAAGTGTAATATCATGAGTAGGAGACCGAGTGAAGGTAAATTGAAAATAAAGTAACTTTAGATCCCAAATCCAATCTGTCCAACAATTCCTATTAACTCTTGACTACCCAAACATACTTCCAAATGCAAATCATGTAACTCTTCCAAGAATAAAGAACTATACAAGTAGTCAAGTCTCCTAAGCTCGTAATAACCATAACATGTAATCATACGTTAAATCTTTCGAGAATACAACAAGTACATGTTAAGCTCACCCAGTCTCAACATTTCATAATAATAACGAACATGTGAATAATGACATATAATACTAGCACACGTAGTCTATGCATTATCTCACTCAATGTCATGCAAAGCTCACGCAGTCTTAACATTCTTAACAAGAATCTTCCTAGTGAATAAAGTCAGATGATGCAAGTCATGCAGCCAATACATGATCCTGTTATCTCACCAATGACATGCAAATTTCACGCAGTCTACGATATATATATATATTAGAGCAATCATGAATAATACTAAATAATGTGTAACGTCCCGTTATTTTGTGAAAAAAAAAAAAACTTTTATTTATTTTATTTTAATTTGAGTAATTAAAATTCATTTATTTATTATTAAATTAGAATTTAGTAATTTATTTCATTTTAATTCTTTTTAATGGCTTTATTTATTTAAATACTTTAATATTAATAATATTAACGGGCCAATTAATAATTATTAATCACCATTGGGATAGTTTGAGATGTTCGGGATTCGTTTTTAAGCCAAAAGTCATAAAAGGGCAAAGTTGTAATTACCCAATTTGCAAAATATCTAAAAAACTATTCATTTGTCTTTAAAACTCATCCTTGACTAAAAATTGACCAAACTCTTCATTTTTCCTCCTCCTCTTGCCGTGAGCTTCAAGACCAAAAAGAAGATTTTTGGTTTTTGTTCGTTTTCTTCGGATGGACGGATTTTTCGTTCCATTGGAAAGGTATCGGTCGTACGAGTCTTTCCCACCTAGCCTTCGTCCATTTCTCTCGAGATCCGAGGAGTTCTCGGTAAGAATCTCTTGAAACCCTAAGCCCAAATAGTGTTTTAATGGAGTTTTACTTGTTTTCTTTCGATTTCTTGCCTTGAAACTCGGTGTTTGTCAATTTGGGGTAGTTTACGTGTTTTTGGAAACTATTTCATAACCCTAAAACTGAGTTTCAATCGAAACCCTTTCGTTTGAAATTTACCCTTTTGGGATTGAAAATGGGTTAGAAATTAATGAATGAATGTTTATTTAAATTCAATTCGGAAAGGGATTAATGTTCGAAAACCCTATTTATCGATACCCATTGAAATCGGGATTATCGAATTTGTTTAAAACCAACTCGAAAGTATTTAAATTGCCAAAAAGCAGGAAAACCAACCCCTCTTTTGAGATAGGGCCGTGGGCCTCTTTGTGGGTTTTATTGGATTTTTCGTTGCTTTGTATGTTTAGTAGTTGTTTGAACGATAGTTGGTTTCGTTATTGATTGTATGATATAATTCGTTGTAGGTGTTTTCGAACCGCGTGGTTGATTTCTCTTTCGGTGTTTAGGAGCAAAGTCTTCACTTTTATTAAGGTGAGAATGATTAGTATGTAAAAGTAACTATAGAAAGCAAATGAGTGTATTGGTTTGAAGAGTTTGAAACTAAGATTAGAATCCGAACCTAAGATTAGAGGGTTATGAGTTAGTGCCCTTAGGATTAGGTTAATCCTTCAAGTGAGAACTAGAAGTTCTCGAGAAAGACTTGAATCTTAGAAGATTCTAAGTTAGATTCGATCTGAAACTAAGGTTGGATCATTGGAAGTTAAGAATCCAACTTGTAATTAGAACGATTAATAGAACCTCGATTTATTGAAAGTTTAGAATCCTGGAAGGTATAGTTAATCGTTTAAGTAATGATTGTACTTTTATTATTGATATTGGAGTTCGATCGACATATCGCTCATCCGAGGATACAATCTATTTCTTTCTTTTTACTTAATGTCATTTACTTTATGTATTTTACTTTATGTTTATTTCAATCTTTATTATTCGCACTCTATTTTATTTACTTTGTAAGTATGTGCGAGCATATCATTGCATCTCGCACCATGACATATGCACCTGACATCTCGCATAACGGGAGTGCGGAATGTTGGAGCCTACGGGTATTATCCGCATTTCCTTCCGAGAAAAAGAATGAAAATGAGAAATAATAACTAAGTTGGAGCCTACGGGTATTATCCGCATTTCCTTCTGAGAAAAAGAATGAAAATGAGAAATAAGAAAGGCAATGTTGGAGCCTACGGGTATTATCCGCATTTCCTTCCGAGAAAAAGAATGAAAATGAGAAAGAAAAAGAAGTGAGGGGAAGTTGGACCGCCGGGGATTGTCCGCATTTCCTTCTTCATGCATTTCATGCATATGATTGATGAAAATATATATATATCCTGGATAGAGGATCGAGATGTTATATTGTTATGAGAGGGTATCTACTTTTCCTGTTTATGTCATAAGAAGAATTTGGATGAGATTAAGACTACGAGAAGTTAGTAGTATTATCCTTTAGAGAATGTAAAAATGATTTCACCTAGAGTTTGGATGACTTTAGGAGTGTATTGTGTCAGTTAATTGGACACAAATCGAAATGCGAGTTTGAGGTCTATCTTTACTTTTTATACTTATTATTCTCACTGGGCTTAGTTTGTTAGCTCATGATATTACAACCAATTTCAGGTAATGCCTTGGCTAGAGGTCGAGGAGGAGGAGGTGGTGCTGCGTGATCGAGGGATGCTGACCTCGAGATGGACTAATGGTTTTTGTAAAGTTTATGTCTTATTTTGATGAACTTTAAGGAATTGTATTTTGTATTTGGCTCCTAAGAGCCTAATATTGATGTTTTATGATATTATATGTTTGAACTCTTGATTTGGACTTAAAGTCCATGAGATTTGATTAGAATTGAAAATTAGGTTGTAAACAGGTTTTCGGCATGCCAATTTTCAAACAAAACCATGCCAATTTTTCGTAAATTAAAAGACTTCCGCTGTTTTCTCTGAATTTAATTTATTTAAAAGTGACGGGTCGTCACATAATGCAAGCTCACACAAATAAACATGATTTCATTAATCATCTCCTCCGTTCATGTAATCTCACGTGGTCTATGCATTCCTCATGATACATATATAGCCATACAACGAATATACTAAACAATGCAACCAAACGTAGTCTATGCATTATCTCATCATTCCCTCTCATAAACATGTGTGATAGTAAAGAATCAGAAACCCATATACAGAAATATAAACAGAGTCCCAATTTCAGAATATCTCAACAGAGTCACATTAATCAAAATCATTATAACATATAGGCTCATAAGCCCATACTTTCATCGATCACAGAATCCTGCAAAATCGAGTAACTCATATGCCAATGACCCTAAATACTGGAAGGTCCCAGTCTCAGTAGATAAGTCCAAAGCAAACAGAAAGTCTCAAAATTATAAATAAAATATCCAAGAACACAAGATAACCACATTTCAAGTATAAACATGCTACAGCTCGATAAAACCATACTTTAACTCCTAAGAATATGTAATATCCATAAATATCCAAATATCGATTCTATACTCCCAAGTCCTAATCAATCATATAAAGCATGCTTAAATAATTTATTTCCATGTTTAACTTAACTCCCGAGCCAAACAAATCATTCAAGAACATGGTTCCTAAATTTACTGTAAATTCTATTTATCCTCACCTTTTGGTTATAAGCTTGAATTCAAAACCCAAAGTGAGAAACGAGCGAGCGATTAAACATCACCTATAATTAAATATACCCAAAACTAAGCAACGAACGATGCGTAAAATGAAAAGAATGAAAAACAACCCCGAGAAACCTCTCTCCCTTCTCTCGGCCGAACAGTTAATTTCAAAGGGGTGTTTCGACTTTGAGGTGACTTTAGGGACAATCAGGGTTCGTTTCAGGTAGTTTTAGGAGATATTTATCAATTGTTAAACTAATTTAAGGCATTTGGACATGATTTTACTACCCAATTCTTAAAGAAAAAATGAAAAATGCAAGGGGAAAAGTACATGGTGGCTCCTGTTTTGGGGGGGAGAAAATGGGTTAGTGTTTTTGTGATTTTCTTTGAAGTCTAGGTCAAGGATCTCTCATGAAACAAGCTTAAACCTCTCTTTGATTTGAAATCTTCAAGTTCCATGGAATGGAATTGAAGATTTCAACTCAATCTCGCAATAAAAGATGAAAATGAACCCCATAATGAAAATCAAGGAATCTTACTTTATTAAACCTCTTGAAGGTTGGAGGAATGCTTCAAGAGTAGGATAAAAAGATAGATCGAGGCCCGATCTATTCAACGCATCCAAAATCATGTAAATCAGAGAAAGGACGAGAAAACTCATCCCTTGGAATGGAGACGTAGGGGCGGCGACTTGATGGAGAGAATGCAGATGAGTTTTTGTGTGTTTTGTTTCAAATGAGAGGAAGAAGGTGACTCTAATTTTTGAAGAGGTAAAAATAAGTTGCTAAAGAGTCCCCCAAGTTCTTTCTAGCTTTTAAAATAAACCTCATGCTCTTAAAACTCAAACTTTCCTCTAAAATTATTCAACACAATTAATCTAAGCTAGAAGGTGATTAATTATTACTAACTGGTCAATTAATAATATATTAATGCACCTAATTCACAATAACTCTTTGAAAATTAAAATTACTAAATAAAGATCAAAACTTCTAAATTCTAAATTACCGGAATTAAACTACTTAAATAAATCAAGGAAATAATAATTAAATTAAAAAAATTAATTCTACCTCAAAATAACGAGACATTACAAAATCATACCCTAAAATTTCTTAATTAAAAAAATTTAGGATCAAAGTATTGTCGTACTCCCCAATTTCAAATAATTGGAAATTTTTTGGAATGAGAAAGTTTGGAAGAAAGAAAATCATTTAAATTGATTTTAAAACCAAACCATAAAATTTCTTATTTCATAAAATTTCGAATCAAAGTATCCTTGTACTCCCAAATTATAATAATGAGAATTTGTTTGAATGAATGGTTTTTTTTTAGGGGAAAAATCATTTAAAGTGATGCTTATATCAAACCGTAAAATTTCTTGTTTCACAAAATTTAGGATCAAAGTATCCGTGTACTCCCAAATTTTAATAGAAGAATTTTTTTAGGAATATGACTTTTGAAGAAGAAAGAAAAAATTATTTACAAAAAAAATTAACATTAAGTAAAAAAAAAAAACAATAAACTTATCAAATAATAGATGTCAACTAATTTAGGCTAGGAAGAAAAATCCTAAAAATAAATATTACAAACAAATATATGACAACTAAATGAAACAATATAGCCAACCAATTAAAATATGACAATTATTCCAAAACAAACTTTCAACTTGAAATTTTCTTAACTCTTTAACCAACATGTCTTTTGACTTGATTTTTTCTCATAAAATCCTTCATTAGTCTAGTACTTAGTTATCACTCAAAAAATCATACTTTATTTACAAAAATCAGATTTTTATGAAAAGAAAAGTACTTCATTCTCAGTTTATTAGAAAAATTTCTCAGAATTTTGTACCAACTTTGAAAAATAATATCTTTTTTTTAATACTAAACGAAACAAAGTCATTCTTGTTTATAAATTTTGATTTATGAGTCTAGTTTTATAGGAAAATAGTCATAAATAATCAAACTAAAAAAATAAGCACTAGAGAATCACAAAATAGAACATGCTAAGAGAATCACGTAGCCTATAAGTTCATTTGAACACTAAATTTCAAAAAAACATAACTTTCAAACCATAAATCAGATTTAGTTTATTCTTTTTTATTTGGATTCAAATTTGAGTCTATTTGATAAAAAAAAATACAACATTAATCAAAGCAATATATATAATCGCAGCTCCTATTTGAACATAAAATACTCAATCTAAAAAAATTGTTTTCGAAAGATGAAACTTATTTTGTTTAAAGATGGAAATACTTCAACAATAATCATGATCCCTGAGAAAATAAGTATGCATACTCATCTAAAAGTAAAAATTACTATGAACATCTCTATTACCTCTTGAGTCTCCTTTGTGTGTGAAAGTGAAAGGATAGAGTTATGCGAATTTATTTTTATGGATTTTAGGTAAAATTGGATGATATAAGAACGGTGGAGGAGATGGAGGCGTTTGAAAACTTAAGATTCTTTTGTGAATAGTGGTTAAGTTATGGATTGATAAATGATAAAGAGCTGAGAGATGAGAGATTCAGTGAATGGTGACCTTATTCAATGGTGGAGTGGGATGTCAAAAAAATGAAGTAGAAATGATGGAGGTTTTAAAAAAATAGGGGCCTCCCTCCCTCTATTTCTTTTAACATTCGCATTTTATCTAACAATTTAAAAAAAAAATTAGGAAGATAAGAAAGAATCTAGAATATTCTTCCTCTTGTAAAAAATTTACTTTGGATTAGGCTAATTACAAAGTTGATGTGCTCATTTAAATTAATTAAAAGAAAACGAAAAGAACTTTAATTTTTAAATAATACCAGACAAAATTAGGGGTTTACATTAATTATCTATTTAGCCATATTTTTCTTCATTTTTGAACAAATTGCCATACTAAAGAATTTTGTGTAGATAACCACATACAAAAAACTAAAATATCAAATTACTCTTATGTCAAATCACCAATTGAAAAAAATTATCTCTCCTCATTTTCTCTCTTTTCACACCCAAAATGTTTTCCCCCATTTCCCCATCAAACTCTTTCTCTCTCTCAATCTCTCTCTCTGTCTTCTTTTTCATTTTTTCTCCCATTTTCCTTTCAAACCTTCATTCCCCCCCCCCTCCCCTCTCTCTTCTTCAAAATTCCACTATTTTCATCTTTTACAAGCTTTTCCTCACCTATTTTTCAATTTTTTTTTATTTACTCTCTCTCTCTCTCTCCATTTATTCTTTTTCTCATTTTCATCATTTTTGTTCCTCTTTTTCCTCCATTTTCCTTCCAAAATCGTAGATCTTGCGAATCTTTAAGATCCAAATCAAGAAAAGCGTAGATCTGAAAAAAGGTTTTTGTTTTTTTTTTGTTTTTGTTTTTGGTTGTGTTCTGTTATATACATTAAGCATTATATGAAAAAAATATAATGAACGTTCTGCCTGTTTCTTCAAATATATATTGTGTAATATACGTAATTTACAATAACTGTCGAAAGAGTCTTCCTTTTGTTTTTTTTTTTTGCTAAACGTACATTATGTAATATACGTAATATCCATTTTTGTGGTATGTTTGCATATTAAGTATATTACAATTAACACTTTTTTAATTTACAGATTAAATAACATGTATATTACAATATCGTAAAAATTTTTCACATATACACTCACAAAAGCGGAGGACGGATGTAACAAATATATCAAAAGACAAAAAAATTACATAAGAGGAACAATATACTAAAATTTGGGAAAGAAAAAATGTCAAAAGTGTCAGTATACGGAAGCGTCAGAATGTTAAAGGTGTAAACTATACTCGATATACGAAAATGGCCGTTTTGACATATTAAAAAATTAAATAGTAAAAAGTTGCTAGAAACTCTTTCTTTTTCAACCATGGTCATCTACTTAAAAACTCACCTCAAGAGGCTAGTATAATTTCTCTCCCTTTTTAAAAAGGGTGAATTATCAAAATAGCTGGAAAAAAAGTATTTATATAACATAATATTTAAATATTTACCAAAATAACATATTACTTCTAGGTCAATAAATTATTGAATTATTATTTTAATATTCACTATTTACTTTTTATTTTATGTCAATCATTGTCAAATAAATGAGTTTTTAGGAACCAAAACTCTCATTTATTATAAGTTAATTGCCAATTTAATTTTGTTATTCTATTTTTTAGTTCACTATGACTTTTTTGGTTCACTGGCTTGAATCAAGGTGAAAAAGTTGTATATAAATTATTGGGGTTTATGCATATGAATCAATTCTAAAAGTTTCATTTTAAAAAATAACCAAACTGTTTCAAAATTTCAAAAATACCAAAAACTGTATTTATTGGCACAATTTACATGAAATGTGGTGAGCTTGTAAAGACCCGACTCTTTAAGTTTGAAAATAATATAATATATAATAACGCAAGCGGATGACTTTCAAAAGATAAACTTGTGGATTCAAAGGAATAAATATATATCCATTTCAAAAGTGGGTTAAACCCATCATCAAATCCGTTTAGGATGCACATTTCTTTTCATAAACATCAATTCTAAAAGTTCAAAGTTTTAGAAAGAAAACATAAATCATGAATATATCAAATAAGTCAAGATAGGCTCTCATGAGCTCAACAACTAAAGTATATAAAGAAACATGAATAAGTCCATGGACTATACAACACTCTAGTCCACCCCATCGTAATCACATTTGACATCATGCTGCACCAACTCCATGGCCTCGACCACGAACCGCACCTGAAATGTAATATCATGAGCGAAAAAATGAGTGAAGATAAACAGAAAGTAAGGTAACTTTAAGTCCCAAATTAGTATCAGGTTGGTGTCCAAAAAATCCTACTATCTCTTGACTACTCTAACATCAATCAAACTTTACAACTCCCAAAGGAATAATCTTTCAACAGTATAAGTAAACGCTCAAGTACTTATGATCCCAATACATTACAGCTCCAAAATAATGCTCGCATGCTCAACAATCATAAACATAGGGCTAAAGACAAATAAGGCATATATTGTCTTTATGAATTTTATATCTCATTTTATGACAAGCAAGGTTCATATAACCCTTACAGTATGTTGTATCTCGTATCATGACAAGTAAGGCACATATAGTCCTTACCGTCTGTTACATCTTTTATCGTGACAAGCAAAGTACACATAACCCACACAGTCTGTTACATCTCATACCGTGACAAGCAAGGTGCATATAGCTCTTATAGTTTGTTACATCTCACAAGGTACATATATTCGTTACAATCTATTACAGCTCATATCGTGATAAACAATGTGCATATAGCCCTTACATTATGTTACATCCCATTTCATAGTAAATAATAATGTCAAGCTATGTAGGCCTTCATATAACCAACATGCTACATATATAAATTGATAGTCAAGCCTTATAGGCCTTCAGATAACGACCATGTGATGTATATAAATCAATAGTCAAGCCTTGTAGGCCTTCAGATAAACCAACATGGTGCATATATAATCAATCTCAATTTCCAAAACACCTAAGTATTCTCAAGAAGGATCTCATTTGGGATTACCATAATCAAATCATATTTTTCTCATATCTAACCCCATATAACTTCCATGATATTTCTCCAATAACATCTTCAATCGACATATTAAATCATAATAGTAGAAAGTCCATTATTGACCAAGAGTAGGCAATACCAACAACTTATTGTAAACTAAACATAACTATTTGAACCCGATATTCTTCTAAAGACAAAAAACAAGTTAAGCCTCCCAAATTCTAATATTTTAAGAGGCGTAATCTCTTAAATTCCAAGTTTTACTTATCATCCAATCATATGAATTTTTCAACCAATTTAGTTCTTAAATTTATGTTAAATTCTATATATTCATCCTCATCTTATAGCAAAGCAAATAATAATCGATCCAACGAGGCGTCAAGCAAACAATACCACACCACCTACATTTAATTATATCTTAAATGCATTAATTTAACTAATCAACCAACAAACGAAAAAAATAAGAAGGAAAAACAGTCCGAGAATAGGCCATTGCTAGGCTTGGTAGAAGAGCTACAAAACAGGGGGGTTGTGTCAACTTTTCGGTAATTCAAGGGAAGTTTCGGGTTCATTCCAAGTAGTTTTTTAGTGGTATTTATCAACGGGTAAACTAATTTAGGGCCTTTGGACATGATTCTTCCACCAAAACTTAAAGGAAACTCAAAATAAAACAAGGGAAAATGACCAAGGTCCACAATTTTTGGGGTTCTTCTAGGGTTTTTGGTATTTGAAATGTTAAGGCTAGGGCTTGAGGAAATTCCCAAGGAAAATAACAATGAAAGTGATTTTAGTTCAAAATCTTCAAGTTTCAAGAATAGAAGTGGAAGATTACTAACCCAAACTCACTTCTATAAAGAAAAGAAGAGAAACCCATAAGGAAGACATTGGAACTTACTTTGAGGCTTCTTGAAGATGGGTAGAATGCTCCAAAAGGTATATGGATATAAAGGTAGAGGTGAGAGCTTTCTATCGCACCAAGAATCGAAGCAACACTACAAAAAAACTGTCAAAATGCGACCAGAAATTTGCGACAAAAAAAAGTGGTGGTTTTTTGGTGACCACCTGGTCACTTTCTTTGAAGGTTGACTATAAGTGACCATCTAGTCACTTTTTTTGCGACCAGATTGCAACCAAAAGCAAAAGTAGTCATAAAAAATGGCGCGAAATTATGGCGCGAAAGAAGCGACCAATTGGTCACATAAAAAAATGGCCATTTAGTCGCACTTTTGTGACTAAAATATATCTTGGTAGTAAAAAATGGCGCATAATTTTGGAGGGAAAAAAGCTACCAAGTGGTCACAAATAAAAGTGACAAACTGGTCGCAATTTTGGTGACTAAAAGTGAGCAGTGGTAGCTTATAATTGGAGGGAAGAAAGCTACCAAATGGTCACAATTAAAAGTGACTAAATGGTCGCAATTTTGGTGACCTAAAAGTGAGCAGTGGTAGTTTATAATTGGAGGGAAGAAAGCTATCAAATGGTCACAATTATAAGTGACCAGATGGTCGCAAATTATGTGATTTTATGGGACCAATAATTGATAAAGAATTTGGTGGCATAAAAAGCTACCAAGTGGTCACCAAAAAAGTGACCATCTGGTCGTAAATTCTGACTTGATGTGACTCTGGGCAGTGAGGAAAATGGGGGGAAATTTTGGCGGGAAACTGCGACCAGGTGGTAGAAAAAATACTACCATCTGGTCGCAAATTAGCAGAGGAGTCCATTATAAAATCCCTCCACCTATTGTTTGTTAGCATTAAGAAAAAAGAAAATGAGAGAGTGGATGTATGTTCATTTGATAGACGGGTATTTGAACGATGAGTTCGTGGCCGGGGTTGAACAGTTTGTTGAGTTTTGCATGACAACTATCTATTATGAAAAGTATGGTGGAAAGCTACGTTGCCCGTGCAGGAAATGCGACAATAGGAGAATCATACCGGTTACAAATGTGAAGGTGCATCTTTATAGTCGGAGATTTGTGCAGAATTATTATCACTGGGTGTTTTAAGGGGAAACACAGGAAATGTTCGACGCTGCATTATAGGAATCGAGACGATACGAAGGTAGCAGCTCGAATGCAAAGGTTGTTGACGAAGAACGAAATGATGAACAACAGTATAGTCAGATGCAGCAAATGATACTTGATGGTGCGGGGTATGGGGGCGATGAAAATTTTCGTGAAAGTTTAAACGTAGAAGAAAATGAACGGGTTGTAGAAGAGGAAATGAATCCGGATGCATGAAAGATGCACGAGATGCTAAAGACAGCCAGCCGACCATTGTACGATGGGTGTGAGGTAAGTCAACTTGCTGCTGCTACATAACTTTTAAATATAAAGGCGCAGTACAACATACCCGGTAGAGGATTTGATGCGATTGCATCGTGGTTTCGTCGATGTGCTCCAGAAGAAAATAATATGCCCCACAGTTTGTACGACACGAAAAAGCTAGTGGAGGGACTTGGATTACCCGTGGAGAAAATAGATTCGTGTCAAAATGGATGAATGATTTACTGGGATATGGATGAGGACCTGCATCATTGCAAATTCTGTTTTCTTCCAAGATACAAACAAGGGAAACACAGCCTGATTCCGAACGCCCGCATGTTCTATTTACAGCTGACCTCACGTCTGCAACGGTTGTATGCATCAGATGTGACAGCCTCGCACATGAGATGGCATCACGAGCATTCACAGGATGAAGGTGATATGAAACATCCCTCAGATGCTGCGGCATGGAAGCATTTAAATAATTGTCATCCGGATTTTGCACAAGATTTGAGAAACGTCATATTGGGCTTATGCACGGATGGCTTCAACCTGTTCGGGGCATCCGAGGCACAATATTTAGTTTGGCCAGTCATGGTAACCCCATATAACTTGCCTCCCTCGATGTGCATGCGAGACCCGATGATTTTTCTAACAGTGATCGTACCTGGGCCGAAAAGTCCAAAACAGAAACTGGATGTGTATTTGCAACCACTTGTTGCAGAGTTGAAAAGGTTGTGGACTGACGGTGTAATGACGTACGACATTTCGAAGAAACAAAATTTCTTAATGCGCGCCGCGTTGATCTGGACGATCAGTGACTTCCCTGCGTATTCAATGTTGTCAGGTATGTTGATCTTTAATTGCTTGCATATACATTTTGAGTCTGTGTTTAGCTTTTGTTATTGCTTTCCTTAGTCAATGTAGTTAATTGTGTGAACCTTAATTTCCTCCTCTTAAAGGATAGAGTACGGCGAGGACATACGCATGTCCACATTGCATGCTAGACATAGATGCATTTTATCTCATAAACGGTCGGAAAACTTGTTGGTTTGACTGTCATGGTCGATTTTTGCCGTTGAATCACACTTTCCGTTCAAACGGCAGTGACTGGAAGAAGGGTCGACGAGTAAGAAAACAAACCCCCCCGACCATGTATAGTGGAAGACAGATTCTTCACGGTATAGATGCTATAGGGATGCGGAAGATTACAGTGGAAGGTGCGAGAGTGCAAACAACGCTACTGGGAAAAACACGGGTTGGAAGAAACGGAGTATTTTTTGGGATCTACCGTATTGGGAAGATCTACCTGATTAGACACAATCTTGATGTAATGCATATCGAGAAGAATTTATTCGACAACATTTTCAATACGATTTTGAACGTTCAGGAAAAACGAAGGACAATCAAGGCATGTTACGATATACGGAGATATGTCACCGTCCTGAGTTGGAGCCTGGCGACAATGATAATTACGCAAAAGCAAAGTACATGTTGACGACGGATGAAAAGAAAACATTATTTGAGTGGATCAAATCCATCAAATTCCAGGACGGATACGTTTCAAATTTGAGTCGATGTATAGACAGGAAAAAAACATATCATGTTCGGGATGAAAAGCCACGATCGTCATATATTCATGCAACGATTGATGCCCGCCGCGTTCAGACCGTTCCTAGAGAATAGACATTGGGAGCCGTTTGACCAGTTGAGTGTTTTTTTCAGGGACTTGACATGTACAGAGCAGACGGAAGACACTGTCGCTTCAATGAGTTCAGAGATTGCCGTTATTATTTGTAAGTTGGAGCGAATGTTCCCACCTGGCTTTTTTGACTCCATGGAGCATCTTCCAGTGCATCTTCCATACGAGGCATTCTTAGGGGGTCCCGTACATTACCACTGGATGTACCCATTTGAAAGGTAAGTACAGTTATTTTGTAATGTACGCGTATGAATCAGTACAGTGATCATCGAATGTTAATTATGTTTTGTACCCACAGGTACTTACGTCGGTTGAAAAAGATGGTTGGAAATAGATCACGAGTAGAAGGATCTATCTGTAGTGCGTACCTGACGCAAGAGACTACCACATTTTGTTCATACTACTTTGATCAACACATTGCAGAGCAGTGTCGATCGGCGAAACGAAACATTGTCGAAAATTTACTTAAAGGTGTTGACATGAATGACTTGCCGATTTTTACGGAACCTGGCATGACAGTTGGAAGATCAGTGCGTAGGCCGTTGACCGATTCTGAGTATCACGTAATGTAGACATACGTGTTATGCAACTGCTCAGAGATCGAGCCTTACATAGAGTGAGTTTGTAACTTAACATTATTTCATCGCATAAACAATTACAAACTATTTGCTAACTATTTTTGTAACATACAGATTATTTCTAAATTTATACGTTCGAATGACACGAGTTGGTCTTACCGACGCTGAGGAGGGGTCAATAATCGACAAAGAGTTTCGTTCTTGGTTCAGTGCATACGTGAGTTATTTTAAATTGTCAAAAAACCGTTGCATTATGTTGAAACAATTACTATCTTCCTAACATTACTGTATGTGGACAATGACACAGGTTGACTCCCCTACATTACCGGTGGATGATCCTCGCATCATTTCTTTGGCAAAAGGACCTGGACAAATAGCAAGGTCGTACGGTGGATACGTGGGTAACGGTTACAGATTTCAAACGAAGGCGCATTCAGTGAACAGGGCAACAAACAACAGTGGTGTTTGCATAAAAGGTCACGTGTTCGGCACAAACGAAGACGATTACTTCGGAGTAATCGATTAGATTCTTGAGATTCAATACGCAAGTCCGACGCTAAAACGCATTGTTCTGTTCAACTGCACTTGGTTCGAGACAACCAGATGAGGCGAAGTCCGTAAGATTGATCATTTACAAATCGTTGAGGTAAACAAGTCTAAGCATATGCGCACCGCCGATTCAAGTTTATTACCTGAACTATCAAATTAATAGACGAGATCTGACAAATTGGTTAGTTTTTTGTAAAGTTAAACCACGCCAGGTAGAAGAAAACTTGTTAGAGAAAGACGACCATGCAGAGGAAGTTGTTGCTTTTCAAGAAGATGAGATAAGATCTCGTGCAATCGACGATGGTCAGAATGCAAGTACTGTTCGTCCTTTGAACGATGGAACGATAACATTGCATGATGATGATGACACAAATGATTCCACTTCTCACGCACGTAACATTGATGCTGAATTTATTCGAGACGATGAATCTGATGAAGAAACAGAAGAAGAAGAAGAAGAAGAAGAAGAAGAAGAAGACTGTATGTGACGGACTTATTGGAGACAATGATGAATGAGATATTTCGTTAACTTGATTATTCAAATGTGTGTGTATATGTTTAATTAATTAAAACTATTTGTTTTAAGGAATGATTAAAATATATTTATATATATATTTGGGACCATGTGGTCGCAATTTCACATAAAAGGTGACCACATGGTAGTAATTTAGAAGGGACAGGCGACCAAATGGTCGCATTTTTTGAAAAGTATAATTATATTTTTTTAAAAAAATATAAGTGAAATGGCGACCATATGGTCGCAAATATGAGCGGTAAATTTAAATTTCCATGAAATTTATGGCGGTGAATTTAAAGATTATGACCATCTGGTCGCAATATTTGGCTGTGAATTTCATTATTGCGACCATTTGGTCGCAATTATTGATGGGACTTGTGATATGACAGCTGTTGTTCATCATGGCAAAGTGGCGACCAGATGGTCACTTTTCCAAGAAATGCTACCATATGGTCGCCAATATCTCAAGAAATGCGACCATATGGTCGCATTTTCCCCAGCACGCGCGACCTTTCGTTTCTTGTCATTATAACATATTTGCGACCAAATGGTCGCAAAATCTGATTTAAAATCAGATCCCTTTTCCTTTCCCCCGTTTCTTTTCTTCCTTTCTCTTTTTCTTTCTCCCTTTTCTTTCTTTTCTCTCTTTCCCCCATTCCGTTCCCCGTTCTTTTTTCCCCGTTCCTACCCTACTCTAAACCTAAACACCCTAAACCTCCAATCCCGCTTTCTATAACGAGGTTAGTTTCGTATCCGTTTTAAGTTATTTTTAGTTAGTTTTAGTTTAAATTTAATTAGTTTAGTTTTTATTAATTAATGTTAGTAATTAAATTTAATTAATTTTAGTTTAGGGTAATCTAATAGTTGAAATCTTCATTACTTAGTTTACTTTAATTAATTTTAGTTCAATTAATCTAATTTATTTTAATTCTTCATTGCTTATTTTAGTTTAATTCAATTAATTTTAGTTTCAATTAATCTAATTTTAATTTACTTTAATTCAAATTAATTGATTAGTTTATTTTAGTTTTAATTAATTAATGTTAAGTTTAATTTAATTAATTTTAGTTCAATTAATCTAATTTTAATTTACTTTAATTCAAATTAATTGATTAGTTTATTTTAGTTTTAATTATTTAATGTTAAGTTTAATTTAATTAATTTTGGTTCAATTAATCTAATTTTAATTTACTTTTATTCAAACTAATTTAATAGTTTATTTTAGTTTTAATTAATTAATGTTAAGTTTAATTTAATTAATTTTAGTTCAATTAATCTAATTTTAATTTACTTTTATTCAAATTAATTCATTAGTTTATTTTAGTTTTAATTAATTAATCTTAAGTTTAATTTAATTAATTTTAGTTCAATTAATCTAATTGTAATTTACTTTTATTCAAATTAATTCATTAGTTTATTTTAGTTTTAATTAATTAATCTTAAGTTTAATTGAATTAATTTTAGTTCAATTAATCTAATTTTAATTTACTTTTATTCAAATTAATTCATTAGTTTATTTTAGTTTTAATTAATTAATCTTAAGTTTAATTTAATTAATTTTAGTTCAATTAATCTAATTTTAATTTTATTTTATTCAAATTAATTCATTAGTTTATTTTAGTTTTAATTAATTAATCTTAAGTTTAATTTAATTAATTTTAGTTTCAATTAATCTAATTTTAATTAACTTTTATTCAAATTAATTCATTAGTTTATTTTAGTTTTAATTAACTAATATTAAGTTTAATTTAATTAATTTTAGTTCAATTAATCTAATTTTAATTTACTTTTATTCAAATTAATTCATTAGTTTATTTTAGTTTTAATTAATTAATCTTAAGTTTAATTTAATTAATTTTAGTTTCAATTAATTTAATTTTAATTTACTTTTATTCAAATTAATTCATTAGTTTATTTTAGTTTTAATTAATTAATCTTAAGTTTAATTTAATTAATTTTAGTTCAATTAATCTAATTTTAATTTACTTTTATTCAAATTAATTCATTAGTTTATTTTAGTTTTAATTAATTAATCTTAAGTTTAATTTAATTAATTTGAGTTCAATTAATCTAATTTTAATTTACTTTTATTCAAATTAATTCATTAGTTTATTTTAGTATTAATTAATTAATCTTAAGTTTAATTTAATTAATTTGAGTTCAATTAATCTAATTTTAATTTACTTTTATTCAAATTAATTCATTAGTTTATTTTAGTTTTAATTAATTAATCTTAAGTTTAATTCAATTAATTTTAGTTTCAATTAATTCAAATTAATTCATTAGTTTATTTTGGTCGTAGGATTATGACGGGCAGACGACGTCCTCCCAGTTAGACGAGCCTGACGACGCGGGTGACCAGGGGTCTCCGCAGACGCCATCGCCGCCCTGCCGATGCGACGACGACTACGGAGGAGTTGGATATCCTCTTTAGTTACGAGACGGGACTTGCTGCCACGCTCGATGATGCAGTCCCTAAGACCGAGTCTGCGACACCACGACTGCCGTAGGACTCCCTGGCCACGACTCCTGGCTTAGCATCAGGGTATGCGTCCGGTGCGCATCGGTCGGATCCACAGTCGCTCCTCCACTTCATGCACGCAATGCCTCGAGCCATGAGACTCTACCCTTCAGATTGAAGGGGATACGTAAGTAATTTTGTTTATTATTTTAATTACTTCATTTTTAAACCTTTAAACTTTTTTCAAATTGTTTTTTATTCCCGTTAACTAATAGGTTTCTAATAGCACAATAATTTTTTATGATTTTGCAGAGTACAGCCGCATACAACCTTTTCAAAACGGTTTCACGAGGTCCTCCAGAGCATGCCTCTACCCAGCGACCTACGCTGGCAGAAGATTCCGACGACGGAGAAACGTCGGATGTACGACAATTGGAAGGTAAAAAACATCATTTATTTTCATAATTAATTAATTTTGAAATTTATAGAAATAAATTTATTACTTTAACAATTTTTTATTTCAATTTTTTCAGGGCAAGTTTCCTGTTATCGATCCCGATATCACCGACGGTAGATTGTTCCCCCTATGGGACAGTCACATTCGGGATAGATTCAAGGACCTCATGTACCGGGCGCGCAGAAAGCAAGCAGCAAACCGCCCCATGTGGATGAGCCCAAAGGACCACGCGCGGCTTCTCGCGAGCTTGAGCACTCCTCAAGGCAAGGCAGTGTCAAGCAGGAATAAGGCCAACCGCGCGAAGAATCCCACCAAACACACAGCGGGGGCCCGGACACACGACGAGCACCATCGTCAATTGATAAGTTTTTTTTTCATCGTTTTCTTACTTACGTACTTTTTTCTCGTTTTCTTTTTTCAATTAGTTATTAATTTATTATATTTTATTCTTCAATCTTTACTTTTTTGGGAAGCGAAGCACGGGCGCCCCGTCCCACCCGATGAGCTGCACTGCGTTTTTCACACGAAGAAGGACGGGACGTTCGTCG
This sequence comes from Gynostemma pentaphyllum, assembly GCA_028015215.1. NCBI lineage: Eukaryota > Viridiplantae > Streptophyta > Magnoliopsida > Cucurbitales > Cucurbitaceae > Gynostemma > Gynostemma pentaphyllum. Next base: position 59,537,219 of record CM051355.1, read on the forward strand.
ACGATAAGGCGAAAGCAGTTTAGGTATTTAATAATTTTTTCAATTATTATTTTTTCTTTAAAATTTTTCCTACCTTATATATTAACCATTTTATTTTCTGAATTTTAAATGTTTAGGAACGTTTCAAGGAGTCCTTGACTCAGCGGTTGCCCACACCAGACTCGCAACCGACTCAGGAGGACCGTAGAGAGGCGTTCTTGGAGGCTGCTGGAGGGGTTCGGCCTGATGGGTCAGTTCCTAGGCTCGGCTCGTACGGGCGACGCCTTTACGTAGATGTGCCCCGGCCTCAGCGGAGCGAGCACTAGCTCCGGCCCTTCTCTGGTTGAGCAGCAGCTGCGCACGGACATGGACGCTATGCGCGAGGACTTCGTTACTCGAGTCGCTGCGATTGAGGTCGACATGCAGGCACGAGTTGAGGCCCAGGTCGCATCCGCTTTGGCCCGTACTTCAGATCTCTCGGCGGCGACCCTTCATCATCGACGCCTCCTCCCCCACCCCCCGTCCCTCCGCAGTAGTTGTAGGATTCTTTCGTTTGTATAAAACGTTTTTTGAATATTTGATATATATATTTTTTATTTTAATTCCAATTTTTTGTTATTAAATTTTAATATTAATTAAATAAATAATTAATAATTAATTAACTAATTATTGAAATTTAAATTTTAAAAAAAATTCTTAAATGCGACCATATGGTCACTTTTAAAGCGACCATCTGGTCGTATTTTTACTGAGTCTAAAAGTGACCATTTGGTCACTTAACATACGACCATTTGGTCACTTTTGTATGTGACCAATTGGTCACTTATCTTTCACATAAATTACGACCAGATGGTCAATTTTTAGGCGACCATCTGGTCGTAGTTTAACTGAGTCTAAAAGTGACCATTTGGTCACATAAAATACGACCAATTGGTCACTTTTTTATGTGACCAATTGGTCACTTATCTTGAAGATAAATTATGACCATATGGTCACTTTTAAGGTGACCATCTAGTCGTATTTTCAAAAAGTTGAATTTTTTGCTACCAAACATTTATGGTCGTATATTTGTGACTATCCAGTCGCACAAATTCTGGACCGACCGGCTTTTTGGCCACCACTTATTTTTTGACTTTTTTGGTCGCATTTTAGACAAAAAAACGACCATTTGGTCGCAATTTCATGGTCGCAAATTGACAGTTTTTTTGTAGTGCAAACGGAGCACGAACGAGAAAAACCCGGTCTTGGGACTCTAATAAGGTTGGCGGCCCAAGGAGAGGTTCTTGGGAGAGATTTTGTGTGTTTATTTTTAAAATGAGGAGGAAGAAGGAGACCTTGATGTTTTGAAGAGGATAAAATTCTTTGCAAAAAGGCCCTTTAAGTTCCTTCTAACTTTTAAAATAAACCTCATGCATTTGAAATCACCAACTACTCTTAAAATTAACTAAATTCATTTAAGCTAGTTAAAAGGTGGTTCAGTATCATTAATTGGCCTGTTAATGATATTTAACTCATCTAGATTCTAATGAACAATTCAAAAGTATAAATTAACAAGTAAATGACAAAAGTTCTTGAATTCTAAATTAACTAAATTAAACTAATTAAACTCTAGAAATTAATTTAATTAAATAAATAAAAATCAACGTGTAAAATAACGGGATGTCACAAGGCTCCTCTACAATAGTTCTACCTTTTTATCATTTTTATATTTGTATTCAATTAATTTAAATATTTACAAGCATGCTTATAATCTCTTAAATTCCAAGTTTTACTTATCATTTGATCATACGAATCGTTCAACTAATTTAGTTATCAAATTTACGTTAAATTCTATTTATCCTCACCTTATAGCAAAGCAAACAATAATCGATCTAACGAGGTGTCAAGCAGACAATACTACACAACCTGCATTTAATTATATCTTAAATATATTAATTTAACTAATCAACCAACAAGTGACACACAAAATAAATAAAAAGGAAAACCAACCCGGGAAGAGGCCATGACTAGGGTTGGCTAAACAAACTACAAAACTGGGACTTTTTGACAATTCAAGGGATGTTCCGGGTTCATTTCAAGTAGTTTTCGGCTGGTATTTATCAATGGGTAAATTAATTTAGGGCTTTTGGACACGATTCTTCCACCAAAACTTAAAGGAAACTCAAAATAAAGCAAGGGAAAATGACCAAGAGTCCACGGTTTTTGGGGTCCTTCTAGGGTCTTTGGTATTTGAAATTTTAAGGCTAGGACTTGAAAAAATTCACATGGAAAATAACAATAAAAGTTTCAAGAATAGAAGTTGAAGATTATTGACCCAAACTCACTTTTATAAAGAAAAGAAGAGAAACCCATACCAACGACATTAAAAATTACTTTGAGGCTTCTTGAAGATGGGTAGAATGCTCCTAAAGGAGACCCTAAATGTTTTGAAGAGGGGAAAGTTCTTTACAAAAAGGTCCTTTAAGTTTCTTCTAACTTTTAAAATACACCCTCATTCATTTGAAATCACCAACTACTCTTAAAATTGACTAAATTCATTTAAGCTAGATAAAAGGTGGTTAAGTATCATTAATTGACCTATTAATGATATTTAACTCATCTAGATTCTAATTACACTAAAAAAAACTGTCAGTTTGCGACCAAACGGTCGTTTTTATTGTATAATGCGACCAAAAAAGCGACGAACATGGTGGTGGCCAAAAAGCTGGTCGATTCGGAATTTGTGCGACTGGATAGTCACAAAAATACGACTCGAAAAGTTTGGTTGCAAAAAAGTCAACCTTTTGAAAAAACGACCAGATGGTCGCTTAAAAAGTGACTATCTGGTCGTAATTTATGTTGAAGATAAGTGATCAGTTGGTCACTTTTGGACTCAGTCAAAATACGACCAGATGGTCGCTAAAAAGTGACCATCTGGTCGCAATTTATGTTGAAGATAAGTGACCAGTTGGTCACATGCAACAGTGACCACGTGGTCGTTTTATAAGCGACCAAATGGTCACTTTTGGACTCAGTCAAAATGCAACCATATGGTCGTTATCTTGAGTTAAAATGCGACCATATGGTCGAATTTAAGAATTTTTTTTTAAATTTAAATTTCAATAATTAGTTAATTAATTATTATTTATTTATTTAATTAATATTAAAATTTAATAACAAAATATTAGAATTAAAAAAAAAAATATATATATATACATATATATCAAATATTCAAAAAGTGTTTTATACAGAAGAAAGCATCATAGAACTACTGCGGAGGGGCGGGGGGTGGCGGAGGAGGCGTCGATGATAAATGGCCACAGTCTAGGGATCTGAAGTACGCGGCCAAAGCTGCTGCGACCTGGGCCTCGACCCGTGCATGCATGTCCGCCTCAAGCGCAATGACTCGAGAAACGAAGTCCTATCGCATAGCGTCCATGTCCGCGCGCAGCTGCTGCTCAATCGGAGAATGGCCGGAGCTAGTGCTCGCTCCGCTCCATTGACGCCGGGGCACATCCGCGTAAAGGCGTCGCCCGTACGAGCCGAGCCTAGGAACTGATCCATCAGGCTGAACCCCTCAACCAGCCTCCAAAAACGCCTCTCTACGGTCTTCCTGAGTCAGTTGGAGTCTGGTGTGGGCAACCGCTGACACAAGGACTTCGTGAAACGTTCCTAAACATTTAAAATTCATAAAATAAAATAGTTAATATATAAGTTAGTAAAAATTTTAAAGAAAAAATAATAATTGAAAAAATTATTAAATACCTGAACTGTTTTCGCCTTATCATCGACGAACGTCCCGTCCTTCTTCGTGTGAAGAACGTGGTGCAGCTCATCGGGTGGGACAGGGCCATCGTGCTTCGCTTCCTTAAAATATTAAAGAATGAAGAAGAAAACATAATAAATTAATAACTAATTGAAAAAAGAAAAGAAGAAAAAAGTACGTAAAAAAAACGACCAAAAAAAAACTTACCAATCGACGATGGTGCTCGTCGTGGGTCCGGGCCCCGGCTGTGTGTTTGGTGGGATTCTTCACGCAGTTGGCCTTATTCCTCCTTGACACTGCCATGCCCTCGGGAGTGCTCAAGCTCGCGACAAGCCGCGCGTGGTCCTCCGGGCTCATCCACATAGGGCGGTTTGCTGCTTGCTTTCTGCGCGCCCGGTACATGAGGTCCTTGAATCGATCCTGGACGTGATTGTCCCATAGAAGGAACAATCTACCGTCCGTGATATTGGAATCGATAACAGGAAACTTGCCCTGAAAAAATTGAAATAAAAAATTGTAAAAGTAATAAATTTATTTACATAAATATCAAAATTAATTAATTATAAAAATAAATTATGTTTTTTACCTTCCAATTGTCGTACATCCAACGTTTCTCCGTCGTCGGAATCTTCTGCCAGCGAAGGTCGCTGGGTAGAGGCATGCTCTGAGGACCTATCGAAACCGTTTTGAAACGATTGTATGCAGCTGTACTATGCAAAAACATAAAAATATTGTGATATTAGAAACAATTAGTTAACATAAAAAAAACACTTCTAAAAAAGTTTAAAGATTTAAAAATTAAGTAATTAAAACAATAAACAAAATTACTTACGTATCCCTTTCAATCCGGAGGGTAGAGTCTGCGGCCCGAGGAGGCTGCGTGCCTGAAGTGGAGGGGCCAGCTGGATCCGACTCTGATGTAGACCCTGATGAGTTATGCGCCAATCGTGGTGTCGCAGGCTGAATCTTAGGGACTGCATCATCGAGCGTGGCAGCAAGTCCCAGCTTGTAACCAAAGAGGAGGCTGTCAAACTCCTCTGTAGTCAGGTCCGCATCAGGGGCAGCGGCAGTAGGCGGTTGTGGAGTTGCCTAGTCAATCGCGTCGTCAGGCTCGTCTGACTGGGGAGGACGTCGTCTGCCCGTCATAATCCTACAACTAATCTAAACTAATTTACAAATAATAACGGCGATCTCTGAACTCATTGAAGTGACCGTAGCTTCCGTCAGCTCTGTACATGTCAAGTCCCTGAAAAAAACACTCAACTGGGCAAGCGGCTCCCAATGTCTATTCTCTAGGAACAGTCTGAACGCGACAGGCATCAATCATTGCATGAATATATGACAGTCGTGGCTTTTCATCCCAAACATGATATGTTTTTTACTGTCTATACACCGACTCAAATTCGAAACGTATCCGTCAGGGAATTTGATGGATTTGATCCACTCAAATAATGTTTTCTTTTCATCCGTCGCCAACATGTACTTTACTTTTGCGTAATTATCATTGTCGTCAGGCTTTAACTCAGGACGGTCACATATCTCCCGTATATCATAACGTGCCTTCAGATTGTCCTTCATTTTTCCCTGAACGTTCAAAATCGTATTGAAAATGTTATCGAAGAAATTCTTCTCGATATGCATTACATCCAGATTGTGTCTAATCAGTAGATTTTCCCAATACGGTAGATCCCAAAAAATACTCCATTTCTTCCAACCCGTGTTTTTCCCAGCCTCATTGTTTACACTCTCTGCACATTCCACTGTAATCTTCTCCATCCCTATAGCATCTATACCGTGAAGAATCTGTCTTCCACTATACATGGTCGGGGGGGTTTGTTTTCTTACTCGTCGACCCTTCTTCCAGTCACTGCCGTTTGAACGGAAAGTGTGATTCAACGCCAAAAATCGACGGTGACAATCAAACCAACAAGTTTTCCGATCGTTTCTGAGATAAAATGCATCTGTGTCTACCATGCGTATGTCCCCGCCGTACTCCATCCTTTAAGAGGAGGAGATTGAGGTTCACACAATTAACTACACTAACTAAGGAAAGCAATAACAAAAGCTAAACACAGACTAAAAAATGTATATGAAAGCAATTAAAGATCAACATACCTGACAACATTGAATACGCAAAGAAGTCACTGATCGTCCAGATTAACGCGGCGCGCATCAAGAAATTTTGTTTCTTCGAAATGTTGTACGTCATAACACCGTCAGTCCACAACCTTTTCAACTATGCAATAAGTGGTGCAAATACACATCCAGTTTCTGTTTTGAACTTTTCAGCCTAGATACGATCACTGTTAGAAAAATCATCGGGTCTCGCATGCACATCGAGGAAGGCAAGTTATACGGGGTTACCATGACTGGCTAAACTGAATATTGTGCCCCGGATGCCCCGAACGGGTTAAAGCCATCCGTGCATGATGTCCACCCCAAGAGAGAGATAAGGATGAGAAAAGGTAAAGATATGGTAAGATATTTTATCATAATTATCCAAGTTTTAATTAACCTAATCAACTTTAACTCTTAAATTGGTTAGATTAATTTTATAAATGTGATTGTTCAAGTTTTCCTAATTAAAACTAATCACATTATGAGCCGTCTTAATAATTTCGATTTATTAATTTGAACTTTTCTCCCAGATCGCTCCCAGTTAGAGGCGCTCCGTGTTAAGGGAACTTTATGAAACCTCATCGCCTGGCGAGCTTTCTGCCAGGAGATCCATTCAATTCAATTAATCTCAATTATTAATTTTTAATTATCCCTTAATTAAAAGTTTCTATTTGTTTATCTTATATGGATTTTGGCCCAATTGTTTAAACAATAATTCCATATTACAAATAATTCATTTAGTTTCTATTCAACTTTTAAACTAGATTTAACTTTTGAATTTTAACTAAATAAGCATGCTTTTTAATTCTAAAAACAATTAGAATAAAATACATAATTTTGCGATAATAACACTTTATAAATAAAAATTATGGCATGCTTCACATACATTGGCATATAATAACACATATTATATCATGATGCATGTATGTATAATTAATTAAAATCATACAACCTATGGTGGGATTTTCTACATGACATACTCTTATGCATGAACATTATTTAAAAATTATATCATACATATAAAACAATTTAAATAATAAATAGCTAAATTGACCGGTATTTTTGGCACTATTTCTAAAACGGAAAAATTAAATTACAACTTAATTTAAATCTTCCATTGTAGAACTTGAGGCTTCATTTTTCTCTCTCCTCCATGGTGTAGGCGTGAGCATGGGTATTTATGGGGCAAATATTATCTCCTTAATATTTCCATAAATACTTGTTTTAAAATAATTATCTTTTAATTATATGGAAAAAATAAAGAAAATATTTTCCATATAATCTTATATCAATTTCTAAATTCATAATTTAAGATAGGGATATAATCTTAAAAGATTCTATCTTTATCTTAAATATTTAAATTTTTAAATTGAGATAACAAGATAATTATGATAAAATATTTTACCATATCTTTACCTTTTCTCATCCTTATCTCTCTCTTGGGGTGGACATCATGGATGTTAGTGGAAAAAATTCTTTCTTCCTCCCATTTGGTGTAGCCGATTTTTGCCTCCTTTGGTATGGGAAAATTACAAAATTTTCCTATACCCTAAAATTAGGGTTTACAAATTTTCTACTAAAATTTAAAATTCTAAATGCCTCAAGAATACCTAAACAGTTAATTAACAAACCTCCACAATTTATATAAACATACATAAAACGATTTTTACGCAACCCACCAAATTTTTGAAAAATCACAAATTTTGCATGATAATTAAAATTAGTTCTGATACCAATTGAAGGGATGATTTACTAAAATTAGCGGAAATTTATTTAGTAAACTTATTAACATTTAATAACGGATTTATTAACATCATGCAATTTGTGATAAAAACATGTAGATTCATGCTTAATTTCGAAAATTAAAGGCCTTTTACTTACATTGAGTAATAAATGGAGAATCAGTTGGAGGTTTCTTTACAGCATCAATTCCTCAGCAACACCGGATCTTCTATGGTATATCCCGATCGAAAGCAAAACTGACTTGTGGGAATCGAACCGGAAGAACAAAAGAAGAAGAAATTTCTTCTAAATTTTTCCCTAAGGAAAATCGGCAATTGGGCAAAAACTTGAGAGGGAATTTTCACTTTTCTAATTAAAGTGAGAAGTATATTAAATATGAATCCCAATGGTCATATTTATAGGAAAATATGATATATAATCTAATTAGATATGCTTATCTCCTAATTATTAAATATAGAAAAGATAAATAATAAAATATATAGAAATATAAAATTCCTAAATGCTTTACACCACCAGCGCACGCGTCATGATGTACAAAGGTAAGGATATTTTATTTTATTTTATTCTTTATTTACTTTTCCATATTTAATTATATATTTATGTATTTAAATTAGAAAAAATTCAAATAATAATTTCTAATAATACACATTTAGCCGAAAATTAATATATTAATTACCATTGAATCTTATTCAATTAATTAATTATTTTGGGCCAATACTAATTAGTTTCATAAACCAATTGTATTTAATTCTCTCTAATATTTATTATTAAATTAAATAAACTCATTATTTAATTAATAATACAAATTATTAATTTCCATTTAAATAAACTCATTATTTAAATAATTAATAATATTAACATTAATTCCTGTTTAAATAATTTATTTATTTAAACAATTAATTTTGCCATAAAATATTATAATTGATACGTTATATTAATTTCCATTTAAATAAACTCTTTATTTAAACAATTAATTTTGTATCAATATTAATAATATTAATATTAATTTTTATTTAAATAATCTCATTATTCAAATAATTAATATTGCCTAATTTTAAGTAAAATCAATTACTTAAATTATTTGTTCCTCCTAAGTTAAATTAATAACTTAGTTTTGCTACAACGATATTTGGGCTAGTATAGGGACCCGATGGACGTATAGATCATGGGCTTAATAATTAGTCAATTAAGTGATTAACTCATAATCAGTTAATTACTTATTATTTAACTATGAATAATTCCACTATAAATTCATAGCTGAACTCCCCTCACTATATATGAGTTATGTCCATTTAGTTTATCTTTTATTTATATCTGTGATATATCCTTCACGTGGAACCCTCATAATTACAGGCGGATAAATTACCGTTTTGCCCCTGTAATTACCGCTTTATCCTTGTGTTCCCGCTGATTCTCCAATGAACATTATCTTTAGTCGAACTAGAGATAATATACTTCATGATCAATAGAAGTCGTGGCGCCACTTGTTCATGTCTTGAATTAGTACATCAAGGGAGTTTCCTAATTAAAGTTCTTAAAATGTTTAGGTATCGCACTAATACCGTTAATTTATAGGAAATTTATGAATTCCATCTCGTGAAAATGAGTTCCCAGCTATTTATCTAGCCCTGTTCCCAAAATAGGAGTGTATTGAGCGTTCTTATAGATCGCTCTCAACCATGTGAATCAAAGAACATAACTCCACAAATAGGAGTCCGCATTTCACTCAGGATTGAGATCTATCACCGTTGATAAACATAGTTTGATGTTCGATAATTTCTCGTAAACGGTACTAATGAGAAATTTGATCGAACATCGTGGTCCTGTCTTATACAATCAACATTGGATATGATACTTCCATTTCATGTCTCCCACATGAATGATCAGGATTAGATCATTTGTCTATAAACAAAATGTGAAGCTATCAACAGTGGTACTAGGATAAGGTTCCCAAACGTTATCCGTTTACTGTAGACACGTTTAAGTTACTCATCTCGACTTTAATCCTCTCGTATGACTCACATACTAAGTCGTGATTTCATAAGAGTAACTTAGGGTTTACTATTCGAATGTTTGATATTACTATATTTCCATATATTCCTAATATCGTCAATTGAATCAATCTAGATAATATAAAGAACTTATAATTATTTATTTAATTTATTCGAAATAAATTATTATAAGTAAATAATTACAAGTTCTAGGACACAATTCCTAACAATCTCCCACTTGTCCTAGATCTTTGGAGATTTGACTTGTAATTCCAGTCAAACTGGATGACTATCAACTACTTAGCCATGGTAGTCATTTTAATACTTTATCAGTATCATTTTCATCTGTTTAGTATGTATTTCTTTTGTCTGATGTTAGTTTCATTAAGTGTAATAGATTCCATATTTTATCGCCATAAAATAAACTCTATTAACTATTGATTTGAAACTATCATGTTCAACCACCTTTCATTTACTAACGACTTAGTAATTACGCGAATCTAGAGTTTAGTTAGTAAAAACTCGTTTTACTTGTATGTAACTCATTTGATGTTTAATTCGCAAAGGTCTTTTGTCGAATTCTTACATGGAAGTAAATTCATGTTTGAATTTGAGCCCGTGCAACTCATAAAATCTCCCATTTTATCTATGTGCACTAACATACTATTTGTAAATTTTATCTTAGTCACATTGGTTCTAGGATTCTCGAAATTCTTAAGCTCCCACTACAAAGTAATTCTCCATTACTTTCATTTGTTTAATGATTACAATTCTATATTTCTTATTATTTCCAAAAATAATGTATAAGTATAAGTGACCCTTTTCAACTCAACTATTGAAAAATCATGTAATTTTTATTTCACTTATTTTGAACTTTATTCATTGATTTTGAAGTCAACAAGTTTTACTTGGACTTCGAAAGTCCTTTGGTTCGTATTATGACGCTCCCACTCAAATAAAGTTCTACAAGTAGTTTAACAATTTAAACTTTTAAATAACCACTTGTTTTTATTGTGACATAAAATCATTGTAATACTTTTATATCTTAAGTAAGATTTAAAGCCTTCAATATCACTGATTTACTGAGCTTTTCTTTAATAATTTGTGAATTCAATTATTCACTAATTATTACTTTCTGATTTCTGTTTTGTTTATTCCATATCAGTTATTACCTTTAAAATATCCTTTTAAATAACTGAATGTTTGGAATATAAGAAATCAATTTAATGTTTACTTATCACTTAATTTCTAACATCTAAATATCCAACTTTAGTGATGTTTAAGTCTAGTTATCTTTGATAAATCAAAAGATATTCGATTTTACTTATCCCATAAGTTCGTGGATTAATATGGTTATCATCTCAAACTCCTTGAGAACCATCTTTAAGAGATTAATCCTTCTAACTTATTTAAGTAATTTTAGACTTAAGTATTTAAACATTTTTTAAACCTTTATAACTTATTTAGACATTTCGGAGTTTAGAATTTTGTTTTGGAACTATTTGTTTCATGATGTATTTTGAATAACCATCCAATCACACTTTGGAAATTTGTAATATAATTGTAAAGGAATATCTACCTAAATAACTCTTATTTAAAATATTCCCGAGCTTGGTTCACACGAAATGAGAACCAACAGTTATTACTTAATTCAAAATAAAAACAAATTGATAACTAAACTAAACTAGAAAACTATGGTTTGGGAAGAAAAATATTTTTCTTCCATTTAGACTATAATAAATCGAATATGAGAAAAAATAGGAAGAATAAGAGTTTTCAATTTCGAGAATTGAAATTAGAAGCTTTTGAATGAACAACCAAGACGTTTGTATTTATACGCAAAACAGTTTTCCAATCGAATTAGGAAATACTATCAAAATAAATACAAGATAAATGCCAAGAATAAAATCAAATTGTATTCCTTATTTATCTTACGTGCATAAAATCAATAAGAAAAACTATTTTTTTTTGTTTTAATTTGTCTTTGGTTAAACATTCTTTTATATATTTATTTTAGACAAAATAATTCAACAATTATTTCCTAAAATATCATACATGTGCCGATTTTGGTATTCAAATAATTTGAACCAAAATTCTATTGAATTCACTAATTCAAATCTAGATTCTTCCTTACTAATAAATGTTATTTATTAACTTTTAATATTTATTTCAATAAATCAATTATTCAAATAAAATATCATATTCCAATTTTGTATTTTATTATTAATAAATATTTATTATTTTCATTTCTTCTTTAACAATCCCTTCTCTTTCGTCGTCTACGTTCAAACTTTCGCGATAACTTTCATTTCCGCCCCCATATCCCACACCATCAAGTATCATTTGCTGCATCTGACTATACTGTTGTATTTCATTGGGTTCTTCAACGACAACATCCGCATTCCAGTTGCTACCCTCGTACTGTCTCGCTTTCTGTATTGCAGCGTCGAACATTTCCCTCGTCTCCCCATGATACACCTAGTGATAATAATTCTCCTCAAATCCCCAACTATAAAGATGAACCTTCAAATCTGGAACCGGTATGATTCTCCTATTGTCGCATTTTCTACACGGACATCGTAGCTTTTCACCATAATTCGCGTAATAGAGAGTTGTCTTGCAAAACTTAACAAACTGTTCAACCCCGGCCACGAACTCATCACTCAAATAACCGTCTATCAAATGAATATACATCCATTCTCTCATTTTTCTTTTTTCTTATCTTTACAAACAATGGGAGGAGGAGATTTTATAATGCATTCCTCTGCTTAATTGCGACCCTATGGTCGCAAAATTACTACCATCTGGTCATATTTCTCCTGCCAAAATTTCCCGCCTTTTTTTACTACCAAGTGGTCACCTTTGGTCACAATAAATGTGACCAGATGGTCATTTCCAAAGGCGACTACTTGGTAGCTTTCTTCCCGCCAAAATTACGCGCCTTTTTTTGCTACCAAAGTATATTTCTAGTCTAAAAAATGCGACCAAATGGTCACTTCCAAAGGAGGCTACATGGTAGCTTTCTTCCCACCAAAATTACGCGTGTTTTTTTGCTACCAAAGTATATTTTAGTCGCAAAAATGCGACCATTTGGTCCTTTTTTAGGTGACCAAATGGTCACTTATTTTGCGCCATAATTTCGCGCCATTTTTTTGCTACCAAGTCATATTTTAAGTCACAAAAATGCGACCACGTAGTCGTTTTTTCAGGTGACCAAATGGTCGCTTCTTTCACACCATAATTTCGTGCCATTTTTTATGACTACTTCTGATTTTGGTCGCAATCTGGTCGCAAAAAAAGTGACCAGATGGTCACTTTGAGTCAACCTTCAAAAAAAGTGACCATTTAAAAACTACCACTTTTTCTTGGTCGCAAATGGTTGGTTGCATTTGGACCTTTTTTTTGTAGTGTTGGAGGGGGGAATGGGAAGGAAAAATGGGAGGGAAAAATTTAAAACTAAATATGAAAAGTAGGGAGAGGGAGAGATGGGAGAGAGATATTAGTATTAAAAAAAAAGGAAATAAGAAGAAGAAAGGACGGAAGGGAAGTGGGGAGAGAGAGGAGAGAGCGTGTGATTTGACATAAAGGGTATTTTAGTCTTTTTATTGCTATGGTGGCTAAAAAGACACATGTTGGATTAAAGGAAAGAGATGGATGGAAATGTGGCTTCTTTTATATTTTTACTCAATAGTAAAATTAAAAAGGGTGAAAAAGTAAAAAGAAATGGTGGAGCCAACTGCATGCATTCAGTGTAATTTCTGCCACATATTTAAAAATTTGGATAGTTTTGAAATTTTGAAATACATTGCTATTTTTTAAAACACGAGTTGTAAACCGGGTACGAATGATTATTCCTCTAAATTATTAAACGTCTTATCTAATCAAAACTTTGTGAGTTCTTTTGTTTATCATATACATTAAATCTTCAATATTTATTTATTTTTCTTACATTATTCATATCCATAACCCCAATAATGTAATTATTCATATAACACTACTCCTAAAAATTTATCAAAATAATATAATATTTCTAGTTTAAAAATTATCAAACAATTTATAAATTTTAATATTATTATTTTTATTTTAGGTCGGATAATTATCTAACTATAAGAGTTTCTAGGAATCAAAACTCTCAATTTATTCTAAGTTAATTATTAATTTATTTTGATCATTTATTTCTATTTTCAATAATTTATTCCTTTGATTTCAACAGAAATTAGTTCACGATAAATCTGCAATTTAAATAAAATCCAAAAATAGTAATATAAATGGAAATACATAATTAACTTGGTTGACGACGGCGTATTCTAAATTATAAATATTTTAAATAAATCTTTTCATAAATATTGTGTTTTCTATGTTACTCAATTATTTTTAACAACCGCGTGTACAATGGGTCCCAATTTCTCTTGCATTTGTTCATATAAAGTGTTCGCTTTCTTCCCCATTTCCTCATTGTCTCTTGAGCTTTTTTAACGAGCATTTCTCTGTAAGAAAATTATCATTTTGAATCAAGAAACACCAATAATGGAAGCTAGTTTTGAAAAGGGAAAAATGGTAACCATGCTGAGTATTGATGGAGGTGGCATTAAAGGCATTATTCCCGGAACTCTTCTGGCTTCTCTTGAGTCCAAGCTTCAGGTAAAATACATTTAATTATGCTTTTTAACGTTATATTAAATTTGCGTAATTTATATATCAGACTCCTCTATTTTAAAAGAGTTTTAAATATTAATATGGTTTTTAAGATTTTTTATAAATTATTTTTTTCTGTTGATAAAATTTAATACGATTCGGTAACTGTAACACATATCAATTTCGTTAAAATTTACAGTGAAATTTAAGTGAAATATGTTATTGATTACATTTCTTAGACTAAATGGGTGTAAGTTAAAATATACCAAATAAATTCATCAAGTTCAAATAGTTATTTTGATTTTTTATTTAATTGGCTTTGATTAGGCATTGGACGGTCCAGATGCAAGAATAGCAGATTACTTTGACGTAATAGCAGGAACAAGCACAGGTGGTTTGGTCACCACCATGCTTACAGCTCCAGACAAAAACAACAGACCATTATATGCTGCAAAAGATCTTATCGATTTCTATTTACAACATTGTCCCAAGATTTTTCCACAGAGAAAGTTGGTTTTCTATATCTTCTATTTTTACTTTTAGATCCGTTTGGTTCACCGTTTCGGGTAGTGAGTTGGAGGTTACACAACCTTAGTCAGCGTTTGTCTTCTATTTTTGAAACCTAATATGATGAGTTTTGTTAATCCACTATTAAAAAAACTCATCAATTTTCACAATTTCAACTTATTTTATATTTAACAAACTCACTATTTTGCACCAACCAAACACATTGTTAACAACCCCTACTTAACAACTCACCATTTAACAACTTGCTGCTTAACAAACCAAAAACATGGGAACTTTCATCTCGAAACTAATCAATAATAAGAGGAGTGACTCTTAGATTTAATAAACAATGTTAGGTCTCTTCATCTTGAGGTCGGATCCTATTTTTGGACCAGATACTCATTTGAGTTTATTAGGTTCTGATACCATCCTAATAAACCTGAGCGGATATCTCATAATCATAAGGAGAAAAGGGACCATTCAAATTTATAAACAATGTTACCTCCCTTCATGTTTTTGAGGTGAGATCCTTTCAAAACCACTATATTGAATTTTAATAAAATACTAAAAGAGGGAATTAGCAGGTTTTTTTTTTTAATTTATATTTGTTAATATAATTTTTTTTAAAAGTTTATATATATAAATATAACTTTTTTTTAAGTTTTTATAAAAATATAAAAAATTTAAAACTATTTGATAAATATTTTTTTTAAATAAATTAATCACTAATTGATTGTGATAATTTTTTGAATGATTGTGATAAATTACTGCTTACAATTATGATAATCACTTCATACATAATTTAGTGATTAACTTTTCATTGTTAATAATTAATTAATTGTTATCAATGTTAGATTGGCTGTAATTAATGATAGAGTGTTTTTCAAAAATGAAAATTTGAAAATTAATATTTTGAAAAATAGTAAAAAAAAATTAAAAAATGATATTTCTCAGACTCAATATCCATAAATCTCATACTGAGATTGGTAGATACTCAATCTGAAAAATACTGTTTGAAATATTTTAAAACATGTGTTATTTTTTAAATTACTCTTAAAAAAAAACTCTATTAATGATATGAGTGATGACCATTAATCTTTATGTGATTGTGAATCATATTAGCCATTGATTGGCACACCCAAAATATATATATTATATTGGTAAATATTTAAAACATCGGCTAGATTTATTTATTTATATATATTTTTTCCTTTCCAAATAAGACATTTTTGTTCTTCTAGATTCGCAATCCTCCCTACTAAAAATTGGAGCTTTTGTTTTGAATCAGCCATTTGTTGAGTTCAGTGGTGAATCTGTTTGGGCAAGTTATGGGACCAAAATATGATGGCAAATACTTGAGATCTATGATTAATGAATTACTTGGTGACCTAAAACTTGACAAAACGTTGACAAATGTGGTTATTCCTGCTTTTGACATCCAGCTTCTTCAGCCTGTGATCTTCTCTACAGTTGAGGTATGAAATATTAATTGCCTTAAATTCTTTAAATTTAAAAATAAGTTTCATAATTTAGTCCATTTTTTAAATATCACATCCAATTTGGGGAGGAGAGATTTGTGCTTTCGATCTTTAGAGAATAAATACTTATGTCAACTTTCGATCTTTAGAAAACAAATACTTATGTCAAATTAATTTATTTATGTTTAGATTCACAATTTAGTTGATGTTTAAATATAACAAGTTCAGAAATTTGCACTTGTAAATTAAAATAATTAAAACATCCAAAGAGTATATTTAGATTGACTCAATAAATCATTAATATTAGTTGATTATTGATATGTTGAGATGCAAATAAAACTGAGAAATTTTGGTGGGTATCAAAATATTACGTAATACTTATAAATTTATCATATTTTAAATTTAGAAAAATTTCATTGGGTAGTAGATTTTGATGCAATATTTATAAAAATAACAATTCTAAAAATTAATTGCAAATAGAACATTTTTTAACATGTTAATAGTAAAAAAACTTAGTGTAAAAATATGTAATTCAATATTTATTACTGATTCACTAGATTAAAATATGATATATATACAAATATTTTATAGAATTATTTTTTTTACAAATATTACTAAAAAAAATTGCTCCCTTATATTTATTTATTGTTGACAAATAAAATTTTGAATGGTTTGAAAATATATAGGCGAAATTTAACCCATTGAAGAATCCAAAGTTAGCTGATGTGTGCATCAGTACCTCAGCAGCACCAACTTACCTGCCAGGTCATGAGTTTCAAACCAAGGACGACTCCAATGGAAAATCTCGAACTTACAATATGCTTGATGGTGGAGTTGCAGCAAATAATCCAGTTAGTTTTTTAAT
The DNA here is from genome assembly GCA_028015215.1 of Gynostemma pentaphyllum. NCBI lineage: Eukaryota > Viridiplantae > Streptophyta > Magnoliopsida > Cucurbitales > Cucurbitaceae > Gynostemma > Gynostemma pentaphyllum. The sequence goes on from CM051355.1 coordinate 59,554,280, forward strand.
TTTCCAATCTCAATACTATATTATCTATTAATTTTTACTAATTAATAATCTTTTTTTTTTTTAAGACATTCGCTGCAATCAGCCATGTATCAAATACCGTTACCTATATAAGAAGAAAAAGGGAATACATGAATATTAAACCAATGGACACAAAAAGGATGTTAGTTCTTTCACTGGGAACTGGTTCTATTAAAAATGAAAAAAAATACAGTGCTTCAATTTCTTCTAAATGGGGAATGCTTGGTTGGGTTAGTCAAAATGGAGCTGTTCCTATTGTTGATATTTTCAGCGATGCCAGTGCTGATATGGTTGATTTTCATGTTGCTACTTTCTTTCAAACCACCGGCTGTACTCAAAATTATCTTCGAATTCAGGTAACTCTCTCTTCGTTAATAATTTGTCTTAGCACGAAAACTTAAGCTTTTAGGTCTTATTTAATATGGTATAAATGATTCAATTTGCGTTAAACTTAAAACTTAAGTTTTGAAGTCTATTGGTGATTTAATATCGTGGTTGATACTATTTCTCAAATCAAACTTTATGATTCAAAGCTAATAAGTAAAAAGATGAGTGATATTTAGACTTTATAAACATTTTGTAAGGTCTTCTTCATCTTTCTGATGTGGGATTATTAACATGTCCCCTAAAGATGGTGCGTCTTTTGGGCTAATCAATCTTTATCTGAATTTCATTTTTGGATCGAATGCTCGTTTGAGTTTGTTGGGCTTCAACACGATCTTAATAATCTTGGATTTCCATTTCAAAACCAATGGATAAAGAGATAAGTAACCAACTTAACAAATATTGTTGGGTCATTCTACTTTCATTTTTAAAGTATTTTTTAAGAAATTACTTGTGATTAAAAAATTTATTTTAAAAATTATAAAAGAGAAAAAATATTAATTTGATTTATTATTAATCACTGAAATATTTTTTTCTTAAAAATGTTTGCTTTTCAAATAATTTTTTTGTGTGTGTGTGGTTCAGGATGATACTTTGACTGGTGATATAGCATCAGTTGATATTGCAACAAAGGAGAATTTAATGAAATTAATTGAAGTGGGCAATAATCTATTGAAGAAACCAATGTCGAGGATAAATTTGGAAACCGGACAATACGAATCAGTTAACGAAGAAACCAATGAAGAAGCTCTTTCTAAATTTGCAAAAATGCTTTCTGAAGAGAGAAGGCTTCGATTAAGCCCTTAAAACTTAATATGTTACGGTAACATCGGAAGTGGAGCATACAAGCTGGTCCGGATGTTTATTGTTTATTGTGGAATATTGAAGTTCAGTTTATTGTTCTTAAAACCAATGTGTTGTAATTTGGAATTAATTGTTTTCAATTAGTCTGTGGAATACTATTTAAATTATGTGCTTTAAATCTGATTTTCGTCTGTGAACTTCCTATGTTTTGATCAATAAATGCTTAAAATTTATATTTTAGGTCCTAATTAACACTACGAAATGTTATTTTGTTAGTCTTTAAACCTTTTATATCAAACTCTTCTAGCAGAGTCAACACGAGTATAGTTCAACTGCTCAAAATAGTTAGACACCTACTCCATTCTCATGAAATCGAAGGTTTGAGTCTCCTCTCCCCAATTAGATGTAATATCTCAAAGAATCTTCTAGCAAAGCACACATGAACGGATTTCTAAAGTCGTTCCCGTTCGGTCGTCTCGTGGTTGAAGTTTATGTGGAGCAAAATTCAAAGTGTTTCTATGGAAAGCGTGCTCTAAAATTCTGTCCACAAGTTTTTGTGGAATGGTTCGAATGGTCCACTCTTGATAAGTTTCGGAAAATGAAGTTTCACATAAAAAACCAAAACTGTCTGTCATTCTTATCCTCTAGATTAGGCTGACGTTTCTTTTTTTTTCCCCCTTACATATTTTGAGAAAGGCTAAGCCATCTTTGAAGTTACTGTCCAGCAATAGCTTTCTCACTATTTCTCATTGTTTAGCCTGGAAAAAATCTCCCCCCTTTAAGCTTAAAAGTGAAGACTGATGCTCCTATATGTAGTATTTAAAAATTACTGTAAAATTGAAATTGTTAATCCCAACTCAACGAATACATATTGTGCTCTCTACGGTGTTAATGAATAATGAACAATTTTCTCTTAGTATAAGACAAATTACTAACTTGTGATGTAGCACGTCAATTGAAAGAATCATCAAAGTCAACAATATTGGCAACCATACAATGAAAAAAAAAACAAGTATAGATTTGTAGAGGAAAACAAGTAGGGAATGCAAAATAATTTATGTTATGTTTTTAAATAGTCTACCAATCTATTTATACACTATTTGTACACATTCAAAGAGTAGGGTGATAGTTATTTACTGTAAAAATGAAATAACACAATATTTGATAAAGAGTTGTAACTATTTATTCAAACGAACAAACAACACATCCCTTGAATAGTTGTGATTATTTGTACAAAATGAATAACACAACCATCTATCAAAAGTTGTGACTCTTTGTTTAAAATCAAATAATTTTATTAAATTCCAACAATCCCCCCACATGAATAAGACTTATTTAAAAAAAATAAAATTGTACTATTACTCTTGAAGAATAACCACATAGGAAAAGTAGTTAGAGACTTTGAACTTTCCTTAGTAAATAACTAACAGATTTATTTATTGATTAGGTAGTCAATAGACTTTTGAACTGTCTATGTATGTAGTAAAACCAAGTCATGAGTAATATAGTTATCCTCTGAAATACTGTTGTGTTCTCATGTTTTTTATTTGGTTTGTCCTTGAATACCGCTGGTTTCATAAGTGTTTTAGAGAATTCAGCCTTAAAAAAACTCTCATGGAAGCGATCCATTCTCACTCACGTAGGTGATTTCTATAAAAAGCATCACATTTATATTGTTTTAACAAACTATAGAAATCATTAAAAGCATAGCTTACCCAATCCAAAATTGTATTGTCTCATCATAAGAATGAGTGAGAGATGATTTCTTTGCAGTGCTTTATCAAGCTATTCTGAAATTTCATTTTCCCATTGAACTTTGATCATGGGATCTCCAGTCAACTAAGTTGGGTTACCTCTCTAAAAACGTTTATTTCATAGGCTTTAAACTCATTCTCTTCGATGAACTTTCAACCTAGAGAGTAATGGTTTATTGTATCATATCTTTGATGTATATGTCAAGATTTACCATTTTACTTAATATTTTAGGTTTTTTTTAATAACTTCTTGCAATTACCACTACAAGAAATGCATATATTAGGAATGTAATCGCGATGATTGTGTCGCTAAATTACATAAGCGACAGAAAGAGGTGATGAGTTGGATGATCGCAAAAAAAAGACATTGCTCGCTGACTTTAGCAACAAATTGTATGGCTACTAGCGACATTAAAAATAATGAGTCGCTAATAAAATAATGACTACTTTAGCTAAGCAATCGATCACTAAAGTTAGCGACACAGTCACTCACTGTGTCTCTCTATTAGAGACGCAATGCGTTGCTTAATCGAGCGACACAGTTATTCGCTCACGTTAGTGACACATTCCATCGCTTACATAGAGACATATTTGTTCCCTAATAAAGTTAACTGTTGACCTAAGCGAAAAAATCCATCACTAATCATAAAATTGAAAATATTATAAAATACATAAAAGGGACGCAGTGCGTCGGTAATTTATATATATATATATATATATATATATATATATATATATATATATATATATATATATATATATATATATTTTAAAAATCCTTTTAATATTAAGATTAATATTAAAAAAAAAGTTCTTTAAATATTGATATTAAAAAAATACACAAAAAAATCCAAAAAAACTAGAGAGGGCACGTATGCTCGGAATCTGTATGCCGAGAAGTATATCCGGAGCCTGCCTCCCTATGGAGGTTCAACTAGCCTAAGACTTGAGCCTTGAACTGTTCATGCTCATCTTAGAGATCATCTTTAAAATCATGAGCGTTGTGTTTCATCTCCTCAATCTCTTTGCGCAATGGGATGTTGTCTTGCCTAAAAAACTCAGTCTCAGCACGAGCAAAACTCGAAGCACGTGGCTTGTCTGCATAAAGATCCCTCCCTTAAACGCCAAGACATGGGACTGAGCCATCGGGACAAACACTACCAGCTGCCTAAAGGAAAGCATCTTGATGGTTCTTTTGAGTAGGGCTGGCACTCAAGAGTGGGCAATAACGTTTCGAGTGATTCTTTAATTTTTTTCCATAAAAAAATTAACTCAACATTTATTTGAGTAAGTTAAAAAAAATGAATATTATTTAATTTATTTGAAAGCACGGAAATAAATAAACTTACTGTTAATGCCCGCGCTCGATCATCCACGAAAGTAACCCATCATGGCCCTTCGTGTGTAGATAGAGATGCAACTCAGCCGGAGTGATGGCCCTTCGTGTGTAGATAGAGATGCAACTCAGCCGGAGTGATGACATGTTCATTCTAAGTCAGTGAAAATGAGAACAAGAAAAAGTAAAAGATTAATAAAGCAATCATATAAAAACAGTAGAGATAGAAACGAAAGATTAAAAGTACTTACCAATCTAACGTAATGCTCGTCATGGCAGACAGTCTCGTTAGTGTGCAGAGACTTGTTGACCCTCCAATAGGCTGAGTTGATCTTGGAGATCCGCAACTCCTCAGGAGTCTGACTCTCCCCAATCAGGCTCTAACGATCTTGCTCACCCAACCACAAAGTTTTGTTAGTGTCTTTCTGAAGGGATTGATCTACTAAATTAGCGGAATTTCATTTAGTAATCTAATTAACGATTAATTAAGGATATATTAATATCATGCAATTTGTGATAAAAACATGTAAATTTATGCTTTAAATTTCAAAAATTAAAACATTTACTTACATTGAGTAAAATATGGAGAATTAGTTGGAGGTTTCTTTACAACATCAATCCTCAACAACACCGGATCTTCTACACTATATCCTAATCGATAAAACAAAATCTGATCGTGGGATCGAACTTTAGAAGAAATTAGGAAGGAGGAAAAAAAATTCTTCCCAATTTTATGGCCGAAAATCGGCAAAGGCATAGGGAGAGTAGAAGAAAGAACTTTCAATTTCTTGGGAATTGAATTGTGTGATTTATGAATGACCCAAGCCTCCTATTTATAGGCTAATGGAAAATCTAATCTCATTAAAATATTCCATAGAGATAAATACAAAAGGAAAAAGAAATTCTCTTTCCATTATCTTGGTATTTCAAAAATGCCATAGATAAATAGGAGATTATTTTATTTTCTTTTATTTGATTTATCTTGGATAAACAAATCTATATAATTATTAAAAGGTATAATTCAAACAATGATCTCCTACAAATTATCTATGATGGCCAAAATTAATAATTAATAAATAACTCCAATTTATTTAATTAATTATTTTGGGCCGAATTCAATTGGGTTTATTAAACCAATTGGGCTTGAAACTTTCTTTTAAATTAATAAGTCCAACTTAATTAATTAATTTATTAATTACCATTTAAATAAAATACTTTATTTAAATAATTAATAATATTAATATTTTCTCCCGACTAAATATTATCAAATGATATTTAATTATTAATTTCCATTTAAATAATTTTCATTATTTAAACAATTAATAATAAATATTTCAATTATTAATTTCCATTAAATTAACTCATTATTTAATTAATTAACAATTTTAATTAAAAATATTTTATTATTAATTAATTACTTTTAATTATTAATTTTCGTTCAAATAAAATTAATTATTTAAACAGTTAATAATTATCAATTAATTTCAAATTATTAATTACCATTTAAATATACTCAATATTTAAATAATTAATAATGTCTAATTAATAATATTTCATTATTAATTTCCTGTTTAAATAAACTCATTATTTAAAAAATTAATAATGTTTATATTAATTACCGTTTAAATATACTCAATATTTTTAAACAATTAATATTGCCTATCTAAGTAATTCGCTTTACTTAAAATTTCCATTTCTTCTACTTGATTTCGCGACTACGATATTTAGGCTAGCATAGGGACCCGATGGACCTATAGATCATGGGCTTAATAATTAGTCAATTAAGTGATTAACTCATAATCAGTCAATTACTTATTATATCTAACTATGAATAATTCCACTATAGATTCATAGCTGAACTGCCCTCACTATAGATGAGTTATGTCCATTTAGTTTATCTTTATTTATATCTGTGATATATCCTTCATGCACTACAAGAAACTGCCGGAATAGCGACGAGGTGTAGCGACGAAAGGCGCATGCTTCCCAAGGTAACAATGGAATTCATCACCCGTGTGGAGAGTTGACTTTCAGCGATGCCTTCCGTCGCATAATTAATCGGATATATTTACCGGGAAAAATAATAGGAACGTAACGATGGTTTCCGTCACTAACATTGGCGCCAAAAATTCCCGCGATAAAACGGAACGATGCAGTGCATCGTATACGATGAAGCGAAACTTTCCCGCAAAAATTTATGAGGATTGCGTCCCCTAATGTTATGGATGGAACGTTTCCCGCTATCGTAACGACGAAATCCGTCGTTACATTATAAAGGAATGACTGATTGTGTCGTTACCTTATAGTTTATATATGCCTCAGCAATGAAAAGAACTCATCATAAAAAATATTTTGTTATTTCTTTGCGTTTTTTTTCTACTGTAGAAAAAAATGTGTGAATGGATGTGTGTTCGTCTCTTAGAATGCTATTTGAACGATGAGTTCGTAGCAGGGGTTGAAGAGTTCGTTGAGTTTTGTGAAAGTACTGAGGATTTTGATCGTAATGGAAAAATGATACGATGTCCATGCAGAAAATGTAAAAATAAGAAGTTATATTATTCATTTGATGTAAAGAAACACCTATACACTCGACACCTACAATTCATCAATCGATCAACGAATTACAATTCAAATCTAATAAGAGAAAAAGTATGATTTTTGGGTGAACAGTGATTTCAGATGAATAGTGTTTTCGGATGAATAGTGTTTTCGGATGAATAGTGTTTTCAGGTGAATGTTGAAGTCTTGTTGGACCGTTGAATTATACTTTGACTTGCTAAGGTGAGAATAAATAGAATTTAAAGTAGCTTTAGAAACCGAATAAGTTGAACGATTTTTAGAATCGGGAGTTGAGATTAAGATTCGAATTGAAAGGATTAAAGTAAGTGAGCTAGCATGCTTAGGCTTGGAGTTAGTTCTAAGTGAGTGAGAGAACTCATGGATTTCTAGAAGGAAACGTTTAATTTTTGGAAGTTCTAAGTTTAGAATCGTTCCAAAGTTTAATATTGATTATTGGAAGTTGAAGGTTCCAATGTAAAATCGGGTGGTTAAGGAACTTGAATATGGAACTTTGGATATTTATTGAAAGGAATAGAATCATTGGAAGTGAAGACTTTGTTGTTAAAGTTAAGAAATTGCGATTATTAAAGGGCCGTTGGCTTAATTTACTTATTGTTTTTCTGAAGTTCCTATTTATTTATTTTTATGTATAAAGGGAATTTATGATCCATTTATCTTTATGCCCTTCGGTTACCTTGAATGTTATATTTACTTTACTTACACTTGAAAGCATATTCATATCATATCATATTGCATCATCAAAATTGAAAGGAAAGCGAGATAATGAGGTGAATGCAAATCCTACGAGAGTTTTCATTACCAATCATTATTCATTAGTGGTGAATGCAAATCCTGCGGGAGTTTTCATTGCTAATCATTATTCATTAGAGGTGAATGCAAATCCTACGAGAATTTTCATTACCAATCATTATTCATTACATGTGGAATACATTATTGAAAGGAATTTGTATATTTTATGTTGAAAAGCTAGATAATGAGGTGAATGCAAGTCCTATGGGAGCTTTCATTACCTGTCATTATACATTAGAAATGGAATACATTATTGAAAGGAATTTGTATATTTTATTTTGGAAAGTGAGATAATGAGGTGAATTCTAGTCCTACGGAAGCTATCATTAACTGACATTAGTCGCATGTGATGTGTATATTGATGTAAGGGTTGTGTACCTTTTTCACTTGTTTAGCGAGTTGATGAGAAATGATTAGATTGCGTATGCTAACAATATCATCATTTATTGTGAATTGTGATTGTGGAATATGTTAAGTTCGAGTGAGATTAACATTATTTTATTTAACATAAAGGAAAGGTAAATCTTATATATAGTATGAGATATCAAAAGGATGAACCAGGAAGAGATTATGTGATATGAAAACATTCTTCCAAATATTTGAGAGTTAGTTTCTTGAGTTTTGGGAGATTTGGTAAAGAATATGTAAACTTTATAGCTTGAGTTGCTATAGAGAAAAAAAATGAAACATTATGTATATTATACATTTCCATAGAGAAAAAGAATGAAATATGATGATAGCCGAGTGCTATAAGAAAGAGGAATGAAATGGAGTTGTATAATGAGAGCATACAAGGGTGTATTGAACCTTGTATAATTATTATGATATATATATATATGAGAGAACTAGATTCTCAATAAAATTGGAATATCCTGAATTTGGAGATTTACACTTGAATGTAAACCTTATGTATAGTATAAGGTATTGAGGAGAATGAAATAAAATGTTATGTGTGTTATGAAACCCATCCTCCTAAAGGTTTGGAAGATAGTTCCTCAATTATTTGGGAGAATTGGTAAGTAAAAGTGAAATACTTGATGTAAAACCATTTTGGTGGTTGAAAGGTAAGGGAATATGAGTTGTACTTGGACACAAATCCGGATGCGGGTTTGGAGTCTAATGTTACTTTACTTTCTATCTATTTTCACTGGACTTGCTTTTAGCTCATGATATTACAAACATTTTCAGGTAATGCTCAGAGTCGTGGGAGAGGAGCTGGTGCAGTCTGATCTAGTTGATGATGATGGCAGGATGGACTAGATATACTTTTAAAAGTCCATGGACTCGTTTTGTTTTATTTTGTGTCTTTTGAGATGTAAATTTGTATATAAGCTCATAGGAGCTTTTCATCTTAACTTTTATGATTATAAACTTCTTTAAACTCTGGAAAAGGAATTGCATTTCCTTGCTTTTAAATTTCCTGATGTGAAAAATTGTGACGGCCTGGGTTTGGGAAAATAATTAAAATAGTTAAAATCATTTATTTAAAGTTATGGAAATTGAAAATATATTTGTTTAGTAAGAAATTGTTATTTAAATGAAGTTAAATAATTATTTTGATGTGAGTTAACCATGGATAAAGTATAATGGAGATTTGGTAAATTAATAACCATGGTTTGTGAGGTAGCCCGGGCTTTTTGGAAAGAAAAAAAAAAGAATAATCATAAACTGATATTTTAATTTAATATTTGGAAAATTGAAAATAAAATAATATTCTATGACTTACTTGAAGTTGGTTATTTATTTTGAGTTAATTATTTAAGTTTAAATGAGTTAACTAAGGTTGAGTAAGAAACTAACCATGGTTAGTTTTGGATAAAGGGTTGATTAGCAAAGAAAAGATTAAAAAGGGTTTTGTAATAATATTAGGAGGTGGAAGGATTTGGAGATAAAATGAAGGGGTGGAGGGACTTACTTGCAATTTGATTATTTTGATTTTAGTAATTAAAAAATATATAAGGAAATTAAAAAAAACGAAAAAAACAAAAACAAAAATCATTTTTTTTCACTCTTATTTTTCCCTTCCCAAAACCGTACCCCCCCTTTTCATGGTGAAGTTTTTTTTTTCTCTCCCCCTCATTTCTCATGGAATTTGGTTGAAATCAAAGGGGTTTTTCTTGGTTTGTGCATAAAGCTAATAGATAGGAAGATTGGAAGTGGAATTCACAAGCTTTGAACTCATCAAGGTAAGAATTCATCCATGGAGTATTCTAGGTTTTATGGGTTTTTGGTTTTCTTGTGAATTGAAGTTTTGAGGGATTGTTCTTCTATTTTAATTCTGGGAATTCTTGTTGTGATGATAAGTTTATGCTTATGGATATAGATAGGTATTGAAAGAGGAAATGGTAGAGACCTTGGTTAAGGGAAGCTTTCAAAACCTCCATTAATGGTGGTTTTCCAAGCTTCTAGGTTTTACAAAATTTGAGTTTTTTTACTATTGTTAAAGGGTTTTAAAATCTAGAATTTATGGGTCATTATATGTATATAAGATACATGGAAAATACATTGGAGGATCAACTTAATGATTTTTTGGTAAATTCCCATTTTGGCCGAAAATTGCACTTTAAATTGACTAGTTTTGGAACTTTTTCCGTTTACTGGGTTCGGAATCTTGTGTATGTGTTATGGGCTGAGACATAAAATTATATTAAGATTAAATGTATGTGGATTGGCTTGTTGTAGGAAGAGGACGAGCGGGCACCGTTGATACCAATTGTGAAGGTGAGAACACAAGGAATTGGAGGGGTGTTAGCAATGTTGTGCAAGCTTTTGAAGTATGATTGTGAAGTGATTTTAACTATGATTATGGTTGGTTTGTTAGCTATGGATTGTGAATAGTAAGGGATCAAAGTGCGAGGAGGTGACGGAAAGTGGAAAGTGAGCCCGGCCAATATTAAGAGGACCACAACGAGCTAGATGGCCCGAACCGATATGTGTTTATTTAGTTTAATTGCTTACTTGAACACGTCTACTTGTTAATATTTACATTTGTAGTCCTTGATCGAGTCATATGCTGAATTGAGACTATTATCATGAATTCTTGATATGCTATCGGTTTTATGCTTAAAGAATTATGTGAACGGTTGGTTAAGACTTAATACTTGAAATGTGATTTACATGTAATATGTGGGAACGAAAAGGATTTCAAGCATTTTATGTTTGATTTTTGGGTGTTTAAACTTTGGTAGTATGAGTAAGACAAGAAAGAGAATTAGTGGAGATAAGTTTATCTTGAGTAAACTAGCTCGGTTATGGGTGGGAAGTGCTCTAGGCTAAAAAGGGTTAGGAGTTGTAGCTTGGTGGAGTTATGGAAGCGTAGGTTGAAAATAAGACATCATCGAAGGGTATGTGTGTTATCTCAGAAATGAGTGAAGTCTATATAGTTTATATACCACTCAATGTGGGAAGTCAAGGATAGAACTCAAAACTAAAGCCTCCATTGTTGGCCATTTGAAGATTACCTAGTTTTCTTAATTTAGGAGTTTTCTTAGCTTTCTCTTAATGTCTTTTAGTTCTGGTATATTTGGGTGTTTAAATACATATTTTACATAATAAAATCAAGTTAGGAACCCCAATCAAAGAGTTTTCAAGAATTCCTCATATGGCCAAAATCACCATTTTTTTCTATTTTGCTAGTTTAGAGGCTTTTTGGAGCAATTCGGTTTTCGGGGTTTAGATTATTGTTCCTTATGGATGTATTTACAATTTTTTAAGCTTAAGATTAGTTTGTTTTCAATGTTTTGATTGATAAAGAAAGAAGCCAAGGTTAAGTCATGTTTGACTAAGAAAAAGTGAGACACGAGAATTGGGACGGTGGTGATGAATTAGTGTGATTATAGGAAAATTATGCCTGGTAGCCAACTTTTGAGTTTTGTTTTCACATATGCCACACTTTCATGTTTATATCAGATTTACCCATTTTTATATATTCTATTAATTTAATGATATATCATTGATGTAATTTTACAACAATAATTTATCAGTAATGTAAATTCTAGTATTAAATTTGTATCAATAATATAAATTTACAAAAATAATATATCAATTATAATCAAATTTTCCTAAAAAAATTATAGGTTAATTATGTGTTGGGTAATTTTGATATTTTTCAATGTTTGTGGTTTTTTTGAAAACTGAGACTCGATATTGGGTATATGTGATAATAGCCCGTGATTATAAGTGATGTGGTTGTGGATGTTTGTAAATGGTGCGAGGTGGTTTTAGAATTTTTATGGTTGGAAGTATGATTCTTGATGATTGAATACAAAAAGGAAACGTGTTTTGCGAAGGAAATGATCTAGACTTGACAAGTTGTCGAGATTACAGAACAAAAATGACTATTATCCTGCATATATTTGTGACTTTTGTTTTTCTCACACATTTTATTGGCATATTCACATGTGTCGAGTTAGAGATCGAGTCATATGTATACTTGACATGTTTTCGGCTTATGCTCGATGGATAGTTTGCGGATGAGATAATAGAGGAAAGTGTGAAATGTGAACCATGTGTCTATGTGAATGTTGAGCATAATGCGTATAATGATTGAGTCATATACTGCTTGGAGGAATTGTTCTACTTGTGCCATTGAATTGAGAATTTGATATACAATGTTTACCGAAAGCAAGCATGCCCATCTGATTTCATCTCATAGCACATCATTCATACATTTTATACTTTCTTGTGACCATGGGGGTCGTAACCCGTGTAACTGTGTATGGATGTTGGACGTTACACTTGGTTATCGTGGCGGACGTGGTGTAGCTCTAAGGTGCTGTATGGTGGATGGCCTGGATGCTAGAATGGTTATTTCGATAACCTGGAAGATTATGAGGAGCTATGGCTCGAGTGGTGATTGTGTTAGTATGTGTAATATGCGTAGTGAGACACGACTATGGAAAATAAAGGATTGTGATGTTTGAAAGTTTGTGTGGGAAAAGGATCATAGAATGGTTATGCTTATGTGATATGGTTATGAGATTGGCATATTTTCACGGTTTTTTCAAACATACATGTTTAAGCATTTAAATATTTTTATGCATTTTTGCCATTACACCTACATATTTGCATTATGCCATTAGCTTAGTTTGAGATAGTCTTGGGTTCAAATTTCACTTTTGAGATGTGCGTAGAAAGACACATGAAAGTGTAAGCGAGATGTGGCAACGGTTTTGAATATATGATCAAGTAGCAACACTTGTATTTATTCATGGAAACTTAACTTTTAAACATACACACTTTGTCTGCTTGTCATCTCAATTGCATCGTATTGATTCTAGACTTTTGTTAACTTCTATTATTTATATACTCTGGGATATGTGAAAGAGTTAAGTACGGGGAACGTGTTAAGGAGTATTATAGGTTTGTTTGGCCTGAAGGTATAAAGTGAGGAGGAATGGGTTTAGGGAAGTGCAAGAGAAAGAGAGGTAATTGGTTTAGCTTGCTTTTGGTGAGGTTCATGAGAATGTTAAGGTGAAGTGTAGTAAGTGTCGAGGGTAGAAAGGCACGAGATGGGGAAAGTGTAACGGAATGTGATATTGATTTGAACGAAAGATGTATGTAAAGTAGTTTTAAACGTGCGTGTTGACAAGTGAGAGGTGTAATGGAAAGTGATAGTGAATCGAAAGTGTATGGAATGTGGATACGGTTCGAAAAGCTCACATTTTGGTCAAGTATACTTATTTATATTGAAGTGAAGATACTTTCCTTCTTTAAACTTTTATTTGCGCACTACATTGTGAACATATGCATCACCGTTCATATTCTTTTGTTTTCATTGATTGTCATGCTCAAAGGTGCTCTATATCACCTTTCAGATTTTGTTGCAGTCGGGGTTATGATGAGGAAGCTGGTAAGCGTTAGAACTTGGATGCCGGACTTGGAAATGGACTAGTGGACATCGTACCTCGAGCTCGAGTTGTGTTTGTTGCATAAGAGATGACTTATGTAATCTAGTAGATTGTTGTTGTTTTGTAATGTATCCATGGAGTCGTTTTGAATTTTCTTTACTTTAGAAAAGCTTATTTATCGTTTTTTTATGCTTGAGACCATGTAAAACAGGTTTTGGTTTATTTAATTTTTAAATGGAACCACGCGATTTTTCTCTAAAACTGTTGTTTTCCTCTATGATTTATTTTAAGTGTGTTTGAATTTCTTGTTTTCCGCGCTTTTGCTTAGAGTACTTGTGACGACCCGACTCTTTTAAAATCATTTAATTAGAAAACACAGCGGAAGTCTTTATATTTTAAGAAAAATGGCATAGTTATGTTTGAAAATTGGCTAGCCAAAAACCTGTTTACATTTTCAATTCATAGTTTAAGTACACAAGGAACTTCAAGTTCCTATCCAGGAGTTCAAAAGGTTTATAATCATAAAAGTAAAGACGAAAATCTCTTAAGAGCTATTTACAAATATACAAGTCCCAAAATATATAAAATTCACAAAACCGAAGTCCATGGACTTTAAATACACATAGTCCATCCCGAGGTCATCATTCTGCAATCATACAGCACCAGCTCCTCTCCCACGACCTCTAGCACGAGCATTACCTGAAATTGGTTGTAATATCATGAGCTAACAACAAAGCCCAGTGAGAATAGACAGAATAAAAAGTAAAGTTAGACCCCAAACCCGTATTCGGATTTGTGTCCAAGTAACTCTTACAACTTTCTCACTAAACTTCCAAAACTGGAGGATAATAACTTCCAAAGTTTAGATGAAAGTGGTCATACCCAAATTTCCTTAATACCTTCATCGAGATATATGGTTTATATTCATTCGACCTTAAAACTTATATTATCTTTTCTTGGTAATAACATATTCAAATAAAATAAATTGTGATGAATGATAATAATAATAGCTCCCGCAGGCTATGTGTAAGCTCCCCCAGGCTTTGTGATATGATATGAATATCTTTTAATTGCAAGTAAAATAAATAAAATCATTCATCACTAAATAAAAGAACATAAAGTAAAGGACATAAATTAAATGGATCATAAATGTCATTGTGCATAAAGTAAATAAATAGAATTTTCGGATTTACAACGAGTAAACCGAACTAACGATACTTTAAATAAAGTAGATCTTATCTTAAATAAGTAATCTATACTTCCAAGGATTCTAAACTTCCAAATAAATCCAAGGTTCTATTTTCAAGTTCCTTTAACCATTCTATCTAAAAGTTTGAATCCTTTAACTTCCAATGATCCATTTTTAATCTCCGAAACGATTCAAACTTAGAACTTCCTAAAGTTCAATGTTTCCCTCGAGAAACTCTAATGTTTTCACTCAAATAACTAGTTCCTAATCCTAAGGTCACTAGCTCACTTACTCTTAGATTCGAATCCTATTCTTAACCTCCGATTCTACAAACCGTTCTACTTATTCGGTTTCTAAAGTTACTTTAAATCCTATTTATTCTCACCTTGGTAGATGTGGTTTCGCTCCAAACCTCCGAAAGAGTGGTCAAGAAAAGAATCAATAAATACCTACAAATAATTACATCTAACAATTAATAAATAACATACATCGATCGATTGACAACTTAAAGCATAAAACGACGAAAAACCCAGAATATCCCCAAAGGGTGCTCTCGGCCAAGCAAGGAAAAATAGGCCTTGAGCTTGGTTTTCCGGCTTTTAGGCAGTTTAGAGGTGTTTTGGATTGATTTCAAGTACTTTGGAAGTTTCGGTTTTCAATGGGTAAACGATAAACCGGGTTTTTGGACAATATGTAATTTCCCGAATTGAATTACAATAACAATATAATCAATAATAAATAACCCATATTCAAATCCCGAAAGGTAAATTTCAAACGGGAAAGGTTTCGACTGAAACTCGGTTTTAGGGTTTAGGGAAATTTTTCAAAAACACTTAAAACAACTCTCGTACTTAAAACCATCAAGTTCCCCGACAAGAAATCGAAGAATCAAAGAGAAAACTCCATTAAAACACTATTTGGAGCTTAGGGTTTGAAGTTTAACTTACCGAGAAGTCCGTAGATCACGGGTGGAAATCACGATTGTTGGGCGGAAATGAATCGTATGACCGATACCTTTCCAACGGAACGAGAATCGAAGCGATCTGACGAGAAACGAACGAAACCCGAAATTTGGGATTTGGAAAAGGAGGCTCTCAGCCTTGGAGGAGAAAAGGAAGAAGAAAAATGATGACTTTTCTAATTTTTGGTCAAATAAGAGTATTTAAGAAGAATATGAATAGTGAATTGATATTTTTTAAGAAATCAGAAATGACGGTTGCGTCCTTTAATGACTTTTGACTTTTAAATCGAAACCCGAAGTTCTTAAACTATCCCAATGGAGATTAATAATTATTAATTGGCTCGTTAATAATTATTAATACAACCAAAACGAAATTAAACTAAAAAGGTAATTTAAAAAGATCTAAACCGGAATAAACTACTAAATTCTAGATTACCGATTCAAAAATAAACTCTAATTACTTAAATTAAAATAAAATAAATAAATTTTTTTATCACAAAATAACGGGACGTTACAATACTCGCGGCTTAGCCTTTGATTGAGTCGGGTCGTTACAAAAATGTATACAGGTTGTGGATAGTAAGAGTTTTTAAACATATCCACGCCAAATTTTTATTAAATGTTAAGTCTTCCACTGCAACTCGATTTTAAATGATTTAAAAAGAGTCGGGTCATCACACATTTTCTAAATTTGGCATAAAGTTTCTCATCTCTTAATGTAGTCTATACAATCCTCAGATGCTCAGCATGCAACTCTCTGGTCTTCGAATACACCAAGATGTCGTCTATGAATACTATCACAAACATATCTAAGTATTTCTGAAACACTATGTGCATCAGGTCCATAAAAGAAGCTGGGGCATTTGTCTAACCGAAGGACATCACAATGAACTCAAAATGTCCATATCTAGTCCTGAAAGCCGTCTTAGGTATATCATCATCTCTAATTCTTGACTGGTGATACCCTGAATGGAGATCAATCTTAGAAAACATGGTAGCTCCCTTAAGTTGATCTAACAGATCTTCTATTCTGGGCAATGAGTACTTATTTTTTATAGTTACCTTGTTAAGCTTTCAAAAATCTATACATAACCTCATAGTACCATCTTTCTTCTTCACAAACAAAACTGGAGCTCCCCAGGGTGAAACACTAGGGCGTATGAAACCCAAGTCCAACAATTCTTATAATTGAGATTTTAAACTCCTTCAACTCAGCAGGAACCATTCTATACGGTGCCTTTGACAGAGGAGCTGTCCAAGGAATAACATTGATCTGGAAATCCAACTGTCTAACTGAAGGCAACCCCAGTAACTCATTAGGAAAGACATCAATAAACTCCCTCACAATAGGTACTGCCTTTATTCTGACTTCTTCCACCGTAGTTTCTACTACATTTGCCAAATAAGCCCAAGCCCCTCATTCAACTAACTTTTTAGCTTGTAACGCTGATATCACAACAGGTGCTACTTTTCTACTAGATCCCTTGAATTTGAACTCAGTCCCACAAGGACCTTTAAATTTCACCTCCCTCCTATGACAATCTATCACGACATAGTTGGCTTTCAACCAATCCATACCCAAAATGAAATCAAAGTAATTCATAGGCAATACTGTCAAAGTGCCAGATACACACTTCCCTAACACACATAACTCATCAGTTTCTACCTTCCTATTCACACACAGAGTCAATCCTACTAGAGTAGATATAGATAATTCATAATCTAGAGGCAAGGTTACTATCTCAACCAACTTAACAAAATCAGCAGATATAAAGGAGTGGCTCGCTCCTAAGTCAAACAAAACAAAAATTGCATGGCCTAAAAAAGTTAGGAGTACCTGTCACCACATTGTCTGCTACCTCAGCTTCCTTTCTAGTTGTAGCAGCCAATTTGCCCATCTGTTCATTCGATTTAAGCTGTTCAACTACCCTGTTCTTATTCAGCTTGCACTCATATGAAATGTGCCCCTCTTGCTGACAAGTGAAACACATACGAGGTGCATTACAGTTTCTCCAGTGTCTCTGTTTGCAGTTCTTACAAAACGACATCTGTCCCTACTGGTTGCCACCCTAAAACTACAATTCTAGTTGGGCTGCCTGTTTTGCTGAAACTGATTTCTGCTAGAACCCTGGTTGTTCTGTTTCTGACTTGCCTCAACCTCAGCTTTTCTTTTTTGCCCCACAACTGGCTCGATAACATCCTTAACAACAGCCTTTTCTATACTTTTAGGATCAAGTGCAATAGCCTTTTTCAAAGCAGATGCATAATCAGTCGGTTCTAAAGCCTCAAGTTGTCCCTTGAGGTCGTCATTCAGTGCCATCATAAATCTCTCCAATCTCAGCTAAGGTGTAGCTACCTGATATCATGTAAACTTTGAGAGTCTATCAAATTCCCTCTCAAAATCCAGTACGGATCTCCCATTTTGCTTCGATGCCAGAAACTCAACTTCTTTTGCACTTCAAACCCTTTTGGAGTAGTATTTTTCATAAAACAACTCTCTAAACTGATCCCAGGTTACATTGTCACCGATGGTCTGCAAGGCTGTCTCCCATCAGTACAATGCATCATCCACCAAACTGTAAGTGCCACAGTGCACCTTCAATCGATCAGGACAGTTAATGAATTTCATTGCTCGCTCTACTCGGGTGAACCACTTCTTAGCATCATCAAGATCAATAGCCTTCCCATGGAACTCACCAGGGGTATACTTCCTGAATTCCCTCAGAAATCTGGTCTCCTCAGTAGTTCTTCATGTTCGATCTAAGGCTCTCTTTATTTCCTCATACTCAGCTTAGGAACAAATACACCCTGTGCAGCCTGATGTACCGGTGCTACTGGTGGAATAGGTGGCTCTATATTGATGCTAGGATCCATAACTTCTTCAGTCTACTCATCCTCCTCAACCAAAATAGTAGGTGTTACATACGAGTTCAAATCGTTTGATGACTCAACATCACTCTCATAATCAGGGTCAACTCCATGGCCTCGACCGTGTCCCCAACCACCTCGACCTCAGCCTCTGTCGCGGCCTCTACCACGTCCCGGCATAGCTAGAGGAGGCATACTAAAAACATCACAAAGAAAACACATAAGATTCAAAAATCTTTACATGAAGTTATATCGTATTAAAAAACTTAAAGTATCTTAGTACTCTCGTTAATGGCATAAAAGAAGGAAAATGAAACCAAGCGTCGATGAGTTCGTGGAGTGGCGGTTGGTTAGGATTTGCGGTCTTCAGAACCATAATGGCTCTGATACCAATTGTAACATCTCGAAAAACCCAATAATACATATAAACAAATAACGAACAGTGAAAGCAATTTAAAGATGACATCGAGTTCATTTATTGAAAAATCAAATTCAATAACATATTTGAACTGATCGGTTTTACTTTAAAACTTAAAGCATTAAACACCTCAAAGTTTAAAAATTATCAAATAAAAGTAAAATCGATATTCTTATGTAAAACAAAACAAAACATGAACACAAGAATTTTATTCCCAAACAAATAACAAAGAATAAAGACTTTACTGGCAATGCAAATCCATGCCAACCGATCACCGCCCCGAACCACATCAGCCACCAAGCTTCTTCTTTCCTTTACCTGATAAAATTATTGTAGCATCATGAGGCTATGCCCAATAAGTAAAAAATGTTAAAAAGAAAATCATGCCATGAAAGGTTTTTCTAAGACTTTAAGTCCAAAATCGGCCTCACCGTCTTTCGAAAGTTCACTTACACCAAACAGTCAGAAACTAATCACAACATTCCAATTCATATGTGTATCTCTTAATCCTCAAATTAACAAGATAACACCCTCGAAACAGTTTTAAACATACTTTTCTTATTTTAAAACTTTTAGGTTTAAAACTCTCATTAATACCTCTAATCTCCTCTTTGTCCGCAAACAAAGAGAGACTACACTCAATAAAGAATTTAAACACTTTTTCACAATGTAAATTCTTAAGAGAAAATATTCTTTTCCATTGTACGGATGGAATAAACCTGCCCTGTTAAGTGCTATAGAGTTGTGCACAATCGTATAATCTCCCTTAACGGTAATATTCTTCATTAAGCAAGGACTTTGCTTAAAGCGGACTTACTACCATATTACCCGAGGTATTTAAGTAATATGATCCTACACATCACTACCATGATGCTCAATTAAGTCTAAACTCAATCTTCTCGAAACAACTCTCCTTTTAGGCCGGAAATCCCTAAACTTAAATTCTGGAAAATTCATCTTTAAATCACTCTAAAATGTCCCAAAATCACCCAAAATACCATTTTGGGATCACTTCCAACAACTCCCAACAATTTTCAAATCTAGAATAGAAACTAGCCTAAACTAGTGTAGTTTCGCTCCTTTTTCGAACAATCTAAAACTACTATAATCCTAACTAAAATTTAGAGGCATAAAGGCTATAAAATCACTCTGAAAATAGCTCCTACATATAAGAGAATAACCACCAATGAATTCAGAGACAAAAGCAAAGAGGATCTAACCACCTAAGCTTAAAATGTCGACTTATTGGGCACTAATCCTTCACTATGGTATACACAACCATCAATATTAAAACACTTAAAAACACCCAAAATCATGCTTAAACATTCAATTATAAAATCAATAAACATAAGGAAGTGGCTTAAGAAAAACACGATATCGGTAGTCAATTTAAGTATGCTTATTCCCAATTTTTCACTTTTTTTAATCCAAATTTTAATACCATTATAAACAGCCCCAAAACCTCTTAATATGAATAAAAACATCCAACAATATAATTAAAATTTAGAGGTTTAACTATTAAGGAAAAATGAAAATACAAACATGAAACAATTTAATGTTTAACACAATTCTACTCAACTTTTCAAGCTAAGTTTTCCAACAAATTGACTTCTTTCCAAAGTAATTTTAAGAACCTAAAAAGGCACTTAAACTAATAAAAAATATATCCTAAAGACCTAAAAGTGTAAAGGAAAAAATATAACGAACAACACACGAAACGATGGGCCGAAAAACACGCAAGAACAGTCTCAAATGGGGCTGCCCTGCCACGGCAGCAGCACGGCGACCCCCGTGGCTTCTCGGTACGAATCGTTTAGCAGTAAAAGGACTTGGTAGGAGGGTTTTCAAGAAGGGAGGTTAGGGTTTCTAGGGTTTGAAGAAAACTAAAGGAAAAGAGTTTTAACCATGAAGAAAAAGAATAAAGAATTCAAGGAACATGGTTTTTCAATTAAAACTAATACGAATTCAAATCTAAAATTTTTAAAGAGGAACCCAAATTACCTCTTCTTGAAATTCGATGAAACCTTCTTCCAACGGCTCTAATGATTCCTCCAATTCCACCCCAACAATCAACAACCTAACACAAGGAAGAGCAAATCGATAACCCGATAGCCTCTTGGATTGTTGGCAAGAAGGAAGAAGAAGAAAAAAAAAAGGAAGCCTACCTTTTTCTGTCTCTGTAAAGCTTTTTACGTTCAGATGAGAAAGACCAATGAAAAATCTATTTTGTTTTCTCTCCCTTCATCATTCCATGTTTTCTTGTTTTCTTGTTTTTTTTTTTTTTTTGTTTAAACAATTATCTCCAATAATTTAAAAAGTACTAATTTTTAATTCTTGTAAAAGAAAATTAAATATTAACTACCACCACTTTCAATAAATATTATAGTAAAATAAATAATATTTATTTAACTTAACACTTACCGAAAAATACGGGATGTTACACTTTATTTCACGCTGATGAGAATTCTTACTATATTATAATATATACATTAATATAATATATCTTACCTTTTATGTATTATATGGCAGACACCATATTTGATCAATAGATGAAGAGTTATCTGGTCAAACATCTTTTAAATGGGTTATGGGCTTCATTAATTTAATGGACCAAATACAATATTTATTTGCGTCCATTTATCTAATAAATCTCCCACTTGAAGACAAATAAATCATCTTAAACTCCCACTGTATTAGTAACTCAATACTTGCTTGGAACACTAAGGTTTCAGCCTGCAAACTCAAATCGATTTGCAAAACAAAACATGTTAGAATTCACTACATAACCCCTACAAGGTTTCCCGATGTGACTTATGTTCCAGGCATGAAAAGATACTCTACCAACTCCCACTTCAGCTATGTGGCAGGATCTACCATCTTTCCCATTATGTCCCTACAACGAATCTTAAGAAAGAATTTTTCCACCGATGGCTTGAAATGTGTGCATTCAAGCCGGTTGTCAAAACAGAGACTTCATCTCCAATGTCTACACCCACATTGACTCTGAACCCAGTCAAAAGTGCATGATTGCCCTCGAGCAACTTCACCAGTCCGCTATACTACCTGACAGTTGAGGCTATTTTCTGAGCGCTTCCAGATTCTCCCAACTGTCCTCTACTTGAATGGATGGATTATGATATAACTGTCCTTTCTGCATTGTTGGCTCACTTCTCCAATCCGAGGGAACATAAAAAACTTTTCAATTTTTGAACTTTGCTTAGAAATCATATAATTGACAACAATAATTAACAAGGTCAACAACCTCACCGGTTTGTTCCAATCTTTATACTTCATATCATGTGGCTTCTCTCCCAACAATAAATGCAATTTTTACTATGCATCATCCTGAATGAAAAATATGAATCACCAAAATTTTCAGTCCCGATATCTTTTTTTTTACTAGTAACACAAGAATAATAAAAAAGTAGAGGAAATAATGACACCAAAATTTTTATACAGATTCCCAATTGGTACGTCCTGTCTTCTACAGACCCTGTAGGTTCGAATATGAAGTTGAAAATTACATCAATGAGAGGAATAATAAGAGTATACAATTGCTCACAATTATACATAATTTTTTTGAAACACTCATCTCAATATAAACCCCAAATTAACCTAAATAAGATTTGCTATTGAACAAATATTACAACTTCTCTTGTTTAGAGGCCGATTGGCCTCGCTCACCAATTTGTTTCGATACTCTCACTTTTCTCTCAACAGACTAAGTCGTTGAACAAACCCTAATCACCACCCACGATGGGAGGTAAAGCCACAACAGACTCGACCACTCCACACATTCAACAAAGTCACACATATGGTTTATATAAGAAAAATCACAGCCATAGACTTCACGCTGATGAGATTTCCTAATATATTATATTATATACATTAATATAATATATCTAAACTTTTATGTAGCCTCTATATTTGGTCAATTGATGAGGAGTTATTCGGTCAAACATCTTTTAAATGGGTAATGGGGTTCATTAATTTAATGGACCAAATGTAATATTTATTTGAGTCCCTTTATCTAACATAAATGAGTACGAAGATTTGCAGTTATTATATGTAAGCTTGAACGACTGTTTTTTTTAGAGACTTGACCTGTACAGAGTTGGCTATGGCATTATCGGTATGGATATTTAAATTTTGACTCTTTATCTCACATGTCTGTTGGAATTGAGGCGTCCATAAAAGATTTCTCAAGCGGAAATCTCAATGATCTTTCTTTGCAGTATAATATTATTCAAAAGTAAATACATAAAAGAAAACTAACCCTTGTAGAGAAATCTGTGGCTCTTCCTCCTTGTTTATTTGTTACAATCATGGGACCACCAAAAAGTTGTTCCTCACCAAGCACAAAAGAGAATCGGTGCGTGGGCACTATCCTCTTTGAAAAAGGAAGAGGAAGAAAAAAAAAATTCCCTAGGTGCTGCGGCGGCGACGGCAGAGATAGAAAGGAGGGAATTTTTCCTGAGTCTTTCTTTTGCTCTCTTAGTTATTGTTTTGGGGTCACCCTAAGGTTCCTATTTATAGGAAAACAAAGGCTTCATAAAATATTTGAATATCTTTTTAATTATCAAATAATTAAATAAAGATATTATAAATATATTTTGAATAATTAAGATATAATATCTTATTCCATAATAAGATATTCCCATATCATAACTTAAATTAATCATTATTAATTTAATCTAATTATTCAATATCTTACTCATTTAAATTAATCATTTTAATTTAAATTAAGATATTCCATATATTTTAAATAAAATAAAACACAAATTATTGGTTACAAATTAACCATGGGTCAAATGCCCACATCACCATCACCATGACAATATTGGGCATTTTATTTTTCCTTTATAGAACAATTCCATTAAATATGTAAATAAATAAAACTCCTTTTATTTAATTAATTCTCTTTAATTTGACTACCTCAAATTTAATATTTAAATAAACTTCTCTATTTAAATCCCCATTCATTTTGGACAACTGCAAAATTAATTTAATTAAATAGACTCTTCTATTTAATCTCTCTATTAAAATAATTAAATAGACATTCTATTTAATAAATAATTAAATAGAATCTTTTATTTAATTTCACCATTAATTAAATAAATAAATATACTTTTCTATATAATTTCATTTAATTAATCAAATAGACTCCTCTACTTGTATTTGCCTTAATTATTTTGACAACTTCAAATTAAATACTTGAAACCATTTTTCTAAAGAAATTAGTCCACGTTAATTTATGTTCTCAAATACATGCGTAAGCTTGGATGACTTAATGGACCTATAGGACTAAGCTCCAATGATCTAGAATTACATTGATAAAACGACTTTAATCAATTAATTCTTATTCATTTACTCCTAGATAACTCCACTAAATATCTAGTGGTGCACTCTTAGTAATATATACATAGTTATGTCCATTGGCTAATATCATTAACTACACTTTTATCCTTCACAAGTAGTTCGTATCCATGACTAGGTAATTTTTCCGTATTAACCTCCATGATACATCTTGTTCTTTAAGCCCAATTGATTCTCTAATGAACAACTTTACATAATCTGTATTATGCGTCTTTGTTTTTTCCTTGATTAGAGGAATATAGGGCCCCACTATTCAAGCACCGAATCAGCCCGTAAGGGAACTACTTATCTATTTTCCTCTATCGAAATAAAAGAGTGAATTCCAATCTTGTGTAGTTACGTTCCCAGCTGTAAGCAAGATGCAATCCCCAAAGTGGGAGGCATATTGAGCGAACTATATCGAGTCACTCTCACCTATGCATATCAAAGGTTTGTCTCTTGCGAACAGGAGTTGAGAATCCACTTAGGATTAAGATCAATTGTACATGATCAACCGATTGATACGAAGTGTCTTTCTGTAACAGCTTTACCAGAAGACAGTAAGTATATTTTAGTCCAGTCTACTACAATCTCTATTGCAGCAATACCCCCACTCACATTTCTTTACATGAGCAATCCAGATGTGATCACTTGTGCCAATTCACAAGTGGGCTGTGTTAGTGGTGTAACCAGAAATAATGCACTTTATTCATATACCACAAACTATTTGAATTACAACTTAAGTAAATCTTCCTGCATCACATGCTCACTTTAAATTATCAATAGTAACTCTAGATCTTATGATGGATTACATTTATTAAACAATAATAAATGACAATGAAAATATTACTAATTAATAATTTCTTTATTTATTTATAGTTTAATTGGATTATATAAGATATAGGACATAAACCCCACCAGTGTCAATGACATATAGTAAGAGGAATGAAAAATATTAAAAGGGAATATGGAGTTTGTGAAGCTTGTATTTTGGGAAAACATTATCGAAATCTATTTCCATCTTAAATGTCTTGGAGAGCATCAAAACCTTTCAAGCTTGTTCATACAGATTTGTATGGACCTATGAGAACAACAGCACTAGGAGGTAATTGTTATCTTATAAATTTTTATTGTTGATTACAGTCAAAAGACATGGATTTATCTGCTGAAGGAAAAGAGTTCTAATTTTGAGTGTTTCAAAACATTCAAAGCAATGGTTGAAAATCAAAGTGGCTTGAAGTTGAAAATATTGCTTTCTGATCGTGGAGGAGAATATATTACATTTGAAAATTTCTTGAAAGATAATGGAATTAAGCATAAGAAGATTGTTCCAAGAACTCCTCAATAGAAAGGAGTTGCAGAAAGAAAGAATAGAACAATAATTAAGTCAGCTAGAAGTATGTTGAATGCCAAGAAACTTCCAAATGAATTTTGGGGAGATGCACTAATGTGTGTTGTTTATCTCTTGAATCGGGCTTCAACCAAAAGTGTTCAAGGTATTACTCCTCAAGAAGCATGGAGCGGACTCAAGCCAACTGTTAGCCATTTAAGAGTTTTTGGTTGTATTGGTTATGCTCACATTCCAGATGAAAAAAAGAGGAAAGCTAGATGATAAAGCAGAAAAATGTATTTTGTTGGATACAGTAAGAACTCAAAGGCTTATCAGTTGTATAATCCTATAACCAATAAGACTATTACAAGTCAAGATGTCAAATTCAATGAAGCAGAGTTTTAGAAATGGGATGTAGCAAGGAAAGATCAAAACCCATTTCTTGTTGACATAAATGGTAAAGAACAAACTCAAGATTTAGAGCATGAAGAGTCTCAGCCTAGTACTTCAACATTATCTTCATCTTCCTCGAGTGATGAAGAAACTCCGCCTTAAAAGACAAGAACTATACAGAAGATCTATAATGCTTCTGATAATCTTGCTGATTTTGCCTTATTTGCATATGTCAATCCAGTATCTTTTGAAAAGGCAATTCAAGATAAGAAATGGAAATTCACGGTGGATCAAGAGATTGATGCAATAAAGAAAAATGAAACATGAGAGTTGGTGAATCTACCCGAGAATAGAAAAGCCTTTGGTGTTAAATGGGTTTACAGAACAAAGTTGAAATCAAATGGTGAAGTAAAAAAATACAAGGAAAGACTTGTGGTGAATGGGTATAAGCAAAACTTTGGTGTAGATTATGAAGAAATTTTTGCACCTGTGATGCGCTTAGAATCTTTTCACACTACAAAAAAACTGTCAAAATGCGACTAGAAATTTGCAACAAAAAAAAATGGTAGTTTTATGGTGACCACCTGGTCACTTTCTTTGAAGGTTGACTCTAAGTGACCATCTGGTCACTTTTTTTGCGACCAGATTGCGACCAAAAGCAGAAGTAGTCTAAAAAAAATGGCGCGAAAAAAGCTACCAGATGGTCACCTAAAAAAACGACCCTCTGGTCGCATTTTTGTGACTAAAATATGCCTTGGTAGCAAAAAATGGCGCGTAATTTTGGAGGGAAGAAAGCTACCAAGTGGTCACAATTAAAAGTGACTAACTGGTCGCAATTGTGGTGACCTAAAAGTGAGCAGTGGTAGCTTATAATTGGAGGGAAGAAAGCTACCAAATGGTCACAATTAAAAGTGACCAGGTGGTCGCAAATTATGCGATTTGATGGGACCAATAATTGATAAAGAATTTGGTGGGATAAAAGCTACCAAGTGGTCACCAAAAAAGTGACCATGTGGTCATAAATTCTGACTTGATATGACCCGGGGCAGTGAGGAAAATGGCGGGAAACTGCGACCAAGTGGTAGCAAAAATACTACCATCTGGTCGCAAATGAGCAGAGAAGTCCATTATAAAAACCCGTCCACCCATTGTTTGTTAGCATTGAGAAAAAAGAAAATGAGAGAGTGGATGTATGTTCTGTTGTTAGACGGGTATTTGAACGATGAGTTCGTCGTAGGGGTTGAACAGTTTGTTGAGTTCTGCACGACAACTGTTTATTATGAAAAGTATGGTGGAAAGCTACGCTGCCCTTGCAGGAAATGCGACAATAGGAGAATCATACCGATTATAGATGTGAAGGTTCATCTTTACAGTCGGGGATTTGTGCAGAACTATTATCACTGGGTGTATCAGGGGGGAAACAAAGGAAATGTTCGACGCTGCATTACAGGAATCGAGACAATACGAGGGTAGCAGCTCGAATGTCAGGGTTGATGTCGAAGAACGAAATGATGAACAACATTGTAGTCTGATGCAGCAAATGATACTTGAGGGTGCGGGGTATGGGGGCAATGAAAATATCCATGAAAGTTTGATCGTAGACGAAGATGAAAGAGCTGTTGAAGAGGAAATGAATCCGGAAGCTCGTAAGATGCATGAGATGCTAAGGACAGCCAGCCGACCATTGTACGACGGGTGTGAGGTAAGTAAACTTGCTGCTGTTATAGAAGTTTTAAATATAAAGGCGCAGTACAACATACCCGGTAGAGGATTTGATTCGATTGCATCGTGGTTTCGGTGATGCGCTCCAAAAGAAAATAATATGCCCCACAGTTTGTACGACACGAAAAAGCTAGTGGGGTGTCTAGGATTACCCGTGGAGAAAATAGATTAGTGTCGAAACGGATGCATGATTTACTGGGACGTGGATGAGGACCTGCATCACTGCAAATTCTGTTTTCTCCCAAGATATAAACAAGGGAAACGCAGCCTGATTCTGTACGCCCGCATGTTTTATTTACCGCTGAACCCACGTCTGCAACGGTTGTATGCATCGGATGTGACAGCTTCGCACATGAGATGGCATCACGAGCATTCACATGATGACGGTGTTATGCGACATCCCTCAGATGCAGCGGCATGACAGCATTTAAATAATTGTCATCCTGATTTTGCACAAGATCCTAGAAACGTCAGATTGGGCTTATGCACGGATGGCTTTAACCCGTTCGGGGCATCCGGGGCACAATATTCAGTTTGGCCAGTCATGGTAACCTCGTATAACTTGCCTCCCTCGATGTGCATGAGAGAACAAGTGACTTTTCTAACAGTGATCGTACCTGGGCCGAAAAGTCCAAAACAGAAACTCGATGTATATTTGCAACCACTTATTGAAGAGTTGAAAAGGTTGTGGACTGATGGTGTCATGACGTACGATATTTCGAAGAAACAAAATTTCTTGATGCTTGTCGCGTTAATCTGGACGATCAGTGACTTCCCCGCGTATTCAATGTTGTCAGGTATGTTGACATTTAAATTGCTTTAATCATATATATTTTTTAGTATTTAGTTTAGTTTTTGTTATTGTTTTGCGTAGTCAGTAGTTAATTGTGTGGACCTCGATCTCATCCTCTTAAAGGATGGAGTACGGCAGGGAAATACGCATGTTCACATTGCATTCTAGACACAAATGCATTTTATCTCAGAAACGGTCGGAAAACTTGTTGGTTTGATTGTCACCGTCGATTTTTGCCGTTAAATCATACGTTCCGTTCAAACGGTAGTGACTGGAAGAAGGGTCGACGAGTAAGAAAAGAAACCCCCCCGACAATGTATAGTGGAAGGCAGATTCTACACGGTATAGATGCTTTAGGGATGAAGAAGGTAATACTGGCCGGTGCAGATAGTGCAAACAATGCGGCCGAAAAAAACACGGGTTGGAAGAAACGAAGTATTTTTTGGGATCTACCATATTGGGAAGATCTACTGATTAGACACAATCTGGATGTCATGCATATCGAGAAGAATTTCTTCGACAACATTTTCAATACGATATTGAATGTTCCGGGAAAAACAAAAGACAATCTGAAGGCACGTTATGACATACGGGAGATATGTAACCATCCTGAGTTGGAGCCTGAAGACAATGATAATTACGCAAAAGCAAAGTATATGTTGACGACGGAGGAAAAGAAAACATTATTTGAATGGATCAAATCTATCAAATTCCCGGACGGATACGTTTCGAATTTGAGTCGGTGTATAGACAGTCAAAAACATATCATGTTCTGGATGAAAAGGCACGACTGTCACGTA
This sequence comes from Gynostemma pentaphyllum, assembly GCA_028015215.1. Classification (NCBI taxonomy): domain Eukaryota; kingdom Viridiplantae; phylum Streptophyta; class Magnoliopsida; order Cucurbitales; family Cucurbitaceae; genus Gynostemma; species Gynostemma pentaphyllum. Next base: position 59,583,623 of record CM051355.1, read on the forward strand.
TTCATGCAACGATTGATGCCTGTCGCGTTTAGGCCGTTCCTAGAGAACAGACATTAGGAGCCGCTTGCACAGTTGAGTCTTTTTTTCAGGGACTTGACATGTACAGAGCTAAATGAAGCTAATGTGGCTTCATTGAATGCAGAGATCGCTGTTATTATTTGTAAGCTGGAGCGAATGTTCCCACCTGGATTTTTTGACTCCATGGAGCATCTGACCGTGCATCTTCCATACGAGGCATTCTTTGGTGGTCCGGTACATTACCACTGGATGTACCCATTGGAAAGGTAATCACATTTAACTTGTAAATGTACACGTATAAAGTACAGTGAGCGAATGTAATTGTTTTCTACACAGGTACTTACGTCGGTTGAAAAAGACGGTCGGAAATAAAGCAAGAGTAGAAGGATCTATCTGTAGTGCGTACCTTACGCAAGAGACCACCACATTTTGTTCGTACTACTTTGATCAACACATTGCAGAGCAGTTTCGACCAGCTAAACGAAACATTGTCGAAAATTTACTCGAAGGTGTTGACGTAAACGACTTGCCGATTTTTACAGAACCTGGAATGACAGTTGGAAGATCAGTGCGTAGGCCGTTGACAGATTCCAAGTATCACGTAATGCAGACGTACGTGTTATGCAACTGCGCATAAATCGAGCCTTGCATAGAGTGAGTTCGTAACTTCACATTATTAATTCATCGCCTAAAAACTATTACAAACTATTTCAAATATCTCCTAACTATTTATGTAACATACAGATTATTTCTAAACGTATACGTTCGAATGACACGAGTTGGTATTACAGCCATTGAGGAGGGGTCCATAATCGACAAAGAGTTTCGTTCATGGTTCAGTGCATACGTGAGTTAATTATTGTAAATTGAAGAAAAAAAAACGATATCAATTTGTTCTTAGAGCTTCTAACTTAACTGTATGTGATCAATGACAGGTTGACTCCCTTACAATACCGGTAGATGATCCTCGCATTATTTCTTTGGCAAAGGGACCTTGATGGATTGCAAGGTCGTATACTGGATACGTCAGTAACGGTTACAGATTTCAAACGAAGGCGCACTCAGTTAACCAGGCAACAAACAACAGTGGTGTTTGCATAAAAGGTCAGGTGTTCGGCACAAACAAAGACGATTACTTTGGAGTAATCGATGAGATTCTTGAGATTCAATACGCAAGTCCGACGCTGAAACGCATTGTTCTGTTCAACTGCACTTGGTTCGAGACAGCCAGAAGAGGCGGAGTTCGTAAGATTGATCATTTACAAATCGTCAAGGTAAACAAGTCTAAGCATATGCGCACCACTGATAGATTTGTCCTGGCTTCACAGGCGTTGCAAGTTTATTATCTAAACTATCCGATTAATAGACGAGATCTGACAGATTGGTTAGTTGTTTGTAAAGTTAAACCACGCCAGGTAAAGGAAAACATATCCGAGCAAGACGAACATGTAGAGGAAGCTGGTGCTTTTCAAGAAAATGAGATAAGATGTCGTGTAATCGACGATGGTCAGAATGGAAGTTCTGTTCGTCCTTTGAACGATGGAACGATAACATTGCATGATGATGATACAAAGGCTTCCACTTCTCGCTCACGTGACATAGATGCTAAATTTATTCGAGACGATGAATCCGATGAAGAAGAAGAAGAAGAAGCGACGACTGAAGACACTGAAGATGATGAAGAAGATATTTTGTAACTTTATGATTCACTGTATGTTTTATTGAAACTATTTCTTTAATGAAAGTCAAAAAAAAAATATATATTATATTAAGATTTGCGACCAGATGGTAGTAATTTAGAAGTGAAATGCGACCAAGTGGTCGCATTTGTGTAAATAGAATTAAGTTTTTTCAAAAAATATAAGTTAAATTACGACCATTTGGTCGCAAAAATGAAGGGATATTATAAAATGTTCATTAATTTTTTGGCGGTTTATTTCATAAGTGCGACCATCTGGTCGCAAATCTTTGGCAGTGATTTTTAATTTTCATTAAATTTATGGCGGTGAATTTAAGATTTACGACCACATGGTCGCAATTTTTTATGGGACGCGTGAAATGACAGCTGTTGTGGATAATAGCAAATTAGCGACCATATGGTAACTTTTGGAATAAATGCGACCTGCTGGTCCCAAATATGTGGAAAATGGCGACCAGATGGTCGTAATGCGACCTGCATGGGCGACCTTTCGTTTCTAGTCATGATTACATATTTGCGATCAGTTGGTTGCAAATTCTGATTTAAATTCCCATCCGTTTTCCTTTCCCCCGTTTCTTCTTTTCTCCCTTTCTCTTTTTCTTTCTTTTCTCTCTTTCCCCTCTCCCGTTCCCCGTTACTTTTTCCCTTTCCGGTTCTCGTTCTTACTCTAAACCTAAAACCCTCAACCTCCAATCCCGGTTTCTATTACGAGGTTAGTTTTCGTATAAAATTGAAGTTTAGTTTAAGAATTTAGTTTACTTAGTTTTAGTTTTTAGTTTTCAATTAATTAGTTTAGTTTATTTTTGTTAATTTAATTAGTTTTAGTTTAATGAATCTAAATTTGTGTAAACAATTACTTAGTTTACTTTAGTTTAATTCATAGCATTTTAGTTTACATTAACTAATTAATTAGTTTAGTTTAATTTTGTTACTTTAAGTAATTTTAGTTTAATTAATCTAACTTAGTGTACTTTAATTCAATTTAATTAGTAATTAATTTAATTTCTTAATCTAATTTAGTTTAATTACTTATTTTGTTTATTTAAGACAGTTTACTTTAATTTAATAAAATTAAACTAAAATTAAAAAATTAAATTAAATTAATTTATAATTACACTAGTTTAAATTTTAATTTTAGTTTAATTAATGTAATTTAGTTTACTTTAATTTAATCAATTAATTTAAGTAGGGTAATTAATTAAAATAGTTTAACTTCAATTATACTTTAGTAGTTTAAATTAATTAATTACACTAATTTAATTAATTAGTTTAGTTTAATTTTGTTACTTTAAGTAATTTTAGTTTAATTAATCTAACTTAGTTTACTTTAATTCAATTTAATTAGTAATTAATTTAATTACTTAATCTAATTTAGTTTAATTACTTATTTAGTTTATTTAAGATAGTTTACTTTAATTTAATAAAATTAAACTAAAATTAAAAAATTAAACTAAATTAATTTATAATTACACTAGTTTAAATTTTAATTTTAGTTTAATTAATGTAATTTAGTTTACTTTAATTTAATCAATTAATTTAAGTAGGGTAATTAATTGAAATAGTTTAACTTCAATTATACTTAAGTAGTTTAAATTAATTAATTACACTAATTTAATTAATTAATTTTAGTTTAATTATTAAATAAAAATTGTTTAATTACTTAATTTTAGTTAAATTTGATTAAAGTAAAGTACAATTAGATTAATTAATTAGAATAATTTTGTTTAAGTATTAAACTTTACTGAAAATTATTAAATTAATTTAATTAAGATTATTTAATTAATTCATTTTAATTAGTCTAATTTTACTTTAATTAATTAAACTAATTAAACTTAATTAATTAGTATAATTTAGTTTCTTGATTTAATTTGCTTTTTTTTTTTTTTTTATTTTAATTTAGGATTATGACGGCCGGACGACATCCTCCCCCAGTCAGACGAGCCTGAGGACGAGACTCCTCGGCCCCCTACTACTGATGAGTTAACGACTAATGAGTTGGCCATACTCCTCGCACAGTACGAGACAGGAGATGATCTCACTCCCGATCATTCAGACCCCTCACCGGTCCAGGATTCGACGCTTGCGACACCACGGTTGGCGCAGGACTCCCAAGCCACGACTTCAGGGACTGCCACCCAGTCAGATGTACCAGCTGGCCCATCCACTTCTTCCTCGCAGCCTCCTCGGGCAGCATCCTCTACCCTTCGGATTGAGGGGGATACGTAAGTTTTGTTTATAGTTCTAATTAATTATTTTTTAAATCATTTTACTAATTGTAAATAAATAGATAAATATAAATAGTTTTGTTTAATCTAATACCACAATATGTTTAATGTTTTTCTTGCAGATTGGAGCCGCATACAACCGTATCAAAACGGTTTCGTGAGGTCTTCCAGAGCATGCCTCTACCCAGCGAGCTTCGCTGGCAGAAGATTCCGACGACGGAGAAACGTCGGATGTACGACAATTGGAAGGTAATTAACATCACTTGTTTTTATAATTACTTAATTTTTAAATTGTTCATAATAAATTGATTACTTTAACTAATTTTTATTTGAATTTTTTCAGGGCAAGTTTCCTTCTATCGATTCCGATATCACGGACGGTAGATTGTTCCCCCTGTGGGACAATCACGTCCAGGATCGATCCAAGGACCTCATGTACCGGGCACGCAAAAAACAAGCAGACAAACGACCCGTGTGGATGAGCGAGGAGGAGCACGCACGGCTACTCGCCAGTTTGAACACTCCCCAAAGCAAGGCAATGTCAAGCAGGAATAAGGCCAACCGTGCGAAGAATCCCAGGAAACACACAGCCGGGGCCCGGACCCACATCGAGCACCATCGTCGATTGGTATGTTTTTTGTTTCTTCTTTTTCGTACTTTTCTGTTATTATCTTTTCTTGATTAGTTAATTATTAATTATTAATATACTTTTTTCCTTCTCAATCTGTCTACTATTTTTAGGAAGAGAAGCACGGTCGCCCTATCCCACCTAATGAGCTGCATCTCATTCTGCACACAAAAAAGGACGGGACGATCGTCGACGATAGGGCGAGAGAAGTTCTGGTATTTAATTAGTTTTTCAATTATTTAATTTTTTTTACTATTCTTTCTAACTTCTATATTAAATATTTCATATTTTGAATTTTAAAAATTTTGGAGCGTTTCACGGAGTCATTGAGTCAGCGGTTGCCCACACCTGACTCGCAACCAACTCCAGAAGACCGTAGAGAGGCATTCTTGGAGGCTGTTGGAGGGGTTAGGCCTGATGGATCAGTTCTAGGCCTAGGCTCGTACGGTAGACGATTGTACGCCGATGTGCCTCGACCTCAGCGCGGCGGAGCGAGCACGAGTTCCAGCGCCCTACTTCGACGGAGCAGCGGTTGCAAGAGGAGGTTCAGCAGCTTCAGACTGCTATGGCGGATATGCGCGCTTCGATTCAAGCGGATGTTCAGGCCCAGGTTGCGGCCCAGGTCGCAGCTGCATTGGCAGCGTTCTTCGGGCCCCGAGATCCCGAGTCTTCATCATCGGCGCCGCCTCCACCACCCCCTGCTCCTCCGCAGTAGTTTACATTTCTTTTATTCTGTACAGTACATTATTTTGGAAATTTTTTTATATATAGTTTTATTCTAATTTCATTTCTTTATTTTTTAATTAATTAAATAAATAAATAAATTTAAATGAAATAAAATTAAAATACTATTTACAAATGAAATAATTTAATTTAAATAAATAATTAAATAATTAAAAAAATATAATATAAAACGACCAAGAGGTCGCATTTCATTATATATATTACGACCACTTGGTTGCCATTTGATATAAATAAAACGACCTGTTGGTCGCAATTTGGTATAAATAAAATGACCTGTTGGTCGCAAATAATTTGACTGAAAAGTGACCATTTGGTCACTTTATTGTGGGACCACCTGGTCACTTATCTTCAACTTAAATTACGACCATATGGTCGCTTTTTAAGTGACCACTTGGTCGTATTTTAAAATGTTGACTTTATTGCGACCAAAACTGTTATGGTCGTAATTTTGTGACTAAACGGTCGCACAAAAGTCAGGAACGACCAGCTTTTTTGCCACCACCATGTTGGTCGCTTTTTGGTTGCATTCTAACAGAAAAACGACCTTCTGGTCGCAAATTTCTGGTCGCAAATTGACTTTTTTTTTTGTAGTGTCATTTGATTCTAGCTCTTGCCGAACAAAACGGCTGGAAAGTAAACCAAATTAATGTGAGGTCAGCTTTTCTAAATGGATATTTGGAGGAAGAAATTTATGTAGAGCAATCCCCAGGTTATGTCCAGATCAAAGAAGAAAATAAAGTGCGTGTAGATTGAAGAAATCATTGTATAGACTTAATCAAGCTCCAAGAGCTTAGTACAGTCATATTGACAATTTCTTCCTCAAGAATTGTTTCAAAAGATGCCCATATGAACATGCTCTCTACACTAAATAAGACAGCATCGGTAATTTCTTACTTGTTTGCTTATATGTTCATGATTTAATCTTCACTAGTACTTCAACCATGATGTTTGAAGAGTCAAAGTGTCCTCAAGAAAATGAACTGTGATGTTCTGTGACAATAGTTCATCAATCGCTCTTTTGAATAATCGTGTTTTTCATGGAAGGAGTAAGCACATAAAGATCAAGTATCATTTTATATCATTTTATTAGAGTTTTGATCAAATATGGAGAAGTTGTTATCAAGTATTGCAAGACTTAAGATCAAGTTGCAGATATTTTCACGAAAGCATTGAAGATTGACTTGTTCGTGAAGATGAAAGAGAAGCTTGGAGTCATGTAAGTCTAGCTTAAAGGGAGATGTTAGAATATATATATATATATAAGGCTAGATACATTAAGTTTTAATTTGGATAAATTTCTAGATACATGAATTTCTAGATTCATGAGGATAATTAAGTTGATTTGTGTATTCTTAGATTCATGAGTTATTTAATTAGATATATGTATGGATGTATACATGCACTCACATTTAATTTAGATGAATCATGTAATAGTATAAATAGAAGTATTTTCCTCATTTGTAAGCATCACACAATCAAACAAAAGCAATTCAAAGTTTATTCAAGAGAACAATTTGCTTGTTTTGTGTGTTCATGAGTTTTGTAAGAGAACAACTTTCTTCTCTTCAAACTTGTGAGGTTTAGAGTAGTTTTTATTTTTGCTTGTGAGTTTTATCAATATGTCCAATATAATCTTTGTAAAAATTGCCTTCCACGACTGAAAACTTTGAGGAAATAGCCTTGAAATCAAGAAAAGTCAATAGAAATGAAAGGGAAGTAACATGTAAGAAATTTGATACCATATTAAAATAAATTAAATGGAAAATATATTTTATTCATAATAATGATAATCCTCATATACAAACTGTTAAGTTTAAAGACAAATTAAAAGTCAATGTTATTGGGCCAAATTCTTTGACAAGCCCATTAACATTTATTTGAAGCCCAATGCATATGGAGCCCTTTTCTTTGACCAATATTACGTTTGACTAAAGTTTTACATTTTTCATAAGACATGACATATTGGCAAAGGCAGTGGATTTATACAGTGGCGGTGGTATTCTTTGATATGCATATATTTACATATATAAATATATATGTGTGTGTTGCGGCACTTGTATATTGACTTAGAGCGAAAAAAGACGAAGAAAATCCAACGACGATTATATTTTCTTTGTGAGCGGCAGTAGAACATTGTGTGTATATATATATATATATATATATATACGGCACTTGTATATTGACTTAGAGCAAAAAAAGATGAAGAAAATCCAACGACGATTATATTTTCTTTGTGAGCGGCAGTAGGACATTTTGTGAGTAAAATCCAATTTGGGTTTAATTGGGGTTGTTCATTATTTAGAGAAAATAGAGAGTTATATCGATTGTAAACTTCTACTTTTCGTCTCAATTATTTTCTTCATCTTCATAGTGGAACCTGCAAATTTGCAGAAGACAGGACGTACCAATTGGGAACCTGTTTAAAATTCTCGTGTCGTTTCTCTCTCGCTTTTATTATTATTTTTTGTGTTGCTATCTATTGTTCTTGAATTAGGGAGTTTAAGGATTTGCAAACCCTTCAAATTCCCAACAACTGGTATCAGAGCGTCAGGTTCGAGGGACTTGTGTTAGAGATAGATAGAGAGTATAAAAGATATTGGGATCGGAAAATTTGATTGTTCAGATTTTTCATTTTGGATGATGTAGATTGAAGACTACTTGTTTAGCAGGAAGTTGCATCTATCATTGGGAGAGAAGCCAAAGGGTATGAAGGATGAAGAATGGAAGCTATTAGACAGGCAAGTGCTGGGAGTTATGAGATTGATCTTGTCAAAGAATGCTGCCCATAATGTGGCAAAAGAGACAACTACAGCAGGATTGATCAATACCTTATCTGATATGTATGAACAGCCCACCATCAACAACAAGATATACATGTACACTCAACTTGTGCATATGAAGATGGCTGATGATGAACCATTAGCAGATCATCTGAATAAATTCAACATTCTCAGTTATATGCTTTAGAGTTTCAAATGACTCATGATATGGTTGTTGTTGCATTCTTGGCATCTTTACCTGATAGTTGGTCTACTATGAAAACCGCTATAGCTAATTCTCATGGAAGAGGAAAGCTTTGTTTTGCAAATATATTAGAGATGCTGCTCTAGCAGAAGAAATTCGCTTGAAGAGTTCTGATATGGCCTCTAACAATGGTACTGCTTTGTATACCGGTAGAGGAAAAGACAATCAAAGTAAAAACAGTAAAGGTAAAGGTACATGGAACGAAGGGATTGAGTGTTATTACTGCCACAGGAAGGGTCACAAAAAATCAGACTGTAGAAAACTAAAATAAGATCAGAAAGATAACGGCAATAACTCAGAGGCTAATATGGTCACGCATGCTCTTTGTTGTTTTGACGAGACTTTTAATGTCAATGAGTCGATGACAAACTGGGTTGTGGATAATGCCTCTTCTTTTAATACTACTTCAAACAAACAATTGTTCCCTCTTTTACCTCTTGCGATTTTGGCTCAGTGAAAATGGGGAACATAAATATCTCTAAAGCAGCTGGCATTGGAGATGTAAGTTTGAAGACTGATATAGGATGCAGGCTACTATTGAGGAATGTCAGGTATGTTCCTAATTACAAGTTAAATATTATTTCTATTGGTCAACTTGATAATGCTGGTTATCGAAGTGAGTTAAGCAGAGGGGTATAGAAATTCACTAGAGGATCTTTATTGGTGGCGAGAGGCTACAAGCGTTCTACTCTGTATGTGACATGTTTGAATGTTGTCAAAGTTAAAGATGCTACACATAGAGTGCAAATTTGGAGAACTGTTGATGTTCCTTCAAATGGGAGGGGGTAAGCCGACAGCGCGGAAAGGACAGTTAGATCCTAATCGGGAGAATCTGGAAGCGCTCAGAAAATAGCCTCAGGTAACAGGCAAGATAGCGAACTGGTGAAGTTGTCTGAGGGCAATAGGACACTTTTGGCTAGTTTCAGAGTCAAAGAGGGTGTAAGCATCAGAGATGGAATCTTTAATATGGAAACTGGCTTGAATTCTTATGTCAAACATATTATGAAATATTTCTTTACTAATGTTCGTTGGAGGCGGATGGTTGGTAAAATGGTTGATCCTGCAACATAGATGGAGTGGGAGTGGCTGGAGTATCTTTTCGTGCCTGGTAGATAGCTCACAACAGTGGTCTTGCAGGGGCCAATTATGCTAGTGGATTATAACAGGTATATAGTTTAGCAAATGAGTTTGAGTTTGCAAGTTGAAGTCTTAGTGTTCCAAGCAAGTGGTAAGCTGCTCATGCAGTGGGAGTTGAAGAGGTTTAATTTGTCTCCAAATGGGAGATTGTTAAGTTTGAAAACAAATTAAACGTCAATGTTATTTGGCCAAATTCTTTAACAAACCCATTAACATTTATTTGAAGCACAATGCATATGGAGCCCTTTTCTTTGACCAATATTATGTTTGACTAAAGATTTATATTTTTCATAAGACTTGACTTATTGGCAAAAGCGGGGGATTTATACAGTGACGGTGGTATTCTTTGATATACATACATACATATATACACACATGTATGTATATATATACATACGCATATAATACATACATATATATATATATATATATATATATATATATATGTTGCGGCGCTTGTATATTGACCTAGAGCAAAAAAAAAAAAAAAAAAATCCAATGACGATTATATTTTCTCTGTGAGCGGCAGTAAGGCATTTTGTGAGTAAAATCCAATTTGAGTTTAATTGGGGTTGTTCATTATTGAGAGAAAATAGAGAGTTGTATCGATTGTAAACTTCTACTTTTCGTCTCAATTATTTTCTTCATCTTCATAGTGGAACCTGCAAATTTGCAGAAGAAAGAATGTCTAATTGGGAATCTGTATAAAATTTTCTTGTCGCTTCTCTCTCGCTTTTATTATTATTCTTTGTGTTACTATTTATTGTTCTTGAATAGGGAGTTTAGGGATTTGCAACCTTCAAATTCCCAACACAAACAAGCTACTAATAATAGTAATAAACTCCAACTAAATTCTAATTAAAATATAATACAAGGTGTGGTACAACTAAACTACAGTATAGTAAAAAATGTAGTACATATGAGAGAGCATAAGAGGTGTAATACCTATAAAAAAAAGTTAGCCTTTTCATGTGTAAAACTTTTTTATCCTTCTAAGTTTCCGTTTTAGGACAATTTTTGAAAGTGTTTAAATGTGTTTTTGAATAAAGAACGTGTTTTTAATTTCTATTAAAAAAACACTTTAAAAAAAGCTATTCTAAATGAGCCCTAAATAGGAAAGATATCCCTATTTCTCTATTTGTTTCTATTTTTTATTTTTCTTTCCAACCGTTGGGAGCATGTGGTGTGTGAGAATATAAAAATAGAATTCTAAGTTATTAAGGGTGTGTTTGGGAGTGCCAAAAGTGCTTTCAAATGAGCAAAAGTACTTCCTAGATGCAATATGTATGTTTGGCTACATTCTATAAACACTTTTTGTAAAAGTCAAAAGCACTTCAAAGTGCTTTTTGAAAAAGTAAGTCTTAGATGCTTTTGAAGTGTTTTTTATTTTTTAAATCTTGTATTTCTAATTTTTTTACACATTTGATCTCTCTAACTTCTCTCTACATATTTTCTCTCTCTAACTTCTCTCTACATACTTTCTCTCTCTAACCTCTCTCTACATAATACATTCTCCCTCTAACTTCTCTCTACATTAAACTTTCTCTCTCTAACTTCTCAGACGTTTCTCTCTCTATTATCTCACACATTTTCTCTCTCTCTCTCTCTCTCTTGCTTATTTTTCTACACTCTCTCTAACTTCTACTTATGCACTTTGTTTCACTAACTTATTTCTACAAATTTTTATATCTACACTCATTTTCTCTAAAAAGTACACTAAATATGATTAAAATCACTTTCAAATATTAGAACCAAAAGTTAATCTAACACTAAGCACTTTTTATCATAGTAGTTATAATAAAAGTAGCTTGATTAAAAGCACTTATTTTTTAAACACTCCCAAACAAGCCCTAAGTGTAACAAGTTATGTTACCATAAAGTCATTTTCGTGTGCTGATTAATATAAATGAGCAACCACTAGAAGTCGATTTTTGTACCAAAAAATGGATGAGCTGTTATCTTTAAAGTTGCTTAATTCAATGTTTGTTTTACATGTTATATGTTTTGGGATAAACAAAAAAAAAAAATCGGATCTTTGAATATATCTTTTGTTAAATCATCATCATAGCTAAAATTTATTTTTTAGAGTAAAATAAATTTAATTATTTCAAAGGGAATGATTAAAATAGTAGAAAAAATATGTAATAATTTATATAGTACATTTTTCAAAATTTTATCAGAATAGCATTTAATTCTATTACCATAAATTATTGAAAATTCATGTTCAATTGTTTTATAATATTTTTCATTTTCATTTTGTTTTTACAATTTATTCGATAATTTAATTATGATTATACATTGGGGATTTTACATGAGTGTTAAAGTTTTGGTTAATGTTTATATATTTGTTATTTTAGAAAAATATCTACGAAAATATAATTTTTCGGTTGATATTTTTCATACACGATTATAAAATTTCTAATCCAACCTTCTATTCTTTCTTTTTCTCGTAAAAAATGGTAGATACTTGATAGAATATGTTTACCACAGTATATTAATGATTGCAATCATGATGGTAGAGCAATGATAGAACATGCTTGACATGTGGAACATGCTTAACACAGTACATCAATGATTCACAACATGATTCTATATCAGTGATCAAACTTGTTTAACACAGCTCATCAATGATTGACAATATAACAATAGAACAATGATAGAATATGTTTAACATGGTATATCAATAATTAACAAAATGATGGCATATCATCGGCAGAACTTACTTTTGAAGGACATTGTGTTTGCAAGAAATCCTCTGGTCAAAGTTACTCAATCACTAGAGCGATTTTGAGCTTTTGCTTCATTTTCATCCAGTAGGCATTCTTGATCCTACAAATACTATCGCCACCTTATTAATCAAAAGACAGACAAAGTTTTAAGAGGAAAACTTGATGGAAAAAAAATAATAAAGATGAACAATTATACCCGTAAAAATCGAAGAAATAGTAGATAAATTAGTTAAAATCATCGGTAGAGAAAAATTATTGAAAAGAATTGATCCCTTGCTCCCCATAAAAAAATGTCTCGTTTTTCTTTAATTAAACCACTCACCAATTTGTTTTTTAATTATATAATTTAGAAAATGGCTTTACATTGCCCAAGAATAATTAAATTATATTGTTCAATGCATTCACTAATCCATGCACGGATATAAAAATCAAAACAAATTTTGAACAAAATTAAATTAACACTAATCATATTAATTATATATAATATCCTTAAAAATAAACATAGAAGGAAAAATTAAGTCATATATATTCAATAAGGGCAAAAGGGGAAATCAAAAGTTTCTCCCCCTTAAGCCCCTTTTAGAGGTAGATTATAGCCAATTTTAAGAAATTTGTAATTGTTTAATTATCTATTATTTTGATTTTAATAAATTATTGAAAAATAAATTATTATTCATGTAAAAGATCAAATACATATATAAAATATATTATTTATATTCTATTAGGAAATCTGGTTATTTTTTAAATGACATTTAAAATAGCAAAAATTTTAAAAAATGATACTCTTTTTAACAATTATTAATTTAACGAGATTTCTCATTTTTTAAATATTAGGAAAAAAAATGAAAACAAAAAAATAATAATTAAACTTATTCTATATTTAAAAGAATTAATTACAGATATAATCACTGTGTGATTCACTCAATTTCAAAATTAATGGAAAATTATAATCAATATAAAAAATATCCAAGAAACACCATTTATGGTTGTGATCTGGTGGTTTCCAATTTTATAATTTATCATCTTATCCTTTTATCTCTCTTAATAACTATATTAATTAAATATAATTTAATTTATAATTTATTTTTTTAATACATATCAATATGCATTGATTTTAGGAATTCTTATGTAACATCCCTAAATTCCCAAAACATGGAAATACAATCATAAACAGCGGAAGCAATAAATTCAAAGAAATCTCATTTATTTCAACTTATAAATAAAATAGTTCTCGGTTCGATCAAACTTATTTCAAATACCAAAACTCAATGCATAGTTTCAAAACATAATTCAGAAATAATAAAACTCAATAAAAATAATTCAAATTCAAATAAGTTCATAAACATCCCAACTAGACTCTACTAGAAGGAATTAAATCGCTGGCGGTATAAATCTTTCCCAACCGAACCACTGTTCACAAAGCATTGTCAGTTGCCAGCTTTCTTCTTCTTTTTACCTGAAAAAATGTGTAGCATCATGAGGCTACGCCCAATGAGTAGAAATGTTTAAAGAAAAGTATTGCCATTGATAATCTTTCCTAAATCCTTTAAGTCCATAACGACCTCACATCTTCCAATTAGTTCTCTCAACTTATAATATTATCACTTTTAACACAATGCCTTAACCCAACTAATGTTCGCAAACAAAAGTGAGTTTCTCGCTCAAAAACATTAAACTCGTGTTTCCACATTTTAACATTTTTAGGTATTCTTATTTATTCTCAACTACATAACCGAACCTACTTTGTATATTCTTTCTCATTGATCAAATGAAATGAACCTACCCCGTTAAGTGAAATTACGTCATGCACAACAGTAATTTTCCCCTTAACGGCATATACTTCATTAAGTATGACCCTTATTAATGTGAACCTCCAACCATATTGTTTAAGGAACCAAAATAATATGATTTACCTAAAAGCATCACTACCAGAATGCTTGACAAGCCTAAGTCCGGTTTCTAGCCTAGAAATATTGTTTCTACCTAAAACCGACTTTTACATGGCTTAAACTTGGAATTATTAAATTCTGAAAATTAGGAACTTTCCTAACCTTAGGATGATCTAAAATCACCCAAAATCTCAAGTTCATCTCACAAATTGATCACCCAAAGAAATTTCCACTAAAAAGGGTAAAACTAGCCTAAACTAGTGTAGTTTTACTCTAATTTCGGGCACTAGGATGAACTTAAATTTCTAGATAAAATTCGGCGGCGTAACACCTATATTATCACTTCCAAAAACAATTAATAGCACCTGCAAATAATCCAGATCCCAAAAAGAGTCTAAATTATAAAACTAGAAAAATGCCTAGGCTAAAATTCCTCCTAATGGGCACTAAGCATGACACTTTTCTCCTAAAAACCAGCAAGTTTTAGGGGTCTTAAAACTCACATAAAGTGGTCTTAAACATCATATAATAGTTCATAATTAACTACAAAATAGTTGCATAACATAAAGAGACTAAACATACAATTAACATGCTTTAATTCTAATTTTAAACACTTTACAACTCCAATTTCTGCAACGTTGTAAAACAGCCCTATATCCACTTAAAATATGCTTAGATGATCTCTTTAATGCCCAAAAATTCTAATAACGACTTATAAAAGAAAAGGAAAACAAAACATGGAATTAATTAACCTGAAACACATCTACTCACCTTAGGTTAATGAAATATCAAATTTCAAGCTCTTTTCTTTCCAAGAACTCTCACCTCCTGATACATCACATAAACCCATTTAAATACAACTAAAATTACTATCCTAAAATACATAAAATAAAAATACCACCAACGGACAACCAAGGCACGTGGGACGGCACAAAGCAGCCCCATAATTGGGCTACCTTGCCCACGACAGCAGCAACCCATGAGAGGCTGCTGCTGCTTCATTGAAGCAGCGCGACAGCTCCATGATGGTCTTTTTCAGGGTTCGTTTGGCTAGGTATTTAATCAACAACAAGGTTTTTCATGATGGATCAAAATTAGGGTTTTTAGGGTTTGAGGGAAATTGAAAGGAAGAAGAAGATTGATGATGGGAAAGAGGAATTCATTAGGTTTTTAATGGAATCTCAAAAGAAACATCAAATTTCATAAATTGAAGGAGAAAGACTTACCGAGAAATATGGGTCGTTACATCGTATTTAATGATTAAGAAAGTTAACCTAAATATCTCACATCTTCTTCTTCCAACCTTGCCTCTCGTGCCGTAACGACCATCAACATTTCGACTCATCTTCTTTCTCATGAAGATCTTATTCCATTTTATTTGTCCTAAAATTAAGTCATCTCCTGCATACATTTATTTTTTGCCTTTTTTTTTCGCCAGAATATGCATTTATAAGATTCATATCCTCGCGCTCAAACCGGCTGCCTTGAACCACAACCAACGTCTCTGTCAGATAACCACACCCACCACCCATTTCCCCTGACCCACGACCACCGCCAGCGTTGAAATAACGCGGAAGTACATCCAATGGTTTTGTTTTAGTTTGCTGCTACAGATTTAATGGTTGCTTCAATAGGTTGGTTTATCTATAATACACCGTTTATCAAATATAAACATGTTTACATTTTTGGATTTTACATCTTTGATAGTGTAAAATTTGAGTGGTGAAAGTAAGGGAAAGGGTAAAGAAGTAAGAAGAGTTCAAACTTGTGGGAAAGTGAAAAATGTATTTGTCCCACATTGGAAAGAACCCATTTCTTCCGAACCATATATACCAATTGTTTGGATAATGGGTTGGGCCCTTAAAGGTACCAAATGTTTTGCGAGGACCGAGCGCGCAGCCAATGAGACTCATTCTACACACACGCGCCGCCGCCTGCCATTTTGTCTCGACTCGACCCTGCCCGGTTTGGTTCGGTTTTTTTGATAGTAAAGTATATTCTTTTATATAAAAGAATATTTTTATTTGAAACCGAAACCATACTGTAACGGTCAAGATTACAAGAGGTGGCATCAGAAGATGATGTTCTTCCTTACTACACTGGGGGTTGCTTATGTGCTGAAAGAACCAATGCCTGAGGTTCATGAAGACTTTGTCACTTTTGATGGGCTAATGGAACGAGGCCAATGGGAAAACTGACTATCTTTGTAGAAATTACATTTTTAATAGTTTAATTGATAGTCTATATAAAGTGTATGAGAACTATAAGCGCGCAAAAGAACTGTGGGATGCACTTGAACTGAAGTATAGATCAGTTGGTGCAGGGGTTAAGAGGTTTATTGCGGGGAAGCTTAATGATTTTCAAATGGTTGATGACAAGTCTGTAGTCAACCAAGCTGAGGAGCTACAAGTCGTCATAAGTGACTTGCATAGCGAAGGAATAGGGAGGAGTGAACCCTTCCATGTGGCAATTATGATTGAGAAATTGCCACATTCCTCTAGTGATTTTAAGAACTATCTTGAATACAAAAGTAAGGAGTGTACGATGGAACACTTAATACTAAAGCTCTGAATAAAGGAAGACAATAGAAAAAGGATGGGTTTAAATAGAACCCCAAACCAAAAGAGTGTAGATGCTAAGGCAAATCTCGTTGAGGCTAGAAAAAGCAAGAATCGGTCAACTAAGAAGAAGTGTGACCTTAGCCCCAAGCATGCTAACAACAAACGCATCACTCGGAACTACTACACTTGTGGCAAAGCAAGAGATAGAGCTGCAGACTGCAGGCATCGAAAGAATCCTGGTCAGAATATACCCAATAATAAGTCTAACAATCAAGTCAATTTGACTATGGATAATGGAGATGACATTCAACTTGTTGTGATGGTCTCTGAAGTATGCATGACCATTGGTGTGAAGGGCTGGTGGATTGACTCTGGTGCTACTAGGCATATAAGTGGAGATAGATCTATATTCTCCAAATTTGAACAAGCTGATGGCAGTGAAGAGTTGTACATAAGAAATTCCGCCACTTCTGATGTGTTGGGCAAAGGGACTATTCAGCTATGTTACTGACATTATAAGAAATACTCACTCTCAATGATGTCTACTATGTTCCAGATATTATAAGAAATCTTGTTTATAGGCCACTTCTGAATAGGAATGGTTTTAAACAAGTCTTTGAGTCGGACAAGTTTGGTCCTGTCCAAGGGAGGAATGTATGTGGGGCCTGGGTATTTTACTGATAATATGTTCAAGTTGAATGTACTGCCATAAAGCCAAAAACTATCAATCAAGAGAATTCTTCTTCTTATATTGTTGAGTTGTGTACTATTTTTCATTCAAGATTAGGACATGTTAATTATCACTCTATACAAAGAATGATAAATTTAGGATTAATACCTAAATTTAAAATTGATAATAGACATAAATGCGAAGTTTGTGTTGAATCAAAATTTACAAGAAAGTCTTTTCCTCCTATCTAACAAAATAGTGAATTACTTAGTTTAATTCATAATGATATTTGTGATTTCAGAAATAATCCTTCACAAGAAGGAAAAAAAATATTTCCTCACATTTATAAATGACTATAATAAATATTGTAAAGTATATTTATTGAATAGTAAAGATGAGGATTTAGAAATCTTTAAGATTTATAAAGCAAAAGTTGAAAATCAACTTGGAAAGAAAATAAAAATTCTATGATCAGATAGAGGTGGTGAATATGAGTCCACTTATATGACTGATTTTTGTGCTGAAATTGTTATTATACATCAGACAACAACACCTTATACAGCACAACAAAATGGTGTAGCTGAAAGCAAGAACCGAACTGTAAAGACTCGAATTTTCTCAAATCTTTAAATCAGAAGCAAACAGCGGAAGACTAGGTTTTACAAAAATTTGTCATGGATCCATTTAAAATATGGACTTCCTAAACCTGTTTACATGGGCCCAATCAGAGAATTAAAAAACAAAAAAAGTACGTACTTCAGTTTATAAACTAATTGAAGAAACGTAGACTCGACATAATATACAACAGTTCTTAGGCTCTCATGAGCCACAAAATACAAGTTTAAAGGTAACGACATATGTGACTTTTAGCTAACATTCGTAGAATGCTCCAAAATATGCATATAAAGTCTATGTCCCAAAATCCATCCACTCGTGATCAAGCAACACCACCGCCTCAACCTCGTCCTCTCCCACGAGTATTACCTGAAAAAGTTAAAGTTTAGCAACATTAACATAAAAATGCTAGTGAGAATAAAATGGATGCAAGCACTTCTAAGGACCAAATTTCATATCGGAAAATGTGTCCAAAATTCTTATCATACTTTTTACTACCCATTCTATACTCCCAAGTACTATGCATAAGAAAAACAATCTCATTCCACTATATCGTAACTTTGAAAAATAAACATTCAAGCTCGTAAATAAAGTACTGAAACAACTAATTAGTACTAAAGCATAACAAAAATAAGTAATAATGAAATTTCTCATTACGCAGGTCATACCACACGTTGTTTCCATACCATCAGTAATCATACCACGTATGTTACTATATTCCACATGATATTTCATTTATTACTTACCACATCACAACACAATTCACATCATGACCACATTGTCACATTTCACACCGTGACCACATTGTCACATTAATCATTACGCGTATCATAACGCCACACTACGTATCATAACGCCACACGTACTACTCCCCTTTGGTAGTACTAATTAGCGAATCTCATCGCTATAATTATCACACCGTGACCACATTGTCACATTTTACATTTACCACTCATACCACATGATGATTCGTTTTACCACACATACCACATGATGATTCGTTTTACATTTCCACACATACCACATGATGATTTCTCTCCAAAGTTTCCTTTAACTACCTTATAACCACTCAAATAAATGGAGTAATCTAATACTCTTTTCTATTTTCCAGAAACATAATTCTCATTGAGAATGAAACTTAATCCACAATAAACAACTCACTTTAAACAACACCAAAAGTTAACTAATTTCTTTCGTTATGCACTTTCCTCATCTCCCAACTACATCCAATCTTGGATAAGCTCTAAAATCAAGTAACCCTCTTAACCCCGATCAAACATGATCGTCATGCAACCCGGAAACATAAAAGTAATCACAACCATTTTAAACTCACCTTAGAATTGAAGTCAACTCTAATTCACCGGTTGATCAATTTCACAAACGATGAACAAAACCTACAATTCAAATATACCTAAAGTACATTAATTTAACGAATTGAACAACGATCGTCACTAAAGGACAAAACAGCCCGAGAATATGCTCATGAGGCCCACGGCCCAAAGGGAGGAAAGGAATGGAGATGATTTTCAGGGTTTTTTAACATTCTAGGAACAATCCGGGTTCGTTTCAAGCACTTTGGATGTTCGTACTATCAATAGATAATCTTAATTTAGGGTTTTGGACAATAGTTCAATCCCGAAAAATTAAGTAGAACCATAAACAATAGCAATTGAAATACCCTAGCCATCACCAAATATGGGAAAAACAAACAGAACGGGTTTCCGGCTCAAACTCCATTCTAGGGTTAGGGGAAAGTTTCTAAAATCACTTAAAACGACTTCCTCTGTTGAAATCTTTGAGTTTCTCGGCAAGAATTCAAAGGTTTTAACCAAAAAATCCATTAAAACACTATTTGAAGCTTAAATTAGAAAATTTGTCATACCTTGAGGCCTTTAGATATTGGAGGTATAGATCGATTGATAAGTTGGAAATGATGCTTGGACCGGGGGCTATCTAAGGCAACCGAAATTATGACGATCCACCAAGAATCGAAGAAAAACCAAAATTTGGAAATCTCCGAGATGAACTCTCAACCAAGGAAGAAGAAGGAGAAGAAAAGATGATGGCTTTGGTCTAAGCTGGCTTATTTAAAGATGAATGATTAGTGTTTTGATATGTTTAAGAATCGGAAAATTACACATACGTCCTTTGTTTGCTTTTAGCCTTTGAAACGAAACCCGAAGTACTTAAACTAGCCTAATGGTGATTAATAATTATTAATTGGCCCATTAATAATTATTAATACAACCGAAACTAATTTAGGCTAATTATGAAATTAAAAAGGTTCCCGAATGAAATTAACTACTAAATTCTAAATAACTAATTCTAAATTTAACTTTAATACTTTAACTAAAAAAATAAATAAAATAAAAATTCACCTCAAAATAACGGGATATTACACGAACTCTTAAATACATGATCAATTGCTTGTTAAATAGTTCAGGTTTACCACGACACTTGTAAGGGGGGAGCTTTGCTTTCAGCAAACTTATTACTAAACTGAATTCCACATAAGAAGACTCAAAAGTCACCTTATGAGATGTGGAATGGAAAACTCCCTTCTTATAAAATGTTGAAAGTGGGGGGGGGTGGTGTTTAGCAAAGGTACAAGTTCGTTTACCTAAAAGGACTAAAGTTGGACCTAAAACAATAAACTGCGTGTTTATAGGTTATGCTTTACACAGTGCAGCTTATAGATTGGTAGTGGTTAATTCATAAGTAGCTGAAATTAACAATAACACAATAATGGAATATTTTGAAGTAGAGTTATTTGAGAATGTGTTTCCATACTAGAACTAAAAGAAGTTATGAAGCAAGTACTTCAAGAAATCAGAATGATCAAGAAACTAAACATGAACAGGAAACTAAATATGAACATGAAAATGATCATGAATATAAACAAAGAAGAAGTAAAAGAACTAAAACAGCAACTTCATTTGGTCTATATTTTCTTACCTATATGGTAGAAAGTGAACCTCAAACTTATAAAGAGGTAACTTCATTTGGTCTAGATTTTCTTACCTCCAGATTCTTTGAATTGGAAGGTAGCCATTGATAGTGAAATAACTTCCATTATGCAAAACAATACTTGGGTATTGGTTGATTTACCACAATGGAGTAAACTAATTGGTTGCAAATGGATCTTTAAGAGAATGCTTAAAGCTGATGGATCTATAGACAAATATAAAGCTCGTTTAGTAGCTAAAGGCTATAGAGAAAATGAGGGAATAGATTTCATTGATACCTATTCACCTGTCACTAGAATTACATCTATTAGGATGTTAATTGCTATAGAAGCTATACATAATTTGGAAATTCACCAAATAGATGTAAAAATTGCTTTCTTAAATGGAGACTTAGATGAAGAAATCTACATGGAACAACTAGAAGGGTTTATTGTTAAAGAACATGAGAACAAAGTTTGTAAACTTGTTAAATCCTTATATGGTTTAAAACAAGCGCCTAAACAATGGCATGAAAAATTTCATCACACATTGATATCAAATGGGTATAAAATCAATGAATGTAATAAATGTGTATTATAAAAGTGTAAATAATGAATGTGTTATTATTTTCTTATATGTGGATGACATGTTCATCATGGGCATCACAAAAGAGATAATATAATCAACTAAAATATGTTGAATTCTAATTTTGATATGAAAGACATGGGTCTTGTTGATGTTATTCTGGGAATACGAATAACAAGAAATCCAAGTGGATATATACTTTCTCAATCACATTATTGAGAAAAAGTATTGCGAAAATTTGGACACTATGATAGTCAACCCGCTTTTACTCCCTATGATCCAAATATTAAACTAAGTAAAAATAAAGGTTATGGTGTATCATCTTTAGAATACTCTAGAGTGAGAGTCTCATGTACATAGTGAATTGTACTAGACCTAATATAGCCTACTCAATAAGTAGATTGGCAAGATACTCCAATAATCTTGGAAGTGATCATTGGAATGCAGTTGTTAGAGTTCTAAAGTATCTTAAGTATACTTTGAATGATGGATTACATTATACTCAATATCCATAAATGTTGGAAGGATATAGTGATGCTAACTAGATATCAGATTGCACATAGACTAAATCAACAAGTGGATACGTCTTTACTTTAGGTGGAGCAGTTGTTTCTTGAAAATCCTTGAAACAGACATGTATAGCACGTTCCATGATGGAATCTGAGTACATTGCACTAGATAAGGCTAGTGAAGAAGTTGAGTGGCTTAGGAATTTCCTAGAAGATATTCCTTTGTGGCCAAAGCCTGTAAATGCCATATGTATCTATTGTGATAATTTAGCTGTTTCAATGAGAGTCAAAAATAAAGTCTACAATGAAAAGTCAAGACATATTAGGTGTAGGCATAATTCTATTAGACAATTGCTCAATAATTCAATAATTTCAATTGACTATGTGAAGTCAAAAGAAAATATAGCTGATATTTTAACTAAAGGAGTGACGAAAGAGCAAGTGGCCTATACATCGAGGGAAATGGGATTAAAGCCAATTAAATGAACTGTCTGATGGTAACCTAACCTTGTTGATTGTAGATCCTAAGATCTAGGTTAAATAGGCAAACTAAATCATAATAGTTCATAGACACAAGGACATCTAGTCCTAGCTCCTCTCCATAAACAGTGTGTAACTGTTTAAATATTGAGATAGTATTGATAAAAAAGTATTTTTAGAATATTTTAAATCAATGAGCTATCTATATGAGAGTTGAATTGGGTCGGTTCACTGAGAAAAATAAGGCTTGTGTTCTCTTACAACTCTTACGAATACAAGATGTAGTCCAGGACCAAAATGGACTAAAACGTATAGAACTCAATAGAATAAATGAAGTTTTGTGTGAAGATTGTTGTCTTAATTTACCAATAAGAAGAAAAGTTTAAGAACTATATTTCACTATTTCTTTGGTATGTTCGATAGTCTTTCACAAAGGGAGGTTCAAGTTCAAAAGACACATTTTCCTGTTGCATAACTTAGCCCTGTGCTCTCCAAAAAGTTCAGTTTTCTTGTTTCATGTTTTCTTGGTAACTTACTTTCATGTGGGGGATTTTTAGATTTTACATCTTTGATAGTGTAAAATTTGAGTGGTGAAAGTAAGGAAAAGGGTAAAGAAATGAGAAGAGTTCAAACTTGTGGGAAAGTGAAAAATGTGTTTGTCTCACATTGGAAAGAACCCATTTCTTCCAACACCATATATAGCAATTGTTTGGATAATGGGTTGGGCCCTAAAGGTACCAAAGATTTTGCGAGGACTAAGCGCACACTCAATGGGCCTCAGTCCACACGCGCGCACCGCCGCTGCTCGCCTCTCCGACTCGACTCGACCACTCGTATCAGTTTGGTTTAGTTTCTTTGATAGTTGAGTATATTCTTTTCTACAAAAGAATATTTTTATTTGAAATCGAAACCATACTGTAATGGTCGACGATTAATTCTCTAGTTTATTACAGCTAAATGTTTCAAGCGACGACGAGCGGTTTCCGGCGAGTCTTTAATTTTTCCGTTGGCATTTCTGATGATTTCAGATCTGCCATAATTCCAGATTTAATTACTGAATTAATTTGTGAATTAACTCAGTCTTTAGAGTTACAGAATTGGTTCTCTCTAAATAGAAGGTCATTCTGCTTCTTGCCATTACCAATTACAATTATCTTCTCCCGAATTTTTATTTCCTTTTTCTTTTCGCTTTTGTTTTCTGAGTCTTGTTGGAGAGTCCGTTCAAGTGAGTTCTGCCAGGGTGAACGATTCTTGTTGTTGTTCGTTCATCGTGTCGTCTTATCCTGCGAGACATATCGCCACTATTTGCAAGCAACCGGGTGCAGGCGACTATTGTCTTAAGGACATTACAACTATGCATTTTGGCGTTCTTCGAGAAGTTACCGACTATATACACATTTTGTTCTACTTCATCTCTTTTTGTGTACTTCATTTCCAACATATATATGTTGCTGCTACAGATGTTAATGGTTTATAATAAACCATTTATTAAATATAAACATGTTAAACTGTGTATATTTTTTGTATATACGCCAAAACATCCATGCATGACTACTACTATTGGTTTTCATGGTCGTTTCTACAAGTTTGTTTTTTAATTATACACTGTTGGTCAAATATAAACGTGTTAAACTATGTATGATTTGGTTTTTCATTTTTTTAATCTAATATTTTCAATTTAACCTTGCATTTGGTTTAGTTGTGTTGAACCTTTTTTTTAAGAAAATGAATCGGGAAATTTACATAGATATCATAATTAGATGAAATATTTACAAATTTGTTAGGAAAAAAAATATTTACATTGTAGACACCCATTTTCGTTCGACACTATTTAAAAATTAATTATTTTGTTTCAATGAAAAAAAAAGGTTTTGGTTAGTTCAATTTTGTTCCAATAATAAAAAAAAATTAGTTTTAAAATAAGGTTTAAAAATGTTTTTTAAAATAATTCAATTTTAAAATTTTGCATAAATTTGGGAAATTAATTTGGTGTGATTAAAAACCAATTTTGGAAGAAAATGATGTGATCACTAATTTTTAGCATAAATTTGAGAAAATTAATTTGATTGATTTGATTTGATGACAACATTTGAATGAATAATTAGGGTCACTGGTTTTGGGTTGATTGGAGTAAATTTTGGTAGTCATTAATTTCATTTTAACCATATTTTCTCTCATATAAATAAGAATCATTTTTATCGACTAAAGGACCACCCATGCTTATTTTCTAAAAAAAAGTCTTATTCTATCGGCTTTCATTCATTTCCCCACGGCCAAGAAGCTTCGCTTTCGTCAATTGGGTACGATATTAAGTTCTTTACAATTTTTCATCAGCTCGATAAATTTTATCTTTGTGTTTTCTTTATGCCTTAATATGTATGATACATCTATTTTAGTAAAGAAAAAGGAAGCAAAATTTTCATGGTTTAATTGATTTATGTTTTGGATTGTATGAGTCAAATTGAAAATTTTATTTCATACATAAACATGTTTGCCTTTCCTTTATTTTATTTTTTATTCATTTTTATTATTTTTTTCTCATTACAGTAGCTTACATTTTGCTATATGTTTTTTTTTTACTAAATATCCTACATATTTATGATTAAACTAATATGTAATATTTTTCATTTTTAAATATTAAACTAATATTTTTCAACATATATGATTAAATTTACCTTGAACAACTGGCTTAAGCTTTTGGTTCAATTGGTGATTTAACATATTCAATATGGTATCAGAGCAGGAGGTCCTGGGATCAAACCTCCATTATGTCATTTGCTCTAATTTCCTCCCAATTTAAATATTCCACATGTTTGGGTCTTCTGCAAATATCCAAGCCCACATGTGAGGGGGAGTGTTGAGATTTATGATTAAATTTACCTTGAACCATTGGCTTAAGCTTTTGGTTCAATTGGTGATTTAACATATTCAATATAAAAATATTCAAAGTTGTAATTGAAAATTAAAATTTCTTTTCATTTTAAATGGGTAAAAAAATTCCGCCTCTTTCTCTGTAAACAAAATGAATACAATTGTTATATATTGTTTGCTATTAAGAAGTTTATAAATACATGTCAGATTGCATATTGATATATACAATTATAAAATTTTGTTAATTGTAAGTTTTATACCATACTTACGTTTGAACTCACTATTTATTAAAAATGAGATTTGACTTGAATATCTCCTTTCCAAATTAGTTATTTTACAAGGTTTACATTTAGGTAGATTAAATTTATCAAACTCAATTAAATATGACACTAAAACATAATGTTTCTCATACTTTAAAATTATTGGAATTTTATTATATTCAATCTTTTATTAATTAAGGACTACGCGATATGTTTGTTGGAATTTCGATAAGTACACGAAAATCGTCACGTTTGTGAAGGCTGAGCATGTGTTTATCGGAGTTTTCATATAAATGTATGAAAATACGAAAAAGATTAAAAATAAACATTATACTTATTATTTCAAAAACAAAAACAAAACGTAAATAAAAAAAATAAAAAATGATGTTTTTAAAATATAAATACAATTCCTATGATGGGATTTTGGGAAGTAAAAACTATCAATTTCTTTAGGTGAGGAATTTTCTAATTCCAATATTGTTCAATTAATGGTCATAACCCCACCCATTATAATCTCAATTCTTATTTCATTCTTGAATTTAAGAAATGATTAAATGGGACATTTGTTTTCACAAATTAAAATTAACATTTTGAAATTATTTAAATAAGGACCACTTACTAATTAGGATAATCTAAATTAAAATATGGTAACCGTTTTTAACTGGTGTTGTATGGTGCTAATACCTTCCCTACACACAAATGACCCCCGAACCTAATCTGGTTTTCGTAAACCGTTTTCATTTTAAATCAATTTGGTGATCAATCACACTCTAATATGGTTGATGGCGACTTCCATTTCATTTTCATATAAAAGACCTAATACATTATGATGTCGGCCGCTCCGTGTCGCAACGACGTTGTGACATACATAAATATTAGAATTTCAAAGGGGTGGTTACTGTTCTCAGGGAAATGTCATAAATACCCTTATTTCATACCTAGTATATCAGTCAATCAGCGATAGTTTATCAGTCAATTCACTACAGTATTGAAGGGATGATTTACTAAACTAGTGGAATTTGATTTAGTAAACTAATTAACATTTAATTATAGATCTATTAATATCATGCAATTTGTGAAAAAACATGTAGATTCATGCTTTAAATTTCGAAAATTAAAATCAAAATTTATATTGAGTAATAAATGGAGAATCGGTTGGAGGTTTCTTTACAGCATCAAATCCTCAGCAACACCGGATCTTCTACGCTATATCCCGATCGATCAAACGAAAAACGATTGTGGGATCGAACTATAGAAGAAATTGGGAAGAAGAAAAATATTTTCTTCCCAATTTTGAATAGGGAAAATCGGCACTCAAGAGGGGAGAGGAGGAAGAGAGAATTCCGAATTTCTAAGGAATTTAATTGTATGATTTATGAATGACCCAACCCTCCTATTTATAGAAAAATAGGAATCCTAATCACATTAGGATTAATCTATAGAGATAAATACAAAAAGAAAAAAGATTATCTCTTTCCTTTATCTTGCAATTTCGAAAATGCCATAGATAAATAGGAGATTATTTTATTTTCTTTATTTTTTATTTATCTTGGGTAAATAAATCTATGTAATTATTTTAGGATATAATTCAAACAATTATCTCTCCAAAATAATCATGTATAGCCGATTTTAGCATTAATAATTAATAAATAATTCTAATTTATTTAATTAATTATTTTGAGCTAATTTCAATTGGGTTCATTAATCCAATTGGGCTAGAAATTCTCTCTTAAATTAATAAGTCCAACTTAATTAATTTATTTATTAATTACCATTTAAATAAAATATTTTATTTAAACAATTAATATTTTCTCCTGACTAAATATTATCAAATTTATATTTAATTATTAATTTCCATTTAAATAATTTTCATTATTTAAATAATTAATAATAAATATTATAATTATTAATTTCCATTAAATAAACTCATTATTTAATTAATAATTTTATTGACAATATTTTATTATTAATTAATTAATTTTAATTATTAATTTCCGTTCAAATAAAATTAATTATTTGAACAATTAATAATTGTTAATTAATTTCAAATTATTAATTATCATTTAAATATACTCAATATTCAAATAATTAATAATATTTCATTATTAATTTCCTGTTTAAATAAACTCATTATTTAAACAATTAATAATGTTTATATTAATTACCGTTTAAATATACTCAATATTTAAACAATTAATATTGCCTATTTAAGTAATTCACTTTACTTAAACTTTTCATTTCTTCTACTTGATTTCGCGACTATGATATTTGGGCTAGCATAGGGACCCGATGGACCTATAAATCATGGGCTTAATAATTAGTCAATTAATTGATTAACTCATAATCAGTTAATTACTTATTATCTAACTATGAATAATTCCACTATAGATTCATAGCTGAACTCCCCTCACTATAGATGAGTTATGTCCATTTAGTTTATCTTTATTTATATCTGTGATATATCCTTCACGTGGAACCCTCATAATTACAGACGGATAAATTTACCGTTTTGCCCCTGTAATTACCGCTTTATCCTTGTGTTCCCGCTGATTCTCCAATGAACTTTATCTTTAGTCGAACTAGAGATAAGGTACTTCTGTGATCAATAGAAGTCGTGGCGCCACTTGTTCATGTCTCGAATCAGTACATCAAGGGAGTTTCCTAAAGTTCCTAAAATGTTTAGGTATCGCACTGATACCGTTAATTTATAGGAAAGTTATGAATTCCATCTCGTGAAAATGAGTTCCCAGCTACTTATCTAGTCATGTTCCCAAAACAGAAGTGTATTGAGCGTTCTTACAGATCGCTCTCAACCATGTGAATCAAAGAACATAACTCCACAAATAGGAGTCCGCATTTCACTCAGGATTGAGATCTATCACGGTTGATAAACTTAGTTTGATATTCGATCATTTCTCGTAAATGGTACTAAGGAGAAATTTGATCGAACATCGTGGTCCTGTCTTATACAATCAACATTGTATATGATACTTCCATTTCATGTCTCCCACATGAATGATCAGGATTAGATCATTTGTCTATAAACAAAATGCAAAGCTATCAACAATGTTACCAGGATAAGGTTCCCAAACGTTATCCATTTACTGTAGACACTTTTAAGTTGCTCATCTCGACTTTAATCCTCTTGTATGACTCACATACTAAGTCGTGATTTCATAAGAGTAACTTAGGGTTTACTATTTGAATGTTTGTTATTAATATATTTCCATATATTCTTAATAACGTCAATTGAATCAATCTAGACACTATAAAGAAATTATGTTTATTTATTTAATTTATTCTTAATAAATTATTATTATTAAATAATTACAAGTTCTAGGACACCATTCCTAACAATCTCCCACTTGTCCTAGATCTTTGGAGATTTGACTTGTAATTCCAGTCAAACTGGATGACTATCAACTATTTAGCCATGGTAGTCATTTTAATACTTTATCAGTAACGTTTTCATCTGTTTAGTATGTATTTCTTTTGTCTGATGTTAGTTTCATTAAGTGTAATAGATTCCATATTTTATCGCCATAAAATAAACTCTATTAACTATTGATTTAAAACCATCATGTTCAACCACCTT
This sequence comes from Gynostemma pentaphyllum, assembly GCA_028015215.1. Classification (NCBI taxonomy): domain Eukaryota; kingdom Viridiplantae; phylum Streptophyta; class Magnoliopsida; order Cucurbitales; family Cucurbitaceae; genus Gynostemma; species Gynostemma pentaphyllum. The sequence goes on from CM051355.1 coordinate 59,612,807, forward strand.
TCATTTACTAACGACTTAGCAATCACGCGACTTTAGAGTTTAGTTAGTAAAAGCTCATTCTACTTATACTTAACTCATTTAATGTTTAATTCGCAAAGGTCTTTTGTCGAATTCTTACATGGAAGTAAATTCATGTTTGAATTTGAGCCCGTGCAACTCATAAAATCTCTCATTTTATCTATGTGCACTAACATACTATTTGTAAATTTTATTTTAGTCACATTGGTTCTAGGATTCTCGAAATTCTTAAGCTCCCACTACAAAGTAATTCTCCATTACTTTCATTTGTTTAATGATTACAATTTTATACTTGTTATTATTTCAAAAATAATGTATAAGTATAAGTGACTTTTTTCAACTCTATTATTGAAAATTCGTGTCATTTTTATTTCACTTATTTTGAACTTTATTCATTGATTTTGAAGTCAATGAGTTTTATTTGGACTTCTAAAAGTCCTTTTGGTTCGTAATATGACTCTCCCACTCAAATAAAGTTCTACAAGTAGTTTATTTAAACTTTTAAATAACTACTTGTTTTATTGTGAAATAAAATCATTGTAATTCTTTTTTATCTTAAGTAAGGTTTAAAGCTTTCAGTATCACTAATTTACTGAACTTTTTTTTTAATAATTTGTGAAACCAATTATTCACTAATTATTGCATTTCAATTTCTGTTTTGTTTATTCCATATCAGTTAGTACTCCTTTAAAACATCCTTTTAAATAACTGAATATTTGAAATATAAGAAATCGATTTAATGTTTCCTTATCACTTAAGTTCTAACATCTAAATATCCAACTTTAGTGATATTTTAAGTCTAGCTATCTTTGATAAATCAAAGATGTTCTATTTTACTTATCCCATAAGTTTGTGGATTAATATGGTTATCATCTCAAATTCCTTGAGAACCATCTTTAAGAGATTAATCCCTCTAACTTATTTAAGTAATTTTAGACTTAAGCATTGAAACATTTTTAAACCTTTATAACTTTTTTAGATATTTGGAGTTTAGAATTTGGTTCTGGAATTTATTTGTTTTATACTAAGTATTTTGAATAATCATCCAATCACACTTTGAAACTTTGTAATAAAATTGCAAAGGAATATCTACCTAAATAACTCTTATTTAAAATATTCTCAAACTTGGTTCATACGAAATGAGAACCAATAGTTATTACATAATTCAAAATAAAAGCAAATTAATAACTAAACTAAACTCGAAAACTATGGTTTGGGAAGAGAAATATTTTCTTCCCTTTTAGACTATTGTAAAATCGGTTACGAGGAGAATAGGAAGAAGAAGAGTTTTCAATTTCGAAAATTGAAATTAGAAGCTTTTGAATGACCAACCAAGACGTTTGTTTTTATACGCAAAACAGTTTTCCAATCGAATTAAGAAATACTATTAAAATAAATACAAGATAAATGCCAAGAATAAAATCAAATTTTATTCCTTATTTATCTTACGTGCCGATTTTATGTGTATAAAATCAATAAGAAAAACTAATTTTTCTTTGTTTTAATTTGTCTTTGGTTATATTTATTTTAGACAAAATAATTCAATAATTATTTCCTAAAATATCATATATGTGTCGATTTTGGTATATAAATTATTCAAATAATTTGAACCAAAATCCATTGAATTCATTAATTCAATTATAGATTCTTCCTTATTAATAAATCTTATTTATTAACTCTTGATATTTATTTCAATAAATCAATTGTTCAAATAAAATATCATATTCCGATTATGTATATTATTAATAAATATTTATTATTTTCTATTTAAATAATTGACATTATTTAAATTAATAATAAATATGTTATTTACTATTATCCTTTTAAATAATCACTATTATTTAAAATTAATAATAAATGTTAATTGTTAATTTCCATTTAGGTAAACACATTACCTAAATAATTAATAATAATTTATCAATAATATTTTATTATTAATTACCATTTAAATAAACACATTATTTAAATAATTAATAACAATGATATTAATTTCCATTTAAATAAACTCATTATTTAAATAATTAATATTGTCAGTTTATTTAAGTAAACTATTTTACTTAAATTATTCATTTCCTTTTCTAGGAAACATAGTTCTAATCGTTCAGTTTGTTATTTCCAAATATAGTGACTAAAGCAGATGCTATATTACTGAAATTTAAATAAACCTTATCTTAGTAATCTAACATGCATTCAACATTCAAATACTCAAAGTTTTGACATATAATTAGATATGATGCATGAATGCGAACATATCAATGAACAGAAAAGCCCTAAAACATGTTACTATGTCACGATATTTTAATGATACCGGTGAAGTGCTGTCGAATGATAGGTCAGTTACCATCATTAAAACGAGATGTCACTCGAACAATTGACAACTCCAGAATAACTCATATTCCTATGTCATTGTTTACCGTGTATTTGGTCAAGAATTTCGATAACAAACTTTATCAAATTTCTTTTTAAGTGTGACCCACTAATTTAGTCTTTTAAATAAAATTGAAGAGTGTCTACGAAGTGAAGATTCAGTCTTCAATCAATCTCATTTAAAATTCTTTATCCCTTTCGGGAGACCCAACTTGATATTGATTTATACAATAAACCTTCCTATGGGAATGAACACCTGCAGCAGTGTTACAGAGGCCATGTATAAATCTCACGTTTCGAGCCCATTAGTGGAGACCATAGGATACATTGACATGTTTCCTTCTCCCACTTAATATTTTGAGTTAGGGTTTCATAACTTAGACTAATTTAGGCTAACTCATTAATCCAAGTTTTAATTAACCTAATCAACTTTAACTCTTAAATTGGTTAGATTAATTTTATAAAGTGATTGTTCAAGTTTTCCTAATTAAAACTAATCACATTATGAGCCGTCTTAATAATTTTGATTTATTAATTTGAACTTTTCTCCCAGATCACTCCCAGTTAGAGGCGCTTCGTGTTAGGGGAACTTCATGAAACCTCATCGCTTGGGCAGAGCTTTCTCGCCAGAGATCCGTTCAATTTAATTAATCTCAATTATTAATTTTTAATTAACCCTTAATTAAAAGTTTCTATTTGTTTATCTTATATGGATTTTGGCCCAATTGTTTAAACAATAATTCCATATTACAAATAATTCATTTAGTTTCTATTCAACTTTTAAACTAGATTTAACTTTTGAATTTTTTAACTAAATAAGCATGCTTTTAATTCTAAAACAATTAGAATATAATTTCGATAATAACATTTATAAAATAAAATTATAGCATGCTTCACATACATTAGCATATAATAACACATATTATATCTTGATGCATGTATGTACAATTAATAAAATCATACAACCTATGGTGGGATTTTCTACATGACATACTCTTATGCATGAATATTATTTAAAAAACAATTATATCATGATATAAACAATTTAAATAATAAATAGCTAAATTGACCTGTATTCTTGGCACTATTTCTAAAACGGAAAATTAAATTACAACTTAATTTAAATCTTCCATTGTAGAGATTGAGGCTTTAACTTTCTCTCTCCTCCATGGTGTAGGTGTGGGCATGGGTAATTATGGAGGCAATATTATCTCCCATAATATTTCCATAATTACTTGTTCTAAAATAATTATCTTTTAATTATATGGAAAGAAGAATAAAAAAAAAATTTCCATATAATCTTATATCAAATCTAAATTCATAATTTAAAATATGGAGATAATCTTAAAAAGATTTTATCCTTATCTTAAATATTTGATTTCTTCAATTTGATATAACAAGATAATTATCTTAAAATATCTTACCATTATCTTGACTTATCTCCTCATTTTCTCTCTCCTTGGGCGTGGACCTCTTAGAATGGTGGAGAACAATTTTCTTCTCTTCCTCCCTTGGTGTAGCCGATTTTGCCATCATTGGGTATGGGAAAATTACAAATTTTTCCTATACCCTAAAATTAGGGTTTACAAATTTTCTACTAAAATTTAAAAAACCTAAGTGCCTCAAGAATACCTAAATAGTCAATAAGCAAACCTCCACAATTTATATAACACAATTTATATAAACATACATAAAACATTTTTTATGCAACCCACCAAAATTTTCGAAAATTCACAATTTTGCATGATAATTAAAATTAGCTCTGATACCAATTGAAGGGATGATTTACTAAACTAGCGAAATTTGATTTAGTAAACTAATTAACATTTAATTATGGATCTATTAATATCATGCAATTTGTGAAAAAACATGTAGATTCATGCTTTAAATTTCGAAAATTAAAATCAAAACTTACATTGAGTAATAAATGGAGAATCGGTTAAAGGTTTCTTTACAACATCAAATCCTCAGCAACACCGGATCTTCTACGCTATATCCCGATCGATCAAACGAAAAACGATTGTGGGATCGAACTATAAAAGAAATTGGGAAGAAGAAAAATATTTTCTTCCCAATTTTGAATAGGGAAAATCGGCACTCAAGGGGGGAGAGGAGGAAGAGAGAATTCCGAATTTCTAAGGAATTTTAATTGTATGATTTATGAATGACCCAACCCTCCTATTTATAGAAAAATAGGAATCCTAATCACATTAGGATTAATCTATAGAGATAAATACAAAAAGAAAAAAGATTATCTCTTTCCTTTATCTTGCAATTTCGAAAATGTCATAGATAAATAAGAGATTATTTTATTTTCTTTATTTTTTATTTATCTTGGGTAAATAAATCTATGTAATTATTTTAGGATATAATTCAAACAATTATCTCTCCAAAATAATCATGTATAGCCGATTTTAGCATTAATAATTAATAAATAATTCTAATTTATTTAATTAATTATTTTGAGCTAATTTCAATTGGGTTCATTAATCCAATTGGGCTAGAAATTCTCTCTTAAATTAATAAGTCCAACTTAATTAATTTATTTATTAATTACCATTTAAATAAAATATTTTATTTAAACAATTAATATTTTCTCCCGACTAAATATTATCAAATTTATATTTAATTATTAATTTCCATTTAAATAATTTTCATTATTTAAATAATTAATAATAAATATTATAATTATTAATTTCCATTAAATAAACTCATTATTTAATTAATAATTTTATTGACAATATTTTATTGTTAATTAATTAATTTTAATTATTAATTTTCGTTCAAATAAAATTAATTATTTGAACAATTAATAATTGTTAATTAATTTCAAATTATTAATTATCATTTAAATATACTCAATATTCAAATAATTAATAATATTTCATTATTAATTTCCTGTTTAAATAAACTCATTATTTAAACAATTAATAATGTTTATATTAATTACCGTTTAAATATACTCAATATTTAATTAATTAATATTGCCTATTTAAGTAATTCACTTTACTTAAACTTTTCATTTCTTCTACTTGATTTCGCGACTACGATATTTGGGCTAGCATAGGGACCCGATGGACCTATAGATCATGGGCTTCATAATTAGTCAATTAATTGATTAATTCATAATCAGTTAATTACTTATTATCTAACTATGAATAATTCCACTATAGATTCATAGCTGAACTCCCCTCACTATAGATGAGTTATGTCCATTTAGTTTATCTTTATTTATATCTGTGATATATCCTTCACGTGGAACCCTCATAATTACAGACGGATAAATTTACCGTTTTGCCCCTGTAATTACCGCTTTATCCTTGTGTTCCCGCTGATTCTCCAATGAACTTTATCTTTAGTCGAACTAGAGATAAGGTATTTATGTGATCAATAGAAGTCGTGGCGCCACTTGTTCATGTCTCGAATCAGTACATCAAGGGAGTTTCCTAAAGTTCCTAAAATGTTTAGGTATCGCACTGATACCATTAATTTATAGGAAAGTTATGAATTCCATCTCGTGAAAATGAGTTCCCAGCTACTTATCTAGTCATGTTCCCAAAACAGGAGTGTATTGAGCGTTCTTACAGATCGCTCTCAACCATGTGAATCAAAGAACATAACTCCACAAATAGGAGTCCGCATTTCACTCAGGATTGAGATCTATCACTGTTGATAAACTTAGTTTGATATTCGATTATTTTTCGTAAATGGTACTAAGGAGAAATTTGATCGAACATCGTGGTCCTGTCTTATACAATCAACATTGTATATGATACTTCCATTTCATGTCTCCCACATGAATGATCAGGATTAGATCATTTGTCTATAAACAAAATGCGAAGCTATCAACAATGTTACCAGGATAAGGTTCCCAAACGTTATCCATTTACTATAGACACTTTTAAGTTGCTCATCTCGACTTTAATCCTCTTGTATGACTCACATACTAAGTCGTGATTTCATAAGAGTAACTTAGGGTTTACTATTTGAATGTTTGTTATTAATATATTTCCATATATTCTTAATAACGTCAATTGAATCAATCTAGACACTATAAAGAACTTATGTTTATTTATTTAATTTATTCTTTATAAATTATTATTATTAAATAATTACAAGTTCTAGGACACCATTCCTAACAAGTATATCAATGATTAATTATCAGTGATTTACCTTGATATACTATCATTGATTGACTATCACCTATATACTATTTAGAATATCCTTGGTTACCATAATATCTATAATTGAAGAAGGTGAATAAGGATATAACTAACTCAAAACTACTTTATATCAATTAATTGACATGTTAAAGATATCAAGATTACTAAGTGATATACATGAAAATTGATTAATATGTCAATAACTCATTGTATATTCATTTAAAATTAATTGATATACTAAGTATATCAATAGTGCTAACTGATTTACACGAAAATTAATAAGTATATTTAATAAACTCAAATCTAATGTATATAAGTTAGCAATATTTAATATATACTAAGTATATCAATAATACAAAGTGATATATAGTAAATAAAAAGTGTTTTGACTGAAAATCTTAAGGGAAAAGCATTATTTGTGTTTTTTTAATAATTTGTAAATATTTTTTGTGCTAAATTTTTTTTTGTAAATAGTAAGGTTCATTCTAACATATTTGTAAGCGATATATCAATAGTAAAATATATCAAAACAATGGTAGATTAGTTGACAATATGATGATAGGCCAGTGATAGAATATGTCATTATAATAGTGAATCAATGATAAAATATGTCAAAACAATGGTAGAACATCTTTAACAAGGTATATCAATAATATTATATCATGGTAGATGAAGGATAGTTTACCATGGTAAATCAGTGATCGTATATCTTAGTATATCAGTCATAATATATCATGGTAAATCAGTGATGATTAATCAATGATTTACTAAGATATATCATCATTGATATACCTTTACAAAGATGGTAAATCAACGACTTACTGATATACTTAAATGAGATAAGGGTATTTATGGCATTTATGAATAGTAACCGGGCCACTAAAATTGTAACATTTTTGTAAATATTTTTTGAGATTAACATATTTGTAAATGTCCAAATGAATACTTATTACTTTTGTTTATCAATTACACAGTTTAACATTTAAACTAACTGTGATTTTTTTTAAAAAAACCGGAGTTTGAAAAGTTTTAACGACGGTTGGAGGGTGATCGAAGAAGAAAGAAATTTGATATTCAGAAGCATGAAGATTTTTTTTGTTATAGTTTTAATTGTTTTAGATTTAAATTTTTCTTTAATTTTATAAAATTTAAGAGATTTTATAACTTTTCTTAAATCTTGCACAAATTAAGGAAAATTAATTCGGGGGTATTTTTTTATCTTTTCACAATGTAATTTAAATTTTCCGGTAGTGGTTTTAGGTAGTTTTGATAATACACATATATATATATATACACACATATATATATATATACACACATATATATATATATACACACACATATATATATACACACACACACACACACACACATATATATATATATATATATATATATATATATATATATATATATATATATATATACATATATATATAATAGATTGTAGTTTTCAATTTATAGTCCGTATCATTCTAGAAGAATTCAAGGCAGACGTCAATCAGATGTTAATAAGAAGAGTTTTGTGAATTGAGCAACCATTTTTTAATTGAGCGGCTTGATCGACCATTTTCGTAAGTTCAAACTTTCAAAAGCCAATTCCTTGAACTAGTCCAATATAGCTAATGAAAAATCAATTAATTTTAGGGATAATGGCAAATTACACTTATGTAGTTCACCTAAACTGCAAATCACACCTATTTGATTTAAAAATACTTATAAATACCTTTGTGGTTTGAGAAATTGTAAAACACACCCCTTTATCGATTAGTTTATTGAAATTTCGGACACGTACTTATTCTACGAGTGTCACGTGATCCGATTCCATTCAAATAATTACAAAATTTTCAATAAATAAGTGCAATTCGAAGAAAATATCATTATGAACAAAACGTAAAATCTAAAATTCGCACACATCAATTTATTTTTATTTTATAATTTAAATGAAATTGAAACACGTGACATACGTAAAATAAGTATATGTCCGGAATTTCAATAAACTAACCGACAAAGGGTGTGTTTTGCAATTTCTCAAACCACAAGGGTATTTACAAGTATTTTTAAACCACAGATGTGTGATTTGCAGTTTAAGAAAACCACATGGTGTAATTTGCAATTATCCCTTAATTTTAATCAATCATAATAATAAAATTTTGAATTGATAATAAAGATACAATAAGTTGTGAGGATTTAATTTAATTTAATAATAAAAGTTCAAAATTTTGTACAAAATTAAATATTCGAATCTCCCCTCACCCACATATTGTATAAAGTAATAAAGATAACATGAAAGGCAAAAGGAAACAAATTTGTGTTCATCAAGTCACCATTTACCACACGAAATTCCTCTTAACAAATAGACCTTTGGCAAATTAACATTTTTAGTTATCTTTTAATTCATATTTGAAGAAATCTTTCTGCATCACATTAAGGAAAAAAAATGGAAGTAAAAAAGAAAGCAAATTCTGAGCAGGTTAAGATAATAACATTGTTGAGTATTGATGGAGGTGGCATTAGAGGCATTGTTCCTGCTACCATTCTTACTTTCCTTGAAACCAAACTTCAGGTACATTTATTTCATACTGAGTTTAAAATATTTTACTATCATAGTTAAAATTATCAAGATATATGCACAATTCACTTGCAAATTATGCAAAATGATAAGAATACCTTCATTGTTAAAGATCCCATTGAAAAAGATAAAATGATATACTATTGTTTATAAAATATGCGAATCACTCATCTCCTTGTCAATTGGTTTTGAAATGGAAGTTTATCATTAAAAAGATTGTATCAGAGATCAACAAACTCAAACGAGCATTGAGTCACAAAATAGAATCCAGGCCAAGAATGATAAGCCCAAAACAGGCATCACCTTGAAGGGATGTTAAGAATCTCATATAAGAAGATGATTTAACATCGTTTATAAATCTAATATCTCATTATCGATAGGTTTTGAGATATGATTATTAAGATTTGTCTTTTTAATTATTTTTTAAAAAAATTTAGTCTATATCTTTTTCACTTTTTTTTTAATTATTATTGATTGACAATAATTATATCTTATTTTTATTAAATTTGCAGTCAATATTAAAGTTAGGAGTAGGAAAATAAGTCAAAAAGGAGAGATTTTCCTCCCGCGGTCGCGGCCTTGAGTCGGGGCCGCGGCCTGAATCTTTTTGTGTACTTTTGGGCCAAAAACCCGAGAGTGGGGGCCGCGCCCGTGGATCCTGTCGCCGCGGCCCCCACAAAGGCGAAGAATTTTATTTCCCGTTCTCACGGCCGCGGCCGCAGTTCAATTTTTCAGAAAATCTTCTTTATCTTTTTCCTTTTCTAGTTAACCTTTTGCATATTTGTTTCTCTTCTTTTAACCTAAAATACTTGTACAAATATAGGCTATATGCCATCAGAATCAATAAGAAAAATATTCATTCTTCAAAGTTTATCATGGTATCAGAGCATGTTGCTGATTCTTATAGTGAATGACAACGCCGGAGAATATAAAAGTCACGACGAAATCAAGACGGATTGTTGAAGTTATGGCAACGAAATCGATAGATTCTACATCATTGTATTTTCTTCATCCTTTAGATGGACCACAAATCACGATCTGTCCAATAGTGCTTCGCGGAGAAAATTACAACGAGTGGGTTAGATCGATGCAAAACAATTTTCGCACAAAGAATAAACTTGGCTTCATAGATGGAAGCATTGTCAAGTCGGTGCCAGGATCTCGGGAAGAAACTCTTTGGATGACCGTTTACTCAATTCTTGTGGGATGGATTCATAATACATTGGATCCAATTCTACGATCGTCAGTTCCTCAACCGAACGATGTCAAAGATATGTGGGAAGATATTAGGATGCATTTTTCTATTGAAAACGGTCCTCAAATTCATGAATTGAAGACGTTGTTGAATAATTTCAAACTACGAAGTAACACGGTTGTTAATGTTGCAGCTTCATCTAGTTCAACCACTCAAGAGGCTATTCAAGCAAGCGATCGTAGTGGAGTTCCTGGTCTGACTGATGAGCAGTGGAATACGTTGGTGAAAATTGTAACGACCCGACACTTTTAAATAAATTAAATCAGAGAAAACATTGAAAGTCTTTTATTTTAAGAAAATTTTGCGTGGTTTTGTTTGAAAATTGGCTAGCCAAAAACCTGTTTACATCCTAATTTTTCAAATCTAATAAAATCACATGGACTTTAAGTCCCAAATCAGAAGTTCAAATATTTCATATCATAAAAACCACATCAAGAGCTCTTATGAGCTAAATACAACATATACATCATCAAAGTGTTTGAAATTCACAAAATAATTACATAGACTTTACAACAACGAGTCCATCTCGAGGTCAACATCCCCCGATCACGCAGCACCATCTCCCCTTCCACGGCCTCTAGCCAGGGCATTATCTGAAATTTTTGTAATATCATGAGCTAACAACTTAAGCCCAGTGAGAATAATAAGCATAAAAAGTAAAGATAGACCTCAAACTCGCATTTCGATTTGTCCAATTAATCTGACACAATTCACTCCTAAAGTCCTCCAACTCTAGGTAATTTCATTCTAAACTTTCCAAATGATGATATTACTACACTCTTGGTCAATCCTCATCCATTAAACTTGTTATGACATAGAATAAGTAAAGTAAATAAACTTTGTATAAAGTATAACATCTCAATTCTCTATATCATCAATCATATGCAATGTAGGGTTCGCATATACCCTTATGCATGAATGAAGTAATGTGTCAATCCCGTAGGATACCATTCACTCATTTTTCATCTAGAGTAATGAGCAAATCCCATAGGATCCCATTCGTCTCTTTTTCACTTAGAGTAATGAGCAAATCCCGTAGGATCCCATTCGTCTCTTTTTCACTTAGAGTAATGAGCAAATCCTATAGGATCCTATTCGTCTCTTTTTCACTTAGAGTAATGAGCAAATCCCGTAGGATCTCATTCGTCTCTTTTTCACTTTCGTTTCTTTTTCACTGCTTTCTCTTTTTCATTTCTTTTTCATGAATGATGCGATAATGGTATGGTGTAAATGATAAGCATATGCTTGCATATCTTGTAAAAGTAAATAAATAAATAAAGTGCGGAATTAAAACAAGTAAAATAAATGAGCATCTCGGACGAACGATATGTAAATCGAACTCCGGTATCAATAATAAAAGTAGAATCATAACTTAAACGATTAACCTTTACCTTCTAGGATTCTAAACTTCCAACAATCCGAGGTTCTATTAATCGTTCTAATTACAAGTTGGATCTTTTAACTTCCAATGGTCCAACCTTAGTTTCAAATCGAAACTAACTTAGAATCTTCTAAGATTCAATACTTTCCTTGAGAACTCCTAAGTTCTCACTTAAAGGATTAACTTCTAATCCTAAGGGCACTAACTCACATCCCTCTAATCTTAGATTCGGATTCTAGTCTTAGTTTCAATTCTACAAACCATCATACTCATTCGCTTTCTATAGTTACTTTAAATCCTAACTATTCTCACCTTTAATAAAAGATGACTTTGCTCCTAAGTCTGAAGGAGTGATCAAGCGAGTGGTTCGAAAACACCTACAATCGAATTATAACACACAATCAATAATTCACCAACTATCGATCAAACAACAACTAAACATATAAAACGACGAAAAACCCAACAAATCCCCACAAGAGGCCCACGGCCCTATCAATAAAATGGGCTTCGGGTTTGGTTTTTCGGCTTTTAGGCAATCAACAAGTGTTTCGAGTTGGTTTTAAGAAAATTCGATATTCCCGATTTCAATGGGTATCGATAATTAGGGTTTTCGAATATTATACCCTTTCCCGAATTGAATTTAAATAAACATTATTGTTAGGATCTAAGGCAACCCTAGAGGGGGGGTGAATAGGGTTTATTAAAAATTTAGAAAACTTTTTCAATCAATTCAAAGTTTAAGATTAACAAAATAATTTCACTTTTTAAATTCAATTAATATAAATGAATTTTATACTTTAAAATTCTTTTTAGCAAAGTGAGCAAATATAATATGATAATAAATAATAGTGCATCACAAATAAATTCTAACCATTTAATTATGCTTTGGTTGATTATGAAAGTAAATATGTAAAGCAAAAATTAAAGAGTAAGGGTTAGAGAAATTGACACCAAATTTTATAGTGGTTCGGCCAAAAATGCGGCCTAGTCCACTCCCCGAGCGCCTCTCGGGAATTTGTATTCACTTTTTGCGGGAGCAAGTGCAACCCAATCCTTTTAGCGGGATCAAGATCAAACCCGAACAACGACCCTTTCCACGGAGCAAGGACAACCGATATCTATCACTCTTTTTACTAAGGTTTAAGAATAAACCTTTACAATGGTAAATCCTCACAAAGGATGGATATTACAAGAAATTTGCTCACAATAAGAGATAAAACTCTTAATAAAATAGCCCTCAAGAATGGCTAGAAATACACAAATTTTCGCTCACAAATAATGCTCACAAAGAGATTAAAAAATTGAGAACTTTCTGATCTTATCAATGAGAAAATAGCTTCTGATTTTTTTTGGGGTGTTGATTCTGTCCATTTCGAGCTCCTTTTATAGCCAAAGAAATGTTACTATTTCATCCACCTTCATAAATAAATTTGACTTGAATTGTGTGAAAGGAGGAAAGAAGAGGCTCCATTGATGACAATTTGGAGATGAAAAACTGCCATTTTCGGTGCTGAAGAAATGCAGAAATGAAGCTGAAAGAGAAGGGCGGGAAATGACGATAATATCCTTCCAAGTCTTCATATAAATTCAAATAAAGAAGGGCATAAGAGTAATCAACCAATATAGTGTAGTAAATGCTTCCAGAAAAGTCAATGAGAAGTCCACGTGTCAAATCTTCATTGGTTGAGTATTTCTGAAATTGAAATTAATTCATAAGTCACTCCTTTTCTAGTTAACTTAGTCATTGGAGAAGCAATTCGTGTAAAGTCTTGCACAAACCTCCTATAATATCCAGCTAGGCCAAGGAAACTCTGAATCTCAGCCACACTAGTAGGTATTGCCCATCCACTAACTACTTCGATCTTTGAAGGATCAACAGAAATACTCTGTGCTGACACTACATGTCCCAAGAAGGCTACTTTCTTCAACCAGAACTCACACTTGCTAAACTTAGCAAAAAGTCTTTCTTCTCTCAGAATAGACAAAACCTTCCTCAAATGCATGGCATGTTCATCCTTATTCTTAGAGTACACTAGTATATCGTTTATAAATACTATCACAAATGTATTTAAAACTTTTGGAAGACTGTGTGCATCAAATCCATTAAAATCTGTTGGGGCATTAGTCAATCCAAAAGACATGACAATAAACTCTAAATGTCCATATCTCGTTCTGAAATCTGTCTTTGGTATATTGGCCTCACGGATTCTCAACTGGTGATATCCTGATTTCAAATCTATCTTTGAAAATATAGTGGCCCCTTTCAACTGGTCAAACAAATCTTCTATCATAGGCAAAGGATACTTGTTCTTGATAGTTACTTTGTTAAGCTCTCAGTAGTCTATACATAATTTCATTGATCCATCCTTCTTTTTCACAAATAGAACAGGTGCACCTCATGGTGATACACTTGGGAATATGAAGCCTAAACCTAGAAGCTCTTGTAACTGGGTCTTAAGCTCCTTTAGCTCAGCAAGAGCCATTCTATAAAGTGCTTTAGAAATAGGAGTGGATTCAGGAACAACTTCTATTTGAAAATTCATTTGCCTAGGTGCGGCTAATCCAGGTACTTTACCAGGAAACATCTCGGTAAACTCAATCACAACAGGCACAGAATCTAAACTGATCTCCTCAACAGTAGTATCAACTATATTAGCTAAATAAGCCCAAGCTCCCTCATCAATCAACTTCCTAGCTTGTAAAGCTGAGATAATCGCTGGAGTCGGTTTATTACTAGTTTCCTTAAATTTAAACTCTTCCCCCACATGGAATTTTAAAGTTCACTTCCCTTTTATGACAATCAATAATGGCATAATTGGAATGCAACCATTCCATCCCCAAAATGATATCAAAATCAGATATATCAAGTATAATCAGAGAAGCAGGCATACATTTCTCAAGTGTACACGGTTCATCTGTTTTAAACATCCTATCAACACAAACTATTCCACTAATAGGTGTCTTAACATTCAATTCAAAATTCAGAGGTTCATTATCAAAAGCAGTATACTTAATAAATTCAGCAGAAATAAGAATGTGTAGCACCAGAATCAAATAACACCAATACAGAATGGACAAGAACTGATAAAGTATCTGTGACCATATTCTATGTCACCTCAGCCTGATAACTCGTAATTTATGCCTATTTATAAGTGGTTTTATCTCCAATATAATTAAAATATAATTTTTAATTGATTTAAATGTTCATAACATTTCTAATCATTAAATTTCATGAACATAGATGAAAACGGCGCTCAAATCAGACTTAAAACGAAGAAGTTATACCCATTTTAGTGTTCAAAAAGGCCTGTAGTTGTGGCGACGGGATCTGGTAGCCGCGTCCTGCAAAAAAATCGAATTGCATGCCAAAAACCCAAGGGTGTTCGTTGTATCAGTGAGACCCGTTGCTGTGGCAATGAGAAAAAAAAAAAGATTACTTGCAGTGATGATGTCATCATAATGAAGGAAGTAGTGCTCGCTGACGTCAGCACATGCTGTCAGCACCAAGGGCCAGAAGTAGGGGATCGACGTGTTAATGAGTGGCGACACGTCGCCCACATTTTATCACCAGGAAGCGCATGAGGCTCTCGTTGTCGGTTTGCATTTGCGGCTACCCTCACATACGCTTGCGGCTTGCGCAGCTTGGCGGCTCAAACGGTGGCTTGGGCAAATTTGATAGCAGATTTTCTTTGTATTTTATCTGATTTTACCTCTTTTTTGCCTATTTAAAGCCCCAATTGAACCCAAATTAAGAATCTTTTCTCCCCCTATTTTTCTTAGGACTTTTAGATAGTTTTTATTATGTTTTCTAGTTAAATTTTTTATTCCAACTAGAGGATTATCGAGATTTGATTCATGAATTTGTGAGGTTTTATCATTAATTTTATTCGTATTTTCTCTTTATTCATGCCTTTGCTTTGTATATTTTATTGCTGATTAATTCTAGTGCAATAGGGCCCGTTGTTCAATTGTTAATTTATTATATAGAACGTTGAATCTGAATTAATTAATTATTCTAATACAAGTAGCATAATAGCATAAATTGATTAGGACTTTTTTTTAATTTATGTTATGAGAATTTGTGATCTAACTTAAATGAATCAGTCGTACTATGTTTGTTAGTTAGAATTTCGTTCTTCTCATCTCAATGTTGTTAATGGGTTAAATCTTATTATCATATTCTAAAATTATCTGTTAATTAGGGAAGTAGTCATTAGATCGGGAAGAGCACTTGTTGTTCCGGTAACTCCCAACTAATTTAGAGAAGAATTTTGGAATGCATGTTTAATAATCGATGATCAAATTAATGAACCATAAACGAGATTAACCTTTAGTTGGAACCTTTTCTCTATTAATTTTCTTTATTTTTAATTTTGTGTTCTTTTTATTTTCAAAACTCAAAATCCCCCTTTTTATTAACTTTAATTTAATTCTCTTTTCCCTGAGGAGATCAACCTTACTCATCACTACTGTAAAATTCTAAATCCTGAGAGTAAGTATTTATTTTTTGTGGTTTCGACACCCATCATAGCCTCGCCCCCGGTATTAACAAACAACTTTCCTTGCTGAGGAGCCTGTTTTTGCTGACCTTGATTAGTAAGCCGGTTCTGTCCACCATTCATAGGTGCTTTCATGTTCTTCCTACAGTTAGCTGAGATATGCCCTTCTTGATGATGAGTAAAATACATCCTAGGTTTATTACAAACCCCAGTATGCCTTCTGCCATAGTTTTTTCACTCACGAATATTGAACTGTTATCTGCCACTCTGGTTCTGCCTGTTCTGATTGAACTGCCTATTCTGTAGTGCCTGTTGTCCCCTGTTACTTCCTTGATTTTGTTTCAGCTGAGGTTTAATCTCAGCTTTTCTCTTATTCCCAACTACAGTCTCAGTCGACTCTTTCTCTACAGCCTTACCTCTACTCTTTGGGTCAAGAGAGATGGCAATCTTCAAAGTCGATGTATAATCTGTAGGCCCAATAGCCTCAATCTATCCCAGCAAGTCATCATCTAACCCTATCATGAATATATGCATCCTCAACTCAGGTGTGGCAACCTGATAAACAGTAAACCTCAAAAGATGATCAAATTCTTTTTCCATACTTCAGCACAGATTTGTCCCTTCTCTTCAAAGCTAAGAACTCACATTCTTTCTGGCTTCTATACTTCTTTGTATAGTATTTTTCATAGAACTTCTCTTGGAATTCACTCCAAGTCTCCGGGGCAGTAGAATCTCGAGTATTCAGTGTGGTCTCCCACCAATACAAAGCATGTTCCACCAATGAGAAAGTTCCACAGTGAACCTTCAGATACTCGGGACAATTAACAAACTTTAGAGCTCTCTAAACTCTAGCAAACCAGCTCTCAACTTCTTCAGGATTAGTTGACTTACTATTGAATTCAGCTGGTGCATATTTCTTGTATTCTCTCAACATCTTGGCCTCCTCAATAACTCAACCAACTCGAGCCAATACTCTACGCATCTAATCTAATTCAGCATGAGGCACAAACTCGCCCTGGACAACTGGTGGTACGAGGAGCCAATGGAACATTCTCCTGTTCCTCCAATCCAACTGGATTCACATATCCATCATCATTCTCCACAGCAGGAGTAGCATAAGAATTAACCTCGTTCGATGACTCGGCGTCACTTTGGTACTCAGAATTGGCACCATGGCCTCGGCCGCGCCCTCCCCTACCTCGGCCTCTACCACGGCCTCGTACTCTTCCTCTTCCAGGTATTACTACAGGAGGCATCTTGGATCAAATAAACATTATAAATAACGATGCTACTTGGACAAGGAATGAGTTTAAAGACTAATACTTGACCCGATTTTTTCAGAGTTTAAAACGAATATAATTAAAGCAGCAGAAGACTCAATAAATAACCTTTATTGAAATTATGAAAATTCACTAAATCAAATAAACATTTAATTAAAACAATGACTCTGAAGTTATAAAATTGAAAACAAATATCAATGAGACAATAACTTGTCCTCAAACAAACAAAACATTAAAGACTACACAAAAATCTCAAAATCCCATAATTCATTTAAAACGATAAAAACTCAATAATTTATTCATCAATAAGAACGAATAAATAACTATGAAATAAGTGATAAGTGGCCACCACGACATGAACCCCTCAGTTTTTCCACTTCATCAACCGCCACCTCTCGGTCCATTATTACCTGAAAAAAAATTATAGCACTGTGAGGCTAAAGCTAGTGAGAAAATGACTTAATAAAAGGTAAAGTCTTAAATAGCCTCTAACAATTCGAACTGAGTCACAAGCACTCAACACTCTCCAAAAACTCTTACGCTCAAAGCATCATTTAAACTCAATCTCAATCCAATACATGAATAGGCAATTATCTCAAATTCCATATTCAAAGTTTCTCAATAAAACTCACTTTACATGGGTAGACAACTCTCACTAGTTTCATACGCAAGGCTTTCATTCACAAACTCCCATCATAGATACTTAATATTTCTGGATAACTAGATAATTCTAAAGTAACAAAGAAAATAATTAACAAACAACACTAACAAGGCGGTCCCTCGAGACTACTATCACTTCCTAGTACCTGGTTATAGCCGCAACTATAAATGTATCCCTTAATGAATCATTCATATGACCAATGATCATTAGTACTCGGTTATGGACT
Organism: Gynostemma pentaphyllum; assembly: GCA_028015215.1. Lineage (NCBI taxonomy): Eukaryota > Viridiplantae > Streptophyta > Magnoliopsida > Cucurbitales > Cucurbitaceae > Gynostemma > Gynostemma pentaphyllum. Next base: position 59,631,229 of record CM051355.1, read on the forward strand.
CTCCCATAGCTAAATTGAACTAAGTGTTGAGCTCGTAGCCTCAACACTAGTTAGCATATCCTGACAGGCCATCAATCTCATCATCCTCAACATTATACACATGATAATGTTCATAAAAATTCAATCATACACTTTAAAATACAGTAGCCCCAACAAATTACATTCAAATCACATAATTCCGGTATTATCAATCAGAAACAATTCGAAACTAAAAACATCGAATTCCACCGAAAAACGCCTAAACTAGTTCTAACCGAAAAATAAATTCTCCCAATAGATTTTCGGTCTTTCCAAATTCAATTCTCATCCTAAAATTCCAGAATAACATAATTAAATATATGGAAGTAAACAAGCTATGGTAAGAGCTTTAGATTTCTCTAAAACTTCACCGATGATCAAACCGTTAACTCATCTTGAATTTCGCTAATTTAAATTTTCGCGCTACTTTCCACTACTATCTAGACTTGAAATGAAGGTCCTAAATCATAAAATGCATGCTAAAATATTCCCAAAATGTGAAAAAAAAAAAATTGGGGTTCGACGGCTTGAAGAACGGGGAAAAACAAACGACAAACGGCTCACCGCTTGCAAAGGGGACAATCACGACGTTGTTGTCCCCTTGTCGTGGCTGAACCGTGGCCTTTGGGTCATGGTTTTGTCGCGGCTTCTTGTTTTGGGAGATTGATTTTGATGGTTTTTGGTTTTAGGTAAGGTAGATCAAAACCGATTAGGATGAAAGCTAAGATTTGGGAATTGGAAAGCGATGGGGTTGGGTTTCAAGGATGGGTTTGAAGTTCATAAATTTAAACATTAACTTAAGAATCCAAAATTTTAAAAGACTAAAATTTGATCCAAAACACTTACCCAATGTTAGGAACTCAAGGAAAAAGCCTTCAATCTTCCCCCAACAATTGACCACGTTCCAAACGATTACCTATAACTCAAAAATTGACGAAAACATCAATTTAAAACCCCGGGGGGGCATTGGGGAATTTCAAGGGAAGAAAAAGGTTACCTCTTTGGTTGATTGAAGGTTCTCCAACAATTCTTAATTTGAAACCACACCTTGAATCGTCACCCAATCGACAACAAAGCGAGCAAAAATCCGTAATTCTCTAATGGAGGTGGCAGCAGCGTGAGAGGGAGAGAAGAGAGGTTTTCTTTTTCCTTAACTTTCTTTTCTGACAAATGAATTAAGCCCTAGCCACCTCACCCACTTTTCCTTATTTGCTAATCCATCATCCATCTAACAAATTGCTAAAGAAACCTTCCCTTGCAATTTCTCAGCCAACAAGCCTATGGATGCAATTAAGAAAATTTAAAATCGAAAATTCAAAACTTGGTATTATTAAATAAAAATAAAATTTTAACTGAAATTTTTAATTACCTTGTAACGAGGCGTTACATTTTATCTATTTCAAATTTACCATATATAATGAAAAATATCACCCAATAATTTTTTAACCTTAATTTATAATATAAGAGAAAAAATAATTGTTTTTTTTTTCTAATCTTACTTTATCTATTTCATTAATTTTTTAAGTTTGCTAGTTTGATATGTTGTTATAAATTTATTGATTTAATGTTTTTCTTTCATTTATTGAACGTTTAATCACTAGTATCTTGATTAATTCACCCAATTTCAATATTACCGGTTGTTAAGATTCTATTACATTTTTACCCAAAAAACACCCATTCCGGGCGGCGCAACCGTAGCTATTAATTATACAGTTTACATTTTTACCCTTTTTTATTCGTTTTTTCTTTTTTTTTTCAATTTTCCGTGATCATTTTCTATGATCCCATGATTCTTGGGATTTAGTTAATGACTGATATCTTTCCTTTTTTTATCATATTAATTTGATTTTGATTTGTCAGTTACCAAATCTAAATTATATTTTTCCTTTTATATTCTTTCTCTTCTTCTTCTTCCCATATATTTACATATAATTTTCACTCCTAAATCTGCGACCTTCCTACAGAACACACTCAGCCATGGAAGAACTCGACGACGTCCTTTCCAACGAAACACGATGATAAGAAGAAATCACGAAATCTCCATTTCCCCGATTCGAATACATTAACCCACTTGACGAAACCCACAACCCGATTGATTGCAGCTTTGATTCCCCTTCCAAATACCTCACAATCTGTCTCATACACGGCCGAATCACCGGCGAAGAATGTTTCCGTTTGTCGCAGATTCAGATCCACCGCTCTCAGAATGTTTCCGTTTGTCCACTTCGAAAACACCCAAAGTTACTTTTAGGTAAATGTTTATATTGGTTATTTGTTCGTAAAGGGATAGATGCGATTCGAAAATTGGAGAAATATGCATAATTTCTTTGAATTTTTTTTCTAGATCTGAAGGAATTTTTTAAACTGTTTATTTTTGTGCAACATTTATTTTATTTTTCTATTTACATATTTATAGAAACTTTGATCTCTTTTTCATCTCCAATTTTGTGCTTTCGCTCTATCTCTGGATGAATTGTTTTTCTCTTTCGTTTTTATTTTTTATCTCTGTATTTTGTCAGAGGACGATCAGGAAGGACATTTGAATTTTCATAAATAAATGTTTACCAAAAGAAAACTGTTTATAAAAATTTGTACCTTCCAATTCTTTTTCATCTCCAATTTTGTGCATTCGCTATCTCAGAAAGGACATTTGAATTTTCCACAATAAATGTTTACTAACAGTAAACAGTTTATAAAAATTTGTACCTTCCAATTCTTTTTCATCTCCAATTTTGTGCATTCGCTATCTCAGGAAGGACATTTGATTTTTCCAAAATAAATGTTTACTAAAAGTAAACTGTTTATAAAAAAAATTACATTTTCAATTCTCAGTGAACATACTTTCTATGTATTTTGTAGATAAGTTACTTTTAGTGAAATGTTTATTTTTATTCAATGTTTATTTTGAAAGCCTTTTTTACATATGTTTTCAAAACTGTTTCATCAATTTTTGTGTCCGAAATCAATTTTAAGTGCACATTAATAAACTGTTTACTTTTTTATCTTTGTTTTTTTTAGGATGACGAACAACAAAGACGTTCGATTTTTCCATGAAGAAGAAGTCAGAAGGTTGAAGAACAAGTTTGAAGTATGAAGATTTTTTATTTCATTTTTGTTATAGTTTTTATTTTTATTTAGATTTGATTTTTCCATTAATTTTTTAAAATTTAAGGAATTTTATAACTTTCCTTAAATTTTACACAAATTAAGGAGAAATTAAATTAGGGGCATGTTTGTCCTTTCATAATGTAATTTAATTTGGCCGGTGGCGGTTTTGGGTACTTTTGATATTTAATAAAAACATCCGGTATATTTGATATATCCATTATTTTTTTGGTTATTAGTGAAATTCACCCATAATTTTTTAACCTTAATTTATAATATAAGAGAAAACATAATTGTTTTTTTTTTCTAATCTTACTTTATCTATTTCATTAATTTTTTAAGTTTGCTAGTTTGATATGTTGTTATAAATTTATTGATTTAATGTTTTTCTTTCATTTATTGAACGTTTAAAAAATATAATTTTATAACATTCTAAAATATTATGCTATTATTGAAATATACTTCGAAAAACTTGTCATTTAAAATGTCAGTATTATAGTTACACTTAAATATGTATGCAGATCACCATCATTGTGCTCTTGAACCTAAATCATATATTAAAAAATTGAAAAAAAAAAACTTCATTTTTTATTTATGTGGAATAAGTAAAATATATTTTTAAAATTCAATTTTCTTAAATCTTGATACTCTATAATTTTCTTGTTATTGCGTTTTAATAAAAAAAAAAATAGTTTTTTTTGTAATTTTTATATTAAGAATTATATAATACAGGGCCTGATCCTTATTTTCGTACTGGACCCTTATTTTCTTAGGACTGGCCCGGTATATAGCTAGGAAGTAGGGGGCCTCTGTTTAAGGGTAAATTTGAAAGATAAAAAATAATTACGTGAATGAGCCTCAGCCCATTTAAACCAATTTTTAGTGTGGTAGAGCCCACCTACTTCAGCCTTTTGAGAGTTTGTTGAGCCCACCTATTTGAGCCCAACACGTTCAGGCCACCATAGCCAGTCTAGCCCACCATGGTTTGAACCTACTTCAGCCTATTTGAACCTATTGAGCCCAGCACGTTGAGGCCCACCACAGTTCAGTCTTGCCCACCATAGTTCGAGCCTAGTCAGCACGTGATTTTGAGCTTCATGAAGCGTACACGATACGCTGAACTCCATCAACTTCCATCTAGTTGACCGATTGCCCAATCCAACGAATATTTAGATCCGCCCAAAGTTACATGACAGTATCCAAAAAAGAAACTATTATTCTTTCAACACAAATAAGGTTTATTTCAATATTACAGCCACAACACAATTAATCAAAGAAAAAAAGGACCACTTTAGAACGACAAAGAAATTTAAAACAACTCATGGGGTTTTTTTTTTTTAATAAAAAAAAACAAGAAAAACGAAAATCTAAGTGTTGAATCGCAGCTTTCTTTCATCAGAAAGCAATTTGGCAAATTTAGTGATAGCATCTTCATTGGTACCTTCTCCATCAACTGTTTCAAATTGTCCAGTTTCTAAATTAACTCTTGACACTGATTTCTTTAGCAAATGTTCCCCAGTTTCCACCAACTTTTTTAAATTTTCCTTTGTCGCAATATCCACAGAGGACACATCACCAGTCAATGTATCATCCTGCAAATCCCACACACCCAAAACATTAGCTTTTGGTTTATTTCCACTTTTTTTTGTTTAAAAAAAAATCTTAACCTAATTTGAAAACAATAAATAATTTTTTTTCCCATAAATATATTTAAACAATTTTTTTTCTTTTCATTTTAGCATATTATTTTAAAATAATAATTGAGATTGTTTTTCTTTCACCGTCATGAATTTATTACTTGTGAATAAAGTTCAATAGTTTGAAAGGACTTACGTACTATAAGTCATAACTAAAAAATGTCTGAATTTTAAAAATTACTCAAATAGCAGTTGAATAAAAATATTGAACTATTGAACTTTAGTTTAATAATTTATTGATGAGAAAAGACAAAAACGAGTAAAAAATATTTCATTAAATTATTATCAACTAAAAAAGTAAAAAACACAAGAAACTCATGAAAAATAATTTTAAAAAAAAATTATCATGTTTCAGTAATTTGTATGTATAAATATGCTATTTGAGACAATTTCTATAATTTTTTTTAATGACAATAATAAACAAGTTCAAATCTATTCTTAAAAGTAGTTTTCAAAACAAAATCGTAAAACTACTTTCTTTTTTAAATTACAGAAATTAAAAACAAAATGTTATTATTATTAAATTAAAATTGTTATAATAAATAAATTGTTAAAGTATGTTAGGCTAGTCATTATGATGATATTTTCATTATTTTCTTTCGTGATTGTCTCTAGTTTTCTTGTTTAACTTATTTAACTTATTTACCTTAATAACAACAATTGTAATACTCATGTACAATTATACCATTCAAACAATGTAGTCTTTCCGCTAACAGAAATAATGAGAAAACGAGAAATGAAAATGGTTACTAAGCGGAGATTTAAATACCTGAATTCGGAGATAGTTTTGTTTACTATTCAAAGATTGAAATAAGGTAGAAACATGATAATCAACCATATCAGCACTAGCTTGGCTGAAAACATCAATAATTGGAGTTGCTCCATCTTCAAACATCCAATTAATGACACCCCATTTAGAAGATTGAACTGCATTATACTTCTCATCGTTCTTAGGAGCTCCTGTTCCTAATGATAAAACCAACATTCTCCTTGTATCCATTGGTTTTATCTTTATGTAGTCTGTGTTTTCCATTACACTTATCTCTTTTGTGATGTGAGATATGGCTGTAAGAGTCTGCAAAATATATATATTATAAATTAGAAATTTATATGCACTAATGAAAGGTTTCAAATACCAACATGAGCATAGCTCAAGTGGTTAGACACTTACTCCCTTCTCACCATGAGGTCGAAGATTCGAGTCTCCCCCCCCCCCCATTTAATGCAATATCTCAAAAAAAATCAAATCAAATGACTTATGCAATAAATTTACTGTGAATTGGCGTTTATTTTTTTTAATGGAAATTTCATAAGGTAACACATACCATCATCATCCGGCTGTGGCAGCCAGGGGGCCGAAGCTCGGGCTCGAAGGTTCGAGTCTCCCCCATTTAATGCAATATCTCAAAAAAAATCAAATCAAATGACTTATGCAATAAATTTTACTTGTGAATTGGCGTTTATTTTTTTTAATGGAAATTTCATAAGGTAACACATCTAAAAGGTATTTATAAATGGGGCAATGAAATAAAAATATTTTTAAATTTACTAATTAATTATTTAAGGGGGGGGGGGGGGGGGGGGGGGGGGGGGGGGGGGGGGGGGGGGGGGGGGGGGGGGGGGGGGGGGGGGGGGGGGGGGGGGGGGGGGGGGGGGGGGGGGGGGGGGGGGGGGGGGGGGGGGGGGGGGGGGGGGGGGGGGGGGGGGGGGGGGGGGGGGGGGGGGGGGGGGGGGGGGGGGGGGGGGGGGGGGGGGGGGGGGGGGGGGGGGGGGGGGGGGGGGGGGGGGGGGGGGGGGGGGGGGGGGGGGGGGGGGGTGAAATATCATAACTTTTCAAAAATTGATCAAATAGCATAATTATAGTTCAATAATTTATTGAACTAAAAAGAGTAAAGAAAAAAAAGCTAACAAAATTATTTAAAATAATAATGAAAAATAATCAAATAGCTCGATAAATTATTGAACTTAAACTTAAAAAGAAAAAAAAAAAGAAATAATCATTAAAAATAACCATGAAAATTGTTCAATTATTTATTAAACTATAATTATACTATTTGAGTAATTTTATAAAAAAAATCTGACATTTTAATAATTTGTATGTAGATTTTTGCTATTTGAGACAAATTCTGATTTATAAATATAGTACATTATTTTTAGGAATGTTGATGACTATGAATCATTGATTCATATGGAAAAAATATGTTAAATAAGGTATGTTATATTTGTATTTTTTTTTTTTTTTTGATGGGAAAAGATACCCTAACACATCAACCTCGTATGTATTGATTTTTTTTTAATACTATGAACTTTAACTCTTTAAAAAGTTTCAAGTTGATAATTGTTGTCTTATTATAAACTCTTCCTTCAATATTGATAGGTTAATGTGACAAGGGTGATATTTACGTGTAAATTAAGGTGCCTGAATAATAACAGGTGATGTATACTTTTGACATTTTTTAAAATGTTAATATTAACATAAAGATTGACTTTAATATAAAATGTTTAATATTCTAAAATTTAGAAAGAAGAAAAAGAAGAGCAAGGGTAACTTTTACGACTAATTCTTTTTAATATATTTTAGGAAGTATGAGTTTAAAAAATAAATAAACAGAATGGAATCTTTATAACCAGTTAATTTTATAATAAAAAAAATGGAGAAATTTCTTGGGTAGTAGAATTTTTTATGTGACATTTAAAAATATGTCATTGTTTAAAACTATTTTTAAATATAACAATTTTTACTGTGTTGATTAGTGATTAGCATAGATTATTTTGTGAATTGATGATTAATTTACTATAAAATATGTGATTTAAAATTAATCACTGATTCACATTCACCCATTTAAAATTCGATATATTTATAAATATTTTTTAAGAGTTGTTATTTTTATAAATATTATAATAAAATTTGTTAGATTTGCAACCTTTAAAAAAAAAAAAACAAATCATTGACTTTGATAAATAATAACTATTTCACATGATAATTATTGATTTATGTAATTTAATGATTAATTTAATTAATTGATAATAATCACTAATTAATATATTTTAAATTTTTTTTTTTTTTTAATATTTTATGTTAATTCATTAGATCTGCAATCACCCTGAATTAGTGACGGTTGAGCTCATTTTGGAAGAGACGAATTAGGGACAAATACTTTTTTTTTTTTTTTTTTTTGCAAAACGGGACAAATACTTTTCAAAAACTGAAAATCTGCATAAAAATATAAAATTAATCATTTTCCCTAGTTTGCTAATTAATTAAAATTAACTGCCCCAAAAATAATAAAAATTTCAGCTGTAGAGGGTTTGAATGAATTAGTGTTTGTTTAATAATATAATGTAAAAAAGAGGAAATGAAGTTCACATTTTGTTATTCGAATTTCTTCTTATTTTACAGTCGACTGTTTATGTTTTGAGTTAATCAAGGTCAAGACCAGCAAATTTAAAGGATTAGTTAATTAGTGTCAAGTTATTTATAATGCAAAAATAATAAAAGTTTTTATATCCCATAAGGCAAAGAACAGTTCGTTTAAAATATCAATTTCTAAGTAAAACACTCCCACGACCAATGAAGTCTTTAAAAAAAATGTAACGACAAATTCAACAAAACTAAGATAAATAATAGTGAATAGCAGCTAAAATGTATATGTCAAATAAATAGGTCAATGATATAAAAATAAACTAATCATATGAAAGAAAAAAAAATTGTAATTCTAGAAAGAAAAAAAAATCTATAATATTCATTGAAATAATAATAAATCAAGTAAAAGGGTTAAAATATTTTATAAATACAGCCGGATCTAAGTACGTTAGTTAGTAATTACTATTGATTAATATGTAGATCAATTATCTATAATATGAAAAGTTTATTATTGATTATATTCAATCATTTATCGCATTCATCATTAATTATAATGCAAATAATAATTAGATATACCAGTTGATCAATAATTAACTTATTTTAAAAATAGTATATTTATAATTAGTTGTAAAAATATAATATCTACAAATATTAGATAAAACTTTGCAATCTCAAAAATTTCTCAAAGGTTATATGAAAAGAATGAGAGATGAAAAAAGTCTTACAGGGTTGTTTGCTGCAACCCCACCATCAACAAGATTAAAAGTGTGACTATTCCCATCAGAACCCTTGATTTCAAATTGGTGAGCTGGCAGGTAAGTTGGAGCTGCTGAGGTGCTAATGCACACATCCACTAGTTTTGGGTTCTTCAACTCATTCAGTTTTGCCTTCAAAAATTCATCATTCAAAAATCAAATCAAATCTAAAATTCTATTTATCAAACAATGAATAGGATTTTACTACCATTTTTTTTAAAAATCAAGTAATTTTGTAAAATGCTTATATACGTTAAATTTAATCATATATCTCAACACTCTAAAATACGTGGGTTTCGATATTTACACAATACCTAAACATGTGGAATTTTCTAATAAAGAAAAATGAAGTATTGAATCATTTAACTCTGATAACATATTAAATATATTAAATGAATAAAGTTAAATTTAATCTTATATCTCTACAAACAGACTAAATTTTAAAAATAAATAAACGAGAAACAAAATCGTTATCAAAGAGGTTGAAGAATAATACATCGTTTGTGGTAAAGATGACAGGTTGAAGAAGCTTGATATCAAAAGCAGGAATAACAACATAAGCCAATGTCTGTTTGAGCGTGAGGTCTCCAAGAATTTCACGAGTTAATGATCTCAAATATTTGCCATCGTATTTTGGTCCCAAAACTTGTCCGAAAAAGTTTGTCACCCCGCTAAATATGTGGCTGATTCCGGGACATCGATCCGTTAGACAATACCTAAGTTTTCAATTAATGGTAATAATAATTTTGACAAAATCTTTTCAACTTTTGTTAAGTTAAAGAAAGATTATAAGAAGTGAGAATGTTAATGCTTTTATCTGATAACATATTTTTAAATGCTTTTAATTTGGTTATGTTTATGTTATTTATGGTTTTTTCTTTAATTAAGAATCTAATAAAAATTATATGAATACTTCATTCCATTATCGATTGGTTTAAATTAAATCTCATTAATATTCAGATATTTGTCTTCTGATTTGAAATATCATAAAATATTTTGGTTATTGAAATTCTTTTGTTGCTTGTCATTTTCTCAAAACAATATATATAAATATGAATTTTGACTTTTGAGTTCTTCATTTAGAGAACCATTTTGTTTTAGAAAAAAAAGTAGTTTGCCTGCTTACAATTTCTTCAGTATTTTTCAAAACTGCTTTTTAAAGTCCTAGATAATTTTTTAAAACTAAAACATGTAGGTACTTGTTTGATAGCAATTTTGTTTAATTTAACCTTTGTTAAAAGAAAAATGTTAAATTAAACAAAATACCTCTAACATATGTTGTTTGTTTCAATTTTGTCCCTCACATTTTTAAAGTTTCAATTATAACCTCAATCTTTTAATTTGTTTCAGAAATACCTTTTGTTACCTATTTTTGTTAAGATTTACGGAAATTTAAATGTGAGAGGCAGAATATATTAAATGTAGTAACTTTCAATTTTGTCCATTAATATATTAAAAGTTTCAATTTTTCCTATACACTTAAATTTCCGTAAACCTTGACGAAAATTGTTAGCAGAAGGGCATTTTCGAAACATAATTAAACTTTGAGGGTAGAATTGAAACTTTGAAACGTTAGGGGTAAAATTGAAACAAACTTTAAAGGTTGAGGGTATTTTGTAGAAAAATAAAAGAGAGAAGTAAAATAAATAAATAAAAAAATTATGCAAGTGTACAAACTTTTTCTGAGGGAAGATCTTGGGGGTGTGATCCAAGTAGAATTGGACAATATCTTTAGCAGCATAAAGAGGTCTGTTTTCTTTGTTGGGAGCTGTTATCATTGTTGTAACCAAACCACCAGTGCTTGTTCCTGCGATCACATCAAAATAATCTGACACTCTTGCTTCTTTTCCATCCAATTCCTAAAATCAACCACCAAAAAATTAAATTAAACCAAAAATAATTCATCTCTTTAAATTAATTTAATTTTATTTTATTTTTTTTGGTATGAATTTTACCTGAAGTTTGGCTTCGAGAAAGCTGAGAATGATTCCAGGAATGATGCCTCTAATTCCACCTCCATCTATGCTAAGCACTGTTATCATCTTACCCTTTGCAAAACGAGCCTCCATTGTTTCTGTGTGTTGATGAAACAATTGAAATTTCCTTTGCAAATGGATATGAATTATAGCAAATTATTTGACTTATTATTCCTACCCTCTTGATGTATATATAGGAAAATTTTATTGGTTTGCAAAATTATTACAATATTTTTATACATAGTATTTATAATATAGTATTTTTTTTATCATTAAATCTTCATTTACGTGTTCCTATGTATAACATGAATTGGTGATTATATAAATCCATGTTTGTTTGGGTAAGGGTGAATTATAGGGAGGAAATGTTGTTAAATCGCCACTAGATCCAAAAGCTTAAGTCAATAGCTAAAGATAAATTTAATCATATATCTCAACATAGGATGATAACATTTATTTAATAAGAACCGCGTGGATGCATATATATCTCATAGATGTTTGTTTTACATCTTAAGATATCTTAAAAAATACTTGGTTTTTCTTCGATTTGATGGAGATGGGATTGATTTAGGGTATTTTTAATTCTATTTTAGGCGTTCAATTTTTATTTTTATTTTATCATCACTATATCAATATTTTATATTATATTATATTTGTAGAATAAAAAATATATTGAATTCCAATAATTAGAAAAGTTTTATAATTTGTATAATATCTCAACTAAATATTAAATGCATATGATACAAATCAAAACTATTTTATTTTGGATCAAACTTCTTCTTTATTTTATATTAATTTCAATATTTAATTTTAAAATTAAAATAATTTTATTCTAGTTTTAATTCAGATATAAACTATACGGAGTAAACTATTAAATTTATTCTAAATTAATATATTTGATGTTTTACCACTCTTATTTTTTACTATTTATTATATTTCATCAACTCTCTTACTTTCTATTTTTATTTTATTTCAAAAAAACTCAAAATCAATCAATTTTATTAATCTAATAATAATTTAGTTTAAAAAAAAAGTAGTTTATATTTATATATAAAATAAATTTTAATTTAATTATGTAATATATTAATTAAATGTTCAATAAAATATTAAATTAAAGTAGAATTAGAAAGAAGAAGAAAAACTTATTAAATGAATATATTAATTTTTTATAATAAAATTAATAATAATACATGTGAAGAGTGTTGTTGATGTAAATAAATAAAGGTATAATTGGAATCACATGTAATTATAATACATTCTCTACGATTGTTGCATAGTTGTCTAAATATTCCTATGCATCCATCCAAAATTTAACTATAAAACAAACATAGCTACGATGTCAGGCAACTAAATTTCAAGCAACATAACAAGTATTTTTCTTTTTTTTTTCTTGAATTTTGTTATGATTTTCAAAAGTTTTTATTTATTTAAAAAAAATAGTAACAAATAAAATAGGTAGTAAACAATCTTAATTTCATAAAAATAAAACTAAAAAAAAAATCATTATCAAGAGGAGCTAAAGATATTGTAGTGCGATTCATTCATTATCAAGAGGAGCTAAAGATATTGTAGTGCGATTCAATTCATTATCCATAATTTTCATTTAGATTATTACTTTTTATTTGTTGATGACTGAAATTAAGGTTTTGCTTTTGAAAAAAAATGACATTTAAAAGGTTTAAAAACAAAAATAAAATGTTATTAAAGTTTAAAGACATAACAAAGTTCTAAAAATGTAAAATAAAAAACAAAAAATATTAAGTAAATATTTGGTCAATGGCTAGTGGATATGTCACAAAGAATTAAAATAAGAAGATGAAAAAGAAATGGGTTAGCGTGTTGTAATGGTTAATTGACTTTATCCAAAACAGCTATTAATTATATAAAATTGGGTTCTTAAAATTTTCCTGTAATCTTTCATTCATCATACTCAAATCATAAGCTTCATTTGTTAATTAATTACAGGCAAGCACGTTATAAAAAAAAATCATACCAAATTTTCAGTCAACCAAATTTGTAGCCTTCTCCATTACATGGGATCCAGGAATCTTGGGAAACTTGCCCCAATGACCTCTAAATTTCCCTCCCCCCCTCACCAACCTCATTTAATTGACTTTAAAATATCATCAATGCTATAGGAAAATACTATTATACCCTTATTTACAATTGTATCTCAAAACCCTAACTCTCTCTATCTCATCTCCCTCCCTCGTGCCTCATCTCCCTCAACAAACGAGTTTTAAAGTTTGATGTATTTATCACTCCATTTGGTTCAAAAGCAACATAGTTATTCACCAAATACTTTGCAAGGTTGGACAAAACTATCACATTTCAGACACACAAAAAAAAGCATGGATTTCTTAAATGGAGAAGAGGGAAATGAGCATAATCAGATTGAACATTTATTGATGAAAATAATCAAAACACGTGAATTAAAATAGAAATTTGATTATTTGGATAATGAAAGAAAAAAAACACAGTCAAACAAAATATCAAAGAGTTGGTGGGCAACTTAAATGTACGCTTAGAGGCAGCAGGGAAAGCACAAAGAGAGTGTGAGTCTTGTTCCTTCTTTTACCAAAGCTTCCTGTTCTGTTACCTTAATTCCCCAAACAACAAAAACATAACAATAATCTCATGAAACCAACTCTTCCTAATTTACAAAAATATCTACTTTTAAAAAAGCCCTAAAACACTAAATCAACCAAATCTAAACTTTTTTTGCAAAATAAACCATTAAAACTTACCTAAAAATGTCAAATATCGAAACCTTGGCTGTTGAATGGAGTAAAACGGCTTTGAATCGACAAAAATTGAAGAAAACTCATGATGGGGAGAAGAGCTCGCGCGGCTGAGGAGAAGAAGAAGAGAACAAAATGTGAAAGAAGAAAAGAAAATGAGTTGGGTTTTTTTTAAATGCAGACTCATTGGTGACGCACGACGTTGGTCAGTAATGGGCCTATCTTGCATCACTAATGGGCCACTCCAAAGCCAAAACTTGCATTTTGGATAAGTGGACTGCATAGCCATTGGTGACGCTGAGTCAGCAATAGTCTACAATTAGTGACGCTGAGTCAGCAATGGACTGTCCATTGCTTACGCAAACAATTTGTGTGGTCAATGGGCCTAACCATCATTGACGTTGTGTCACTAATGGGCCATTCCAAATTAATTCATCTTCATTGGTGACGTTGCGTCACTGATGGGCACACCATTGGTGACGCCCGTGTTTAGCGTCACCAGTGGTAATTCTTGCGTCACTAGTAACACAGTTTTTTGTAGTGGCATCTCCCTCAACCAAAACGAAAACCAACAAACACTCCAACAACGGCGGCGATCCATCATTCCCTCGTCTCCGTCAGCAATAGTGGCGACTCTCCCTCGTCTCCCTCGATTGGCGGCGTTTTCCCCCATCTCCCACATCAAAAGTCAAGATTAGAGGTTGGTTTTATGATTAATTTCTTGATTTTTTCAATTCCATGGTGGGAGTTTCGATTCCATCTTTGAGATTGTTGTTTATTGCGATTCCATGACTCGAACCTATTTTGTCTCCCTCATCATGCTTGCGGTTCCATGATTTTTCAAACTCATTTTTTTTTAATCTGATTCCAAAGAAACCCATCTTGGTCTATCTATCCCGAGATGAACCGAGATAGATGGCAGCAAGCCCCCAACATAACTAAGTTGTTTCTTTTTTGTTGCCTCTCATTTCACTACAAAAAAACTGTCAATTTGCGACCAGGAAATTGCGACCAAATGGTCGTTTTTTACCTAAATTGCGACCAAAAATACGACCAACTGAGTGGTTGCTAAAAAAGCTGGTCGGTTTTTAATTTGTGCGACCGGTGGGTCACAAAAATGCGGCCAACAATTTTTGGTCGCAAAAAAGTCAACCTTTCAAAAATGCGACCGGATGGTCGCATTAAAAGGACCATATGGTCGTAATTTATCTTCAATAGAAGTGACCATTTGGTCACATAAAAAGTGACCAAATGGTCGCATTTTATGCTACCAAATGGTCACTTTTAGCTCGGTAAAATGCGACCGGATGGTCACCTAAAAAAGTGACCATCATGTCGCATTTTATGTGAAAGATAAGTGACCAATTGGTCACGTAAAAAAGTGACCAAATGGTCGCATTTTATGCGACCAAATGGTCACTTTTAGGCTCGATTAAAATGCGACCGGATGGTCGCCAAAAATGACCATCCGTCGCATTTAAGAATTTTTTTAAAAATTTAAAATTTCAATAATTAGTTAATTAATTATTAATTATTAATTATTTATTAATTATTAATTATTTATTTAATTATATTAATTGAACTAAAATTAATTGAATTAAACTCAAATTAATTTAATTCAATTAATTTTAGTTTCAATTAATCTAATTTTAATTTACTTAATTCAAATTAATTGATTAGTTTATTTTAGTTTTAATTAATTAATCTTAAGTTTAATTGAATTAATTTTAGTTCAATTAATCTAATTTTAATTTACTTTAATTCAAATTAATTGATTAGTTTATTTTAGTTGTAATTAATTAATCTTAAGTTTAATTGAATTAATTTTAGTTTCAATTAAACTAATTTTAATTTACTTTAATTCAAATTAAATGATTAGTTTATGTTAGTTTTAATTAATTAATCTTAAGTTTAATTGAATTAATTTTAGTTTCAATTAATCTAATTTTAGCAATAACAATTAATCTAATTTTAATTTACTTTATTTCAAATTAATTGATTAGAATACTTAAACAAAATTATTCTAATTAATTAATCTAATTGTACTTTACTTTAATCAAATTTTAACTAAAATTAAGTAATTAAACAATTTTTATTTATTCATTAAACTAAAATTAATTAATTAAATTAGTGTAATTAATTAATTTAAACTACTTAAGTATAATTGAAATTAAACTATTTGAATTAATTACCCTACTTTAAATTAATTGATTTAATTAAAAGTAATCTAAATTACATTAATTAAAACTAAAATTAAAATTTAAACTAGTGTAATTATAAATTAATTTAGTTTAATTTTATTAAATTAAAAGTAAACTATCTTAAATAAACTAAATAAGTAATTAAACTAAATTAGATTAAGTAATTAAATTAATTACTACTTAAATTGAATTAAAAGTAAACTAAGTTAGATTAATTAAACTATTAGATTAATTAAACTAAAAATTACTTAAAGTAACAAAAATTAAACTAAACTAATTAATTAGTTAATGTAAACTAAAATGCTATGAATTAAACAAAAAGTAAACTAAGTAATTGATTACACAAATTTAGATTCATTAAACTAAAAACTAATTAAATTAACAAAACAAAACTAAACTACTTAATTGAAAACTAAAAACTAAAAACTAAGTAAAATAAATTCTTAAACTAAATTTCAATTTTATACGAAAACTAACCTCGTAATAGAAACCGGATTGGGGTCCGAGGGTTTTAGATTTAGAGTAAGAACGAGAACGGAACGGGAAGAAATAACCGGAACGGGAGAGGGGAAAGAGAGAAAAGAACAAAAAAGAGAGGAAGAAAAAGAGAAGAAAGAAAAAGCAAAAACGCGGGGAAAGGAAAAGCCGATGGGAATTTAAATCGTTTTTGCGACCAAATGGTCGCAAATATGTAATTATGACAAGAAACAAAAAGGTCGCGCGTCTTTGGGGAAAATGGCGACCAACCGGGTCGCATTTCTTGAGATATTTGCGACCATATGGTAGCATTTCATGAAAGCGACCATATGGTCACCACTTTACCATGATCCATGACAATTGTCATATCACGAGTCCCATCAATAATTGCGACCATCCGGTCGCAATAATGAAATTTACCGTAAATATTGCGACCAGGATGGTCGTAATCTTTAAATTCACCGCCATAAATTTCATGGAAATTTAAATTTACCGCTCATTTTTGCGACCATATGGTAGCCATTTTACTTATATTTTTTAAAAATATAATTATAAAATGCGACCAACCGGTCGCATTTCACTTCTAAATTACTACCATGTGGTCACCTTTTTGTGTGAAATTGCGACCACTTGGTCGAAATATAATTTTTTTTTTTTTTTTTTTCTTTCCTTAAAAGAAATAGTTTTAATTAATTAAACACATACACACACATTTGAATAATCAAGTTAACGAAATATCTCATTCATCATCGTCTCCAAGAAGTCCAGTCACATACGGTCTTCTTCTCTCTTCTTTCTTCATCGATTCATCGTCTCGAATAAATTCAAGATCAATGTCACGTGCGTGAGAAGTGGAAGCATGTATATCATCATCATCATGCAAGTTATCGCTCCATCGCTCAAAGGATGAACAGATTTGCATCCCGACCATCGCCGATTGCCGAGATCGTATCTCATCTTCTTGAAAAGCAACGGCTTCCTCGCGTGGTCGCCTTTCTCGGACAAGTTTTCTTCTACGCGGGGTGGTTTAACTTTACAAACAACTAACCAACTGCCCGATCTGGTCTATTAATCGGATAGTTCGGGTAATAAACTTGAATCGCTGTGAAGCCGGGACGAACCTATCGGTGCGCGCTATGCTTAGACTTCTTTACCTCAACGATTTGTAAATGATCAATCTTACGGAC